>CM038220.1:181042327-181577769 GCA_021442155.1 Cymbidium sinense
CGATAGTGGATCAATTCCTCAATGTTTTCTTGGAAGGCCATGAACTGATGATTTGGAGCTACAGTTTGATTGAAGTCCCACCTCTGATGCTAGGAAGCTTTGGAGATGATTGATTCTTGCTCGACGAGGCCTAGGGAAAGTGCACACAAAATTAATTTGAGTTTGATGGAGAAATAGGGAAGTTAAGTCAAAAATGGGAGTGTCCTATTTTAGATATGAATGGCATTTTGATCGAGGAATGAGCTTGGGAGCTTGGAGAGGCTCTAGCATCTCTTCTTGGTAGCTAAGGCATTGAGGAATAATTTTTGTGTGTTTGAGTGAAAATGAGCGGGAGTATACCCCCCACCCCCTCTCATCTTGATCGGATGGTGGGATCAAGTTTGGCTTCTAATGTGCGTCCCATCTCGAGGAGTGGGTGGTAGGAGGAGGTGAGTTGGCTTCACTTGGTTGGTTGAAGGTGTGGAGATGGCTACTAAGGAGGAATCATGGGTGTCTATGGGTTTTAAATGCTCCAATGGGGGTGAGGTGATTTACCTCCCATGGGTCATGACCACCCTTGGGGGTTGGGTAGTGTCCTAGGTGCCTAAGTGGACCATTGGAGAAGTAAGTTCCCAAGAATGGAAATGACCACTTACATGGGTGATTTGTCTCATGTGATGCCCTTGACCCAAGAGTAGAATGATCATTTGGCATTGGATTGATTTGGGTAGATTTGAAATGAGCCAAAAGTGGGTAGCCCATATTTCAAGACAATTGGAGTTGATTTGGTTATGTTTGGCTCAATTTGACTCATTTAGGTCAAATTGGGTTAGGTTGGGTCAAGTTGACCAATTAGTCAAATTAGGTCAAACCAAGAGTTCGATTAAGTTCATATGATCATTTGGGATGTTTTAGTTCAATTGGTTTGGTTTAGTTTGGGTTAGATTTGATTTTGGCTCATTTGAATTCATTTGAGTCAAATAGATTAAGTTAACCAATTTGACCAAAATTGGCCGAATTGGCTAGTGTTGGGTGTTAGTTTGGGTTTAGTTGATTGAAGATGATTCTGCTTTGGTTTCAATTAATTTGGATTTGGTTTTGATTTAGGCCAACTTGAACCTTTAGGTCAATTTGGGCTAAGTCAATTTGGTTCAATTGGGTCCAATCATGGCTTTGGTAAGTTCAACAATCAATTTGGAATGAACTTGAGCCATTGGTTGCAATCAATTTGGTTTATATTTTGATTTGACCCAATTTGGTTTTTTAGGTCAATTTGGGTCAACTTGGGTCAAGAGGAATTGGGTTTGGCTTGACTCAATTGAAGGCCAAGTCATATTCAAATATTGATTTTGATTTGGTATGAATCATTAGTTTCAAGGGATTTGGCTTAGGTTGAAATTTGGCTAGTTGGGTTCATATGGGTTAAGGAGTTGACTTGGTCAAATGACCAAGTTGACTTGGTTTGACCAATTTGTGATTGATTAACCTAGGGTGATCATGATGGGAGGTTTTGATGGGCTTGGTTCAATCCAATTTGGGTAGGATTAAAACTTGGCTCAAATAGGTCAAATTAGCCACTTTGGGTCAAGTGGACCAATTTGGTTTAGTTGGCATTTTGGGTTGAGTTTGATTTAGTTGGGTTTATATATGGATTTGGGATTGATATATAAATTCAATTACAATTAACTTGAGTTCAAATGGGTTTTGGTTCATTTTAAACATTTGAAGTCAAAAGGGTTAAGTTGGGTTTGACTTGGGTTGATTTTGGTTTGGCTTGATGATTGTAGATTTCATTTATATTTGTGAATATGATTGAAGGTATGATTGATTCATGAGAAAATCAATTGAATTTGGGTATTGGAATGAAGGAATTTGGCTAAGTCCATGGAGTTGAGTCATGTGGCTTAGGTTTGGATTTTAATTTTGTTTGATTTAGTTTTGATGATTTAAATGTATATTTCATTTAAATTTGTGAAGATGATTGAAAATATGATTGATTTGTGATAAAATCAATTGAGTTTGACTTGATTTTATTAATATTTGGCTGGGATAGGTATATCTTAGGAAGGGTTTTGATTTAATTTGATTTAGTTTGATTTAGTTTTGATCATTTGAATGTAGATTTCATTTATATTTAGGAAGATGATTGAAGATATAAATTGATTATGAGAAAATCAATTGATTTTGGATTGATTTGGATTAGGATTTGGCTAAGTCCATGGGATAGGTCATATGGCTTAGGAAGGGTTTCAAGTTTGGATTTGATCATGGGCTTCAATCATTTGGTTTTAGAATTTGGGTTTGGATTTGGATTTGAATTTGATGTTTGAATTGAACTTGAGGTTTGGTTTGAGAAGGTGAACATGGATTGGATTTGGGTTGTAGGGTAGGTGGATTATCTAATCCAGGCATAACCTAATCTATGGTTAACCTAAGTCTTTGGCTTAGGTTAAGTGTTTACCTAATTGTTAGAAGTGTCTTATGACTAGGGAAGTCTTAGTGTCTAGAAGACTCTAAGTCTAGATGGGGAAGAATTTGCACTCCAAAGTGAGGTCAATAGGCCTTAGGCTCCATAGTATTGCCCTTGGAGATAGATGATTAAAAGACCGAAGCCAAGTTTCACATTATAGACTCGGATACATCTTTGAATGCTTTGCTTGGGAGACCATGGATACATGAGAACAATAGTATTCCATCCTATCTACATCAATGTATGATGTTCGTGAGAGGTGGGATCGTCTATTATGTCAAGGTGATCTCAAGCTATTTATAGTTCACGAGGTCGTCATATATGAGGATGCGGCTTACTACCTCCCTTAAAATCAATAAGTCTATTCTCACAAACTTGGCCAAAGTTTAAAAATAAAAAAAGAAAGGAAAAAAGAAAAAAAGAGAAAAGAAAAAGAAAAGAAAAGAAAATGAAAAATAAAATAAAGGGAGTGGAAATAGACTTGGAGGAGGAAGTGGAGCGACATTAGATTCCACAGTTCCTTACTCCATTGAACATATGGGTAGGATGACTCCACCAGGCGGAGGAAGTGGCCATTTGAGGCGTCTAGGGGTGGAAAACCTCTTTGGCCACCAATAGAAGATATCCCACTACTAGGAGCACACACACTCCATATAGACTTAGAATCTAGTTCATAGGATGAGTCTTATATGATTAGCACACTAGACTCTTCTCAGTAGATTCCCTTGAGGTGACACTTGAGCGGATAGATGAAGATGCTCCAAAGCAAAGAATAAATGTATCCAAGTCTATGAAATAATTAGGCATCGGTTGGAACCTTAGCTCTAACCATACTTTCCTCTTAAAAGTTGAGGGTTTGGTTTAAGGAAGCCCCTAAGTCATCCATAGGTGTAAGACTTAGAGGTTCTTTAGCATCATCCTCAAGTCGAAGTTGATGTAGAACTTGAGGATGATTCATAAAGATTTAATAGAATTACCTTTTGATTGGTACTTGCCTTGTGTTCATAATTTAGCAAAGAAAGGGTTAATCCCACATACTTGGTCAAAGTATAGGTGACTTTTGAAAGAATATGGAAGAACAAATGCAAAAGTTCTCAATCAAGATCTAGGATTGATATAGTGGGTCAATATGATGATGATTAATGCTTAGTCATCACCAATCATTTGGAATCGATAGGTTCTTTTCAAATCATTAACTCATATGAGAGCTATGCTTAGAAACTTGATGATCGATCAAATGATTTTGAAGTCAAAGACACCAGAGTTGAAGAATAGATCAGTCAACCATCGATGAGCTCAGAAATCAACATAGGAACTAAAGAAGATCGACATACATGTTCTTTGTTGAATGAAACCAATGACTTAGTTAGGCTATTGGTGAGTTTAAGGACTTGCTTTGCATGGAGTTATGAAGAGATGCCTGGATTAGCTCCTAATATAATAGTCCATAAACTAGTAATAGAGCCTACTGCTAACATTATCAAGCAAGCTCCTACACACATGTGATTAGACATAATAATAGGTCATTTATGAAGTCAAGAAATTTGATTGATTGGCTTCATCCGAAGAAAATACCTACCTATTTAGCCAGCATCATCCAAGTTAAGAAAAGAATGACCAATTCACATATGCATCGATTTTAGAGATTTAAATTAGGCATGTCCAAAAGATGAATTTCCACTACCAATCCTGAAGCTGATGGTGAACATTGCCTCATCTCATGTAGTCTTTTATTTCATGGATGGCTTTCTAGATATAACCAAATAAAGATGGCCCACGAAGATGAAAGAAACACTACTTTTAGAACCCGATATATCTATTGCTATAAGGTCATGCCTTTCACCTTAAAATGCTTGTCTTTGCATACATAGCTATGACTCAAATCTTTGATGAACTCATTCATCATCAAGTCGAGTGCTATATCAATGATCTTATGGTCAAAAGTATAGAAAAGGAAGACTATCTCTTTGACTTGAGAGTAGTTTTTGAATAGTTAAGACAATTTAACCTCAAAATAAACCCCAGTGTGCATTTGGAGTAAGGAAATTCCTTTGGGTTTGTTATCAAAAGGGAAATTGATCTAGAGAAGATTAAGGATATTAGAAATGCCACCCCTAAAAGTTTAACTCAACTCAAATCATTCCAAGGTTGGCATATCTAAGATGCTTTATATCCAACCTATCGAAGATGTTAGCCATTCTCACTTGTCAAAAGGATGCCAAGTTTAAGTGGGATGATAAGTGTGAGCATGCCTTGAAGACATCAAGCATTACGATGATCGGTTCTAGCACCCTATCCAGAAACACTCATACTTTACACTGCATTAGATAACTCCTTGGTGCTTTGTTGCCCAATGATGAAGGGAAGAAAACACACTCTTACCTCGATCATCTAATCCCTCTGAGGCTAATTATCCACCATTGAGAAGCATTGCTAGCTTTAATATTTGCATCCCAAAATTACACCATGTGCTTCCTCATAAGTGAACTTAATCTCTAATCAATCCACTATAGTATCTCATGACACATCGCTATCGGATGGTTGGCATGATCCTCTCTTTGACATTACCTTGCCCCTCATGGTGAAAGGACAAGTGATTTCTTAGCACACCACTTCTGGACTCTCGCTTTGATGATCTCCCAATGAACAAATCATGAACTTAGGGGATACAGCATTCACCAGGAGATGTACTTTGATGGTGCGACTTCCTCTCAAAGAAGAGAAGAATCATCTACTATTCCAAGAAAGCGGGGTAGGAATAGTTCTCTTAACTCTGGGCTAATGTGATGAGATTCTCATATCATTTGTCCAATCCTTACCAACAATGAAGCTGAATATGAGGCTCGATTGTTGTCAGTTAGTTACTCTAAGCATCTAAAACATCAACATCTTAAGGATTCTCACTAGTTATCAACCAAATCTTGGGTCTATAAGGTTATAAAGCCCAAGCTCCATCACTACCATAAGAACACCATGAGTTGTTGGTCCAAATTCAGGTTACCATTTATAAGATTCCTCGAGAGAGAACACCATAGTGTATGCTTTAGCCAAGCTTTCCAATGAGTTTGCATGTCGGAGGATGAGTCCATATCAATAAAGGTCCAAAATAAAACAAGTTTTATCTTTTATTGATATAGAACTCATCGAAAAGTACTCTCTTGAAGGGGAGGTTATCATTGCCAAGAAGGATGAGGAGTTAGATTACAGGAAACCATTCATGTATTACCAACATAAAGGAAAACTACCTCAATCCCAAGCCCATCAGATGAAGTAGAGAACACTTTCCTACGTTGTTATGGATGGTGTCTTATACCGATCTTTTGATCATATGTTACTTTATTAGATAAGCAAGCTATAGATCGTGACCATACAGGATTATGTGGAGCCAACCAATTCAATTCGAAGATGAAAGCTAAGATCAAGAAATAAGGATAATACTGGCCATAGATGATCAAAGATTGCATGGATACTGCTAGGTGATGCCACCAATGTCAAATACACGTGGTCTACACCAACCACAACATTACATCTACATTGGCCTCATGGCCATTCGAGTGTTGGGGTACCGACATAATGGGTTTGATTGATCCTCCATCTTCCAAGGGTCATCGGTTCATCTTAGCTTCTACTAACTTTTTTTAAATGGGTGAAGGTGATTCTACTCAAAGAGGTCACAACTTAGCATGTGCTCTAGTTTTTTAGAAACTATATCGTATATAAGTTCGGAGTGCCTCGATGAATTATATCTGATAATAGTATTGTATTCAAGAGCACAGATCAACAACTTTGCAGACATATCATAGATTGGAGATATTCTACCATCAACTACCCAGGAAAATGACTTAGGTAGAAGCTTTCAACAAAACTCTCATCCAAATACTAAAGAAGACACCAATACAATAGCGATAGTGGCATGAGTAGTTAGTTGAAGCCTTGTGGGCTCTTGCACCACATATAGAACTCCAACTCGGTCTACTCCTTTCTCCTTAGTGTATGGGGGTGTTCTACCATTAGAGTCCAACTCCCATCACTAAGGATAGGTGGGTAGAAAAATCATAAGAGAAAAACACCAAGTTGGTATAAGAGCTCAAGGTTTGGAGAGAGATGCTGCGCATGCCAAAACTCGAGTTGTACAAAGTTAAAATGATTCAAGCTCACAACAAGTTGGTCTATCTAGAGCTTTTCAAGTAAGAGCTTATTTTAGTTCTAAGGAGGCTTATTGTCTTCCATAAGATGGGAGGAAAGTTTGAACCCACTTGGGAAGGCCCTTTTACCATAGAGAAGGCCTACAAAGGAGGATCTTATCTTATTAATCATAAAGAGCACCCAATGCTTCCAATCAACTCTACTTAAAGAAATATTATATATCATGTTTGAAAATAATTACCATCAATGAAAATTCCATTTTGAATTCAATCTCTTCCATGTTGAAAGTATTCTTGTTTTATCAATCTTGATGTGTTTAGGGTAGGTGAAAAACGAGTAGTGTCCTATCCTTCATCAACACAAACATAAACTACAAACATATAAAAAAACATATCTTTTATCGGCTACTTGAGTTGGGATAATGCCAGCACTCACTCACTTTACTCTAGGTCGGGCTAGCATGCTACCGTGCTAGTGTGTCACCCTAGTGGTCTTCTTGCTTTGGAGGATGTAAGTCGGCTACACTTTCCTTCCTTACTTGGCCACTACCGATGAGTGTTAGTTTGGTAGGCCTTATTGTGTGTGTAAGCTACCTCATGTTGGCTTTATTTAAGAGGATGTGAGTGCTTTACACTTTCTTCTTGGATTAGCCTTTGTGCTTGACTAGGTCAGTATATTTGAGGTTTAGGATAAGTCCTCTAATAGCTCCTTCCCTCTGCTTCAAGTTTGGGTCCAATCCTTCCTTGAGGCTCCCGGCATAGTAGTCACTTTAGGTCAAAAATCATCTTTCATGATGATGACTATCTCGATCAGTTCTTGGAAAGTTGTAAGCCTACACGCTTTCTTTTTAGATTGATCATTACAAGCGGACACCTTAGGTTGGTTGGTTCTCACTATCTGATGGATACACCACTCATGCGATATACACCTTAGGTTGGTTGGTTCTCACCTTAGGATACACCACTCATGGCGGATGTAAGTGCTTTCTCCTTGAGTTGGCCACTTTGTACACTATAGGCTTTCTTTTAGGGCTCGATAATGCCTAGAAGCACCTCCCACACTATATTTGGATCACATCCTTTGCAACCCCATTTACACTACCGGGTTACTAGATTGGACAGTTCCTCCTTCTAGTAACCACCCTTGTGGTTGGAGAATCCATCTGGATGTGTAGATTCTCCTTGGTCTAGTAAATGAGATAGGTCAAGGCGACATAGCCCCTTTTAGTGTGGTCCCTTGCACCAATAGGGTCCACACAAATATATAAATAATATATATATTCACTTGTGGATTAAGAGGACACCCTTAGCAGTACCTTTTCCCAAGCAATCATCCTATCTTTAGGGTAGTGTTAACAAAACTCCCAAAAGGAATCACCTTACTTCTCTTGAGTTGATATAAGTCCCCAAAGACATTCACTTAATAGTCACCCATAAGTTATGTTCTATTTGTTGTGCTACCAATAGGTCATCCCAATGGTTGTTCCCTGCTTTAGAAGATGTAAGTGCTACACCTTCTTCCCCAACAGTCGTTGCACGAAAGGCAACCACTTGGGTTGCTCTACCCCATAGACTATCCTTTTGGATTTGTAAATTTGAAATAGGATAAGTTTGATATAGCCCCTTCTTAGTGGGTCCATCGCACATTGACATGGTCCATAAATTAATTTTATCAAATTTGGTAGCTCACATACCCTGGATATGCCCTCAATTCAAAATCAAACTAAACCAAACAAACCATATTAAATCACATGAAATTAAATAAAATTAATCTTACTTTTGAGTTGACATAAGTCCCTAGTGACATTCACTCGTAGTCACATTAGGTGTTTGATTTGTATGCATCTCACTGTTCCTCACTTTGGAAGATGTAAGTGCTACACCTTCTTCCAATTGAACGAAAGGCAACCCCTTAGGTTGCTCTACCCATGGTAGACTATCCCTTTGGATTTGTAAACACAGCTAGGTCGGCTAATATAGCCCTATCTTGGTGGTCGCTTGACAAGGTCCATACATTAACTAAGGTTAAATTAAACTCAATCTAATTTTCCCTAGTGGAGTTAAATCACACCCTTCTCCCTAGTGGAGCCCCAAATCATATATAAACAAGTCAAGTAAATAAATCAAATTCAAAACCAATCTCCTAGTGAAACCAAATTAAACTAACTCCCCTGGTAGGGTCTAAATCAAAGAAATCCAACCAAACCCTTATCCCAATGGATACATCCCCAAATAAATCAATGAAATCAAACTCAAATCAATCCCCTGGATAGCAAACTTGCTTCCCTGGAAGGTTCATATACGATCCCTAGACTGATATCTCAAAGATATGCCTCCACATCAATTAAAATAAAATAAATTAAAGTCGATTGATCTTAATCCCTGGATTATAGATTCTTATCCCTGGATCTTCTTTCCAAATCATATAATCAAATCAAATTCAAACCTTATCCCAGATTTTCTTTTTCTATGCCCTCATAGACCCATGTCATGTCATGTATGTGCATCCTCCCCTAGCGGATCTCCCTCCATGTCTTGACATGGAATTCTCATCAAATCTTATTATTCTCTTATGCACACTTTTAATACTTCAACCAAAAGCTAACAATGTATTCCTTCAAATTACATCATCTTAACATTGTAATCAACATTTTATGATTTATGATGGTGCAAGCTCAAACTAACTATACAATATCATGCTAAACATATTATAGTTTGAATTAATACACTATATTATATTATAATATATGATGTCATATTATAATTTGCTATAATATATTATCTAACATTACACCTCATTAGAATCACTTTAAAAGAACAAAAAGCAAAATTTTCTCAATATGAATAATGTTCATTTTGAATGTAAAATTTGTTATTTTCTATTAGAAATGGTACAAAATAGCATAATTTTGGTGTTGCTTCTTGGTGTGTCATGAATTTGGCCAAATTCTTCCATCTCAACCTTCAAATTAACATTCTTGTGAGTTTTGACCCAATGTATTATAACAAAAGTAAGATACTAAAATGTACAATAACATTTAGTAACACACCACCACATTCATATATATGTGAAGTTATATTGTTATGTACATTATATTTTAATATGCTTTCATATAATATATTATCTTACATTACACCTTAAAATGAATCACTTTAAGCAAAAAATTTATAAAAGTTGGTTGAAAATGAATATTTATTTTGGATGCAAAATTCAATTCTTTTGATTAAATGACACACCATAGCACAATGATGTTCCTAAATCTTACCTTAAATTTGGCCAAATCCATCATCATGCCTATAAATCATTTTTATGAATTATACCAATACAAACTCTACTACATCATACTATAACAAACTAAAATATGCTAAACAACAAGTAGTAATACACAATAGTATGCTATAATGGATGATGCTACACTATGTTAAGGTATCATATATTATAATACATGAACATATTATATTATATTATATTTCATATCACATCATAAGGGATTGCTTAAGATAAAAAATCATAAAATTAGTCTAAATAATAAAAAATTATATATTTTAGTCATATCACTTTCATATTTTAAATTGAAACCATATATTATGATGCCATGCTCTACTATTATGAATTTGGCCAAATTCACCATTTTAAAGTATAAATCAACTTTTTTATAAATAATGCTAGTGTAGGCTCAAATACATGATTGTAAAATACTAAAAGAATTTAAAAGTGTAGAACATATATTATGATATATGATGTTATACTATGCTACAACATATAATATTTATTTTGAACATAAAATCTTACTTTTTTAAACTACAAGTGGCATAGCACCTTTGGTACTACAACCTAATTCCCACTTCAAATTTAACAAATTTCATCATTGATTTATTAAATTAATATATTATGATTTATATTAATATAGATAGGGCACAATACCATAATATACAACATTTCAAAACATCTTATAACATCCAAAACACATCACTATATGCTCAAATATATGATACATTATACTATAATATTTGGTAATATAATATGATTTAGGGTTAGGTTTAGGGTATTCAAATCTTAATAGTCAAGGGAAAGTCTCTTGAAGACATTTTCTTTAGCTTCCATAATATGTTAGGATTAGGTCATTCTTTAGATCTACTCTAATGACATCTTTATTCAAGGTTTAGGGTTTAGGTTTAGGGTTAGGTTTGGTTATTTTAGGGTTTAGGTTGGTTTAGGGTTTAGGGTTTAGGTTTAGGGTTTAGGTTTAGGTTTGGGGTTTAGGGTTTGGGGTTGTATATTTTAGGGTTTAGGTTTATGGTTTAGGTTTAGATTTTAGGTTTAGGTTTTAGGGTTTTAGTTTAGGTTTAGGGTTTAGGATTTTTAGGGTTTAGTTTTTGTGGTTTAGGGTTGGTTTAGAGTTTAAGGTTTAGGGTTTTAGGGTTTAGGTTTAGGGTTTTGGGTTTAGGGTTTAGGGTTTAGGTTTAAGTTTTAGGTTTAATTTAAGTTTAGTTTAGTAGGTTTAGGGTTTAAGGTTTTTTTAATAGAACAAATTTGATTCAACATTATTCTTTTGATTTCATCAACCAAGTAGCAAGTTTTAAGACATAGCGATGGCATAGATAAAAATGAGCAGAGCAAATCAAAACCCTAGATAAGTAGAATTTTCTCTTATAAAGAGTTCCATATAAGTAGTAGGTAAGATCAGTTGTTCTTCAATTTATCTAGTTCTCATCAGAACAATCCCCACCTCTTGAGTAGCGAGATCTGCCATCATATCCCATCTCTCCCTCACCACCATAACAACCTTTTCCTCTCTCCTTCCTCCATAACCACCATTGCTCCACCTCCATATCCATCACCTCAGATCCCCCACCACCACTACTATAATTCGCCTTCACCTCCATGCCGATCTTGGTAGCCTAGTTGGTGATGTCCCATCAGGTTCTACCCATTCTTAGGGTTTATAGTTTAGGTTTTATTTTATTTTTTAGGTTGGGTTTTAGGTTTATTTTTAGGTTTTATTTTTTAAATTTAGGTTTTGGTTTATTTTTAGTTTATTTTATTTTATTTAAGTTTAGGGTTTAGGTTTAGTTTATTTAGGTTTAGGTTTAGGTTTATTTATTTTAGTTTAGTTTATTTTATTTTAGGTTTAGGTTTATTTTACTTTATTTATTTTATTTTTATTTTAGGTTTAGGTTTTTTTTTTAGTTTAGGGTTTATGTTTTAATTTTTATTTATTTTTAGGTTTTAGTTTTAGGTTTATTTTTTAGGTTTAGTTTTTTTTATTTATTTTATATTTTATTTTATTTTATTTTTTAGTTTAGTTTAGGTTTTTTATTTCTTATTTTAGTTTAGCTTTTAATTTTTTTTATTTTATTTTTAGGTTTAGGTTTAGGTTTATTTAGTTTATGTTTTATTTTATTTTAGTTAGTTTTTTATTTATTTTATTTTTAGGTTTATTTGTTTAGGTTTAGGTTTTAGATTTTTTAGGTTTAGGTTTATGGTTTTAGTTTAGGGTTTAGGGTTTAGGGTTTAGGTTTTTTTAGGTTTATTTATTTTATTTATTTAGGTTTAGGTTTTTTAATATTCAAATTTAACATATTTCTTTTCAATTTCATCAACTAAGTAGATTTTTGTAAGACATATTTGAGCATAGAGCAAATCAAAACCAATTTATTATTTATGATGGATTTATTTTCTTTAGTTTCTCTAGTTTATTAGTTAGGATCCATCATATTTATCTCTTATTTAGGTTGTAATTTTATCCATAACCACCACTTTACCACCACCTTAGGTATTTTATAATTTTATTATTTTTAGATCTAGATTAGTTAGTGATGTATGTCATTAGGTTCTTATTCTTAGGGTTTAGGGTTTATTTAGGTTTAGAGTTTAGGGTTTTTAGGGTTTAGGGTTTAAGTTTAGTTTGGGTTTAGAGTTTAGGGTTTAGTTTAGGGTTTAGTTTAGGAGTTTAGGGTTTAGGGTTTTGTTTATTTAGGGTTTAGGGTTTAGGGTTTTTTTTTATTTTAGGGTTTAGGGTTTAGGGTTTAGGGTTTAGGGTTTAGGGTTTTAGAGTTTAGTTTTAGGGTTTAGGGTTTAGGTTTAGGGTAGTAGGTTTAGGTTTAGGTTTAGGGTTTAGGTTAGTTTTAGGGTTTAATTTAGGGTTTAGGGTTTATTTTTTTTAAATTAGTAACATTTAGGTTTATTTAGTTTATTTAGTTTATTTAGTTTATTTTTATATTTATTTGAGTTTATTTTATTTTTATTCTTATTTTGGTTTATTTTTTTATTTTTATTTAGTTTAATTTCTTTATTTTAGGTTTATTTATGTTATTTTAGGTTTTTCATTTTAATTTATTTTTTAGGTATAGGATTCAGTTTAGGTTTAGGTTTAATTTTTAGTTGAGTTTTATTTTCATTTTATTTTTAAGGTTTAAGTTTTAATTTTTATTTTTATTTTAGGTTTATGTTTTTATTTTTATTTTTTAGGTTTAGATTTTAGGTTTTTATTTTATTTATTTTTTTAATTTAGGTTTAAGTTTAGGTTTTGGTTTATTTTATTTTTGGTTTAATTTATTTTAATTTAGTTTATTTTAGTTTAGGCTTAGGTTTATTTTATTTTTATTTTAAGTTTAGGTTTTTTTTACTTTAGGGTTTAGGTTTTATTATTTATTTATTTTTTGTTTTTATTTTTAAGTTTATTTTTTAGGTTAAGGTTTTTATTTAATTCTTATTTTAATATATTTAATTTTAAGTTTATTATATTTTTATTTTATGTTTAGTTTTTATTTTATTTTAGTTATTTATTCTTAGGTTGATTTTATTTTTTTGGTTTGGTTTAGGTTTTTTTATTTATTTTATTTTAGTTTAATTTAATTTTTTTTAATTTTTTTATTTTTAGGGTTAGGTTAAGGTTTTAATTTAGGTTTTTATTTTATTTAGGTTTAGGTTTATTTTTTATTATTATTAAGTTTTATTTAGTTTAAGTTTAGGTTTTTATGTTTTTAGGGTTTAGAGTTTAGGGTTTAGGGTTTAGGGTTTAGGTTTTTAGGGTTTAGGCTTTTAGGGTTTAAGGTTAGGGTTTAGGGATTAGGGTTTAGTGTTTAGTTTTAGGTTTATGATTTATTTTAGGTTTAGGGTTTAGGGTTTAGGTTAGTTAGGTTTAGGGTTAGTTTAGGTTTATGGTTTAGGATTTTGGGTTTAGCTTTTAGGGTTTAGGGTTTAGGGTTAGTTTAGGTTTTGTTTAGTTTAGGTTTTAGGAGTTTAGGGTTTAGGTTTTAGGTTAGAGTTAGGGTTTAGGGTTT
This sequence comes from Cymbidium sinense, assembly GCA_021442155.1. Lineage (NCBI taxonomy): Eukaryota > Viridiplantae > Streptophyta > Magnoliopsida > Asparagales > Orchidaceae > Cymbidium > Cymbidium sinense. The sequence continues at coordinate 181,056,209 of CM038220.1, forward strand.
AGAGTTTAGGGTTTGAAGTTTAAGATTTAAGGTTTAGGGTTAGTTTGGGGTTTTAGTTTAGGTTTAGGGTTTAAGTTTAGAGTTTAGATTTAGTTTTATTTATGATTTAGGGTTAGTTTTATTTATTTTAGATTTAGGGTTTAGGTTTTAGGTTTAGGTTTTGTGTTTAATTTAGGGTTAGGGTTTAGGTTATTTAGTTTATGTTTTAGGTTTATTTATTTAGGATTAGTTTAGGTTTAGGGTTTTTTTAAATTTTTATTTTAGGTTTTAATTTATTTTTATATTTTTTTATTTATTTTAGTTTTTTTTATTTTTTTATTTTTTAGTTTTATTTTTTTTATTAGTTTAGTTTATTTATTTTAGTTTAAATTTTTTTTTTTTTTTTATTTTTAGGTTTAGGTTTAGGTTTAGTTATTTTTTAGTTTAGTTTTATTTTTATTTAATTTTTTTAGGTTTAGGTTTTATTTTTTTTATTTTAGGTTTAGGTTTAGTTTTTTTTTGTTTTAGGTTTAGTTTTAGGTTTTATTTTAGTTATTTTATGTTTTTATTTTTTAGTATAGGTTTAGGTTTATTTTAGTTTATTTTATTTTTTAGTTTAGGTTTAGCATAGGTTAAGTTTATTTAGGTTTAGGTTTATTTTATTTATTTAGGTTTAGGTTTACTTTATTTTTATTTATTTTTTTATTTTGGTTTAGGTTTAGGTTTTTTTTTTTTAGTTATTAGGTTTATTTTATTTATTTTAGGTTTAGTTTTATTTAGTTTTTATTTATTTTATTTTAGGTTTATTTTATTTTTATTTTAAGTTTAGTTTTATTTTATTTAGGTTTTTATTTTAGGTTTATTTTATTTTAGTTTATTTTGGGTTTTATTTATTTATTTTAGTTTATTTTTATTTTATTTTATTTTATTTTATTTTTAGGTTTAGGTTTAGGTTTTAGTTTATGTTTTTATTTTATTTAAGTTTTGGTTTTTGAATTTATTTTATTATAAGGTTTTATTTTGTTTAGGTTTTGGTTTTTATATTTTCAAGGTTTAGGGTTTATGATTTAGTGTTTTAGGGTTTAGGGTTTTAGGGTTTATGGTTTAGGGTTAAGATTTAGTGTTTAGTGTTTAGGGTTTAGTGTGCTTAAGGTTTAAGGTTTAGGGTTTAGGGTTTATGGTTAGTTTAGGGTTTAGGGTTAGTTTTAAATTTAATGTTTTTTTTTTTTTTTTTTTTAGGAAACCATGATAGTATTTTATTTAGGGTTACAGGTTTAGGATAAACTAGTTTTTTAGAGCTTTAGGTAAATTATCTAGGTTCAGAGCAGAAAACATTAGGTAGATAGTTGATTAACATGCTAAGAAGGATAAGGTTTATGGTTTAGGTGCTTGGTAATATAGATTATTAGATAGAGGAGTGATAATGTAGGAAGAGTTTTATATTTTTGAGTTTATTACTTGTAGTTTAAAATATATAGTATTTATTTTAGGATAAGGAGTTTATTAAGTTTATCAATAGAGCCATCTTAGTTAGAATACATAAACATAAGTTGAGCCATCTTAGTTTGAATAATTTTAGGGTAGTTTATAATTTAGAAAATTAGAGGAGACAACTTTAATTTTTTTAGTATAATTAACACATATCACATGATATGTAAATGAATCTTTCGGTAGAAAACAAGTATTATTAAGATAAATTAGCAGAAGCAATATAGGTGGTTTAGTTGGGAGGCCAAATAATTTTATGAGAATATAGCATAGTAGGATAGTTTTAGACATAGTATGAAAGGGGAGGTTTAGGGTAGAAGAAGGGTTAGGGATTAGTTGAATAATAGTAAGGGTTTAGGGGAGGTTTATACAAATATCCATAGGATAGGAAAATAGGCAAATAGTCAAGACAAAACAACAGTGATAATAGAGGGAGGATAGGGACAACATAGTATAATTAAAGAGATTTTTAATCAAATAGCGAGGTAATAGAAGCATGAAACCCTTAATCATATAGGGTTTAGAAAAAAACTAGTTTAGTTAGGGAGGGATGTAATAGGGTTTAGAGGTTATTATCAGGTTGGAGTAAGGTCAAAATTGTATTAAATGAAAATATCATTAGAATAGTTATAGGGGTAGGCAGGAGCGGGATAGGGCAAAAGTTATAGGTTTAGGTTAATAGAGAAGATTAGGGTTTATTTAGTAGGTAGGTTTAGACAATGAAAAAGGAGTTGAAAATAGGGATAAGGGTTTATTTAATTTATTAAAATAGGTTTGGGATTTTAACAAAACAAGAGTAGAGTATTAATCTAGTAATAAAGGTTAATAACAAGGCAGAATAGTTATAAAGATAGTTTAAAACTTTTAGGGACATTAGCATTAGGGATGATTAATCATTAGGTTTAGGGGTTTAGGATAGTAGGTGGAAGGATAAGAGGGTATGTTTAGCAGTATTAGGGTTAGTTTTATGAGTTAGTTTTATTAGGTTATAGATAATGATAATATGAAACCTAGTATGGGAAGCAAGAGTTGACTAGTTAACATATTATTCTTAGATATTAGTGTAGAGATATATTTAGTAGAATAGGTGCTTTATAGGTAGGTTAGTTATGCATTAGTTAGTTTAGGTTGTATTTAAATTAGAACTTATAGATTAAAGTTTTTTATTAGAGATAATAGATTTTGGTTTTATAGGAGGTATTTTATAGCTAGTTTAGGGTTTTATTATTATAATCGGAGAAATAGTTTTAACAATCATTAGTATTAGGTTAGAGGTTTAGAGGTTGATTAGGTTTTTATATACTTATTAGGGATTTATAGGAGTTAGTTTTTTAGAGTTATAAATCAAATTATCTTAGGAGGTAGTTTTTTTGACACTTAGAAGGTAATAGCACAAACCCATTAGATGTAATTTATATGGTTTATGATTTAGGAAATGGCAATAGTAATAGGGCAATAGAGTCACTATAGACTAATGCAACATTAGTAGAATATATAGAAGATGATTAGTAGAGACATCAATATAGTTTTAAAATAAGGTCCAAAAGAACTTTAGATAGTAGGCAAGATTAAATAGGGGAAAATTTAGGAAAAAAACTGGTTTATGATGCAAATCAACAAATTCAACAAACAACCATAGATAAAGCAATTAGATCCATTAGTATAAGGATTTACCCATTAGAGATATTACAATTTCTTTTAGCATGAGGTTATCATTATATAAGCAAGTTTATAAGTAAGAACAACCAATCAAATCCTTTCATAAGTGATGGAACCTTTATGAATAAGGCCTTTAAGAAGTAAAGAGTAGGAATGTAAGCATCGACCAGAAGTTTAATCATCAAAATATTAGATAATGCACACTAATATAGAATCAACATAGTTAGTAGATGATTTGCCATATTTATTAGGTTAAAGGAGTTAGTATAAAGTAGCCCATCAAAATGGTTTTATTTAGCTTTAGGAGAAGGGGTAGGCGACAGTCATAGAGCACAAACAATGATATATGAGTATCCATAGAACAGGAAATAGAAAATAGGGAGGCAAAGGAAATTAGATTTAGGAAGCAGTTGTCCAAGTTAACTAGTTTAGTATTTGGGTAATGTAAATTGATCAAAGGATGATATTGTCTAATCTTAGTTTAGGTGTTTAGATTACCTTATGAGTGATGGTAAAATTATTGAGAGAGAAGAGCCTAGTTTGCTTGAGGAGGTAGAATAAAGCGTTTCATATTGGTAGGTCAAAGTCAATTAGAAGAGGTCCACCTCATCCAAATATTGAGGACCATTTTGAATACAAATTTTAGCTTTGTGGTTAAGCTCTATAAGGGGATCTTTGGAAATAAGAGGATAAGCAAATGCACATTTAGAATAGAAAATGCCTTAGCCATTATGAGGTATCGGTATTAATTTTAATAATATGATCTTTTTTTAAAACCATTTATCATTTGATAGTAGTTTAGAGGTTGAATTTATTTTATTATTTAAAATGTTTGTGATGAATTTTAGCTTTAAACAATTACAAATTTGTTTTTTAGTTAGTAATCCTCATGATTCATAATATGTTTAATCATTTTAGGTCCATCCATATATATAAGAGTAATGGCGATTATGATTTTAATATGACCTTTAGTTGCATTGTAGTAAACTTAGTTGATATAAATTAAAAAATAATTAAAATTAGTGTTGAATAGATATTTCCAAATTTTAGCTCCATTAACAAAACATGGTTATTCTCATATGAGAACAACATTGACATTTAGAGGGTAAGTTTTTATTAGAGTTATAAAGTTTTTTAGGATTTAGTTGAGTAAGAAGGGGTTATTGTTATTTAATTTTGGAGATTAGAAGAATCAGTGTCTTTAGTGTGAAGTTTTTTAAGGTTATTTAGAGATAGCTTAGATAATTCATGATTGTTAGGTGATAATATTATTTTTTGGGTTTAGGGTTTTTAGGGTTTAAGGTTTAAGGTTTTAGGGTTTAGGGTTAATGGTTTAGCGTTAGGGTTTCAGGTTTAGATTTTAGGATTTAGGGTTTAGTGTTTAGGCTTTACGGTTTACATATTTGAGGGTTTAAGGTTTAAGGTTTAGGGTTTAGGGTTTAGGGTTTATTATTTAGTTATTTTTTTAGGGTTTAGGTTTTAGGTTTATTTTAGTAGATTTAGGGTTTAGGGTTAGTTTAAGGTTTAGGATTTTGGTTTTAGGGTTATTTTAGGGTTTAGAGTTTAGGATTTTTTAGGGTTTAGGGTTTAAGGTTTAGTGTTTAGGGATAGTTTTAGGGTTTAGAGTTTAAGGTTTAAGGTTTAAGGTTTATGATTTAGGGTTTAGGTTTAGTGTTTTGGGTTTTATGTTTTAAGATTAGTTTTAGGTTTAGATTTAGTTTATTTTTTCTTTATTTTAGTTTATATTTTTTATTTTTATTTAGGTTTATTTTTTATTTTATTTAGTTTAGTTTATTTATTTTAGTTTATTTATTTTTAGGTTTTTATTTAGTTTATTTTATGTTTAGATTTAGGTTTATTTATTTATAGTTTAGTTTTATCTAGTTTTAGATTTAGTTTTATTTTTTTTTTAGGTTTAGGTTTAGGTTTTATTTTATTTTTTTAGGTTTATGTTTTTTTTATTTTAGGTTTGTTTTAGGTTTTATTTTTTAGTTTAGGTTTAGGTTTATTTTTTGGTTTATTTTATTTTATTTAGATTAGGGTTTAGGTTTAGGTTTAGGTTTTTTTTTTTTAGTTTAGGGTTTAGGTTTATTTTTATTTTTTTATCTTTTATTTTTAGGTTTATTTTAAGGATTAGGTTTTATTTAGTTTTATTTTATTTTATTTTAGGTTTATTTTGTTTTATTTTATGTTTAGCTTTATTTTATTTAGGTTTATTTTTAATTATTTTATTTTTAGTTTTAGTTTTATTAATTTATTTTGCATTTTTTTTTAGTTTAGGTTTTAGTTTAGGTTTTTATTTTATTTTATTTTATTTCTTTTATTTAGGTTTACGCTTTTTATTTATATATATATTTTTTAGTTTAAGTTTAGGTTTTTTGGTTTTTAGGGTTTAGTGTTTTCGGTTTAGGGTTTGTAGTTTAAGGTTTAGGGTTTAGGGTTTAGGGTTTAGGGTTTAAGATTTAGGGTCTTGGGTTTAGGGTTAAGCTTTAGGCTTTAGGGTTTAGGGTTTAGGGTTTAGGGTTTTAAGGTTTAGGGTTTAGGGTTTAGTGGTAGGGTTAGAGTTTTGGGTTTAGGGTTAGTTTAGGGTTTAGTGTTTAAGGCATAGTATTTTTTAGGGTTTAGGGTATAGGGTTTATGGTTTAGGTTTATAGGATTAGGGTTTAGGGTTTAAGATTAGTTTTAGGGGTTATGGTTTAGGATATAGGGTTTAGGGTTTATGGTTTAGGTTTTTTTTAAATTAAGTAAACCAGTAGGTTTAAGTTTATTTAGTTTATTTAGTTTATTTAGTTTATTTTTTAATTTATTTTAGTTTATTTTATTTTTATTTAGGTTTATTTTTTTATTTAATTTAGTTTATTTATTTTAGTTTATGCTTTTTATTTTAGTTTACTTTATTAGTTTAGGTTTATGTTTATGCTTATTTTTTTATAGTTTAGATTTATTTTTTATTTAATTTTAGGTTTGGTTTTATGTTTTATTTTTTAGGTTTAGGTTAGGTTTTTTATTTTTTTTTATTTATTTTGGGTTTAGGTTTTAGGTGTTTATTTTAAGTTTATTTTAGATTTTATTTTTTAGTTTAGGTTTAGGTTTTTATTATGATTTATTTATAGTATAGGGTACCATAATATTTATTTCAAAACATCTTATAACATCAAAACACATTTATATTCAAATAAATGATGTTACATTATACTAATATATGGTAATATAATATGATTTAGGTTAGGTTTAGGGTATTCAAATCTCAGTCAGGAAAGTCTCTTGAATACATTTTCTTTATAGTTATGTTATTAGGTCATTCTTATCTACTATGACATCTTTATTAGGTTTACTTAGGTTTAGGGTTAGGTTTTATAGTTTGTTTATTTATAGGTTAGTTTAGGTTTAGTTTTTAGTTTTTTAGTTTAGGGTTTAAGGTTTAGGGTTTGGGGTTTAGGGTTTTGGGTTGTATGTTTTAGGGTTTAGAGTTTGTCGTTTTAGGGTTTAGGGCTTAGGATTTTAGGATTTAAGGTTTAGGGTTTAGGGTTTAGGATTTAAGGATTATGGTTTAGGGTTTAGGGTTTATGGTTTAGGGTTTAGCATTTAGGGTTTAGGGTTTTAAGTGTTTAGTTTTAGGGTTTAGGGTTTAAGTTTAGGTTTTATATTTTAAGTTTTAGTTTAGGTAGGATTTAGTTTAGGGTTTATGGTTTAGGTTTGTTTAATAGAGAATAAATTAAGTTCAATATTTATTCTTTTGATTTTGTCAACCAAAGTTTAGTTTTGACATAGCGACATTAGATCAAAATGAGCACCCATTTAGATAAGTACTTTTACTTAAAGATAGTTCCATAGATTTAGTGTTTTTTTCTATTCTCATAATAATTTTGAGTGGATTCATATCCCAATCTCTTATAGTGTTTTTTTTTAACCACCATTGCTCCAACCTATCCACCATCACCTCTAGATTAACCATTTTTTAGTTTTTATATTATTTGGATTAGAATTTGTTTTAATAGGTTATTCTTAGGGTTTAGTTTAGGTTTTTTACTTTATTTTTTTAGGTTCACATTTAGGTTTATTTTAGGTTTATTTTTTAATTTAAGTTTTGGTTTATTTTAGTTTATTTTATTTTATTTAGCTTAGGTTTAGGTTTAGGTTTAATTTATTTTAGGTTTAGGATTAAATTTTATTTTTATTAGTTTAGTTTATTTTATTTTAGGTTTAGGTTTATTTTACTTTGTTTATTTTATTTTTATCTTATGTTTAGGTTTTTTTTAGTTTAGGGTTTATGTTTTATTTTTTATTTATTTTTAAGTTTTATTTTTAGGTCTATTTTTTAGGTTTAGGTTTTTTTTTGTATTTATTTTATTTTATTTTATTTTATTTTCTTAGTTTTGTTTAGGTTTTTATTTCTTTTATTTTAGTTTAGTTTTTTTATTTTATTTTATTTTTATGTTTTGGTTTAGGTTTAGACTTTAGTTTATGTTTTTCTTTAATTTTATTTTAGTTTAGATTTTTTTATTTATTTTATTTTTATGTTTTATTTTGTTTAGGTTTAGGTTTTTAGCTTTTTAGGGTTTAAGGTTTATGGTTTGGGGTTAGGGTTTAGGGTTTTGGGGTTTAGGGTTTTGGGTTTAGGGTTTAGGTTTAGTTTAGGGTTTAGTTTAGTTTAGGGTTTAGGGTTTAGGATTTGGGGTTTAAGGTTTTTTTAATAGAGAACAAATTGAATTCAACATTTCTTCTTTTCAATTTCATCAAAGTAGCATTTTTTGTAAGACACAAGTGACATAGATAAAAATGAGCTCATAGAGAATCAAAAACCACAGATAAGTAGAACCATCTCTTTAAGACAGTTCCATGCGGTCGATTTTTTCTTATTCTATTCCCATCAAAACCACCTTTTAGCGATTCACCATCATATCCTCGATCTCTCCCTCTACCACCACCAGGTTGTAACATTTCTCTAGCATCCATAACCACTTACCACCTCCATATCCATCACCTCAGATCCCCACCACCACTTTATGTTATTTTTAGTCTAGATTGAGCTTGGTTTATGATGTTTTAGTTAAGTTCTTATTCTTAGGGTTTAGGGTTTAGGGTTAGTTTAATGGTTTAGGGTTTAGGGTTTAGGGTTTAAGGTTAGTTTAGGGTTTAAGTTTAGTTTGGGGTTTAGGGTTTAGGGTAGTAGGTTTTAGGGTTTAGGGTTTAGGGCTTAGGGTTTAGGGTTTAGGGCTTAGGGTTTTGGGTTTAGCATTTTAGGGTTTATTTTTTAGGGTTTAGGGTTTAGGGTTTATGGTTTTAGGGTTTAGTGTGCAGGGTTAATTGTTTAGTGTTTAGTGTTTAAGCTTTTAGGGTTTAGGGTTATAGATTCAGGGTAGTAAGTTTAGGGTTTATGATTTAGGGTTTAGGGTTAGTATTAGGGTTTAGGGTTTAGGGTTTAGTTTTTTTAGGGTTTTTTTAAAATTAAGTAAGCAAGTTTAGTTTATTTAGTTTATTTTTTTTATTTATTTGAGTTTATTTTATTTGTTATTCTTATTTTGGTTTATATTTTTATTTAGTTTTATGTATTTATTTTTGGTTTATTTTTTTTTTAGTTTAGGTTTTTCATTTTAGTTTATTTTTTAGGTTTAGGTTTAGGTTTATTTTTTAGTTGAGTTTTTATTTTATTTTATTTTGAAGGTTTAGGTTTTATTTTTTATTTTTAGGTTTTGGTTTATGTTTTTATTTAATTTTTTTAAGTTTAGGTTTTAGGTTTTTATTTTAGGTTTTCTTTTTTAGTTTAGGTTTAGGTTAATTTTTAGTATATTTTATTATATTTAGTTTAGGTTTAGGTTAGTTTATTTTAGGTTTTATTTATTTTAGTTTATTTTATTTTAGTTTAAGCTTAGGTTTATTTTATTATTATTTTAGCTTTAAGTTTTTTTTAGTTTAGGGTTTAGGTTTTATTATTTATTTATTTTTTGATTTTATTTTTAGGTTTATTTTTTTAGGTTTAGGTTTTATTTATTTATTTTATTTTTTTTTTATTTTATGTTTATTTTTCTTTGTATTTTACATTTAGTTTTTATTTTATTTAGGTTTTTTATTCTTAGGTTTATTTTATTTTTTTAGTTTAGTTTAAATTTTTATTTATTTTATTTTATTTTATTTTTAGGTTCAGGCTTTGGTTTTAATTTAGGTTTTAATTTTATTTAATTTTTATTTTATTTAGCTTTAGGTCTTTAGGTTTTTAGGGTTTAGGGTTTAGGGTTTAGGGTTTTAGGGTTTGGGGTTTTAGGGTTTAGGATTTAAGGTTATGGTTTACAGATTTGGGTTTAATGTTTAGAGTCTATGCTTTATGATCTACGATTTTAAGGATTTAGGGTTTAGGGTTAGCTTAAGATTTTGGGCTAGTTTAGGATTTATGGTTTAAGATTTAGGGTTTAGGGTTTTAAGGTTTCTTTAGGTTTAGGTTAGTTTAGGATTTTAGGTTTAGGTTTTATTTAGGGTTAGTTATGGATTAAGGTTTAGAGTTTAGGGTTTAAGTTTAGATTTAAGTTTAGGGTTAAAGTTTAGGTTGAGGTTTAGGTTTAGGTTTAGGGTCTAGGGTTTAGGTTTAGGTTTAGGGTTTAGGTTATTTAGGTTTAGTATTTAGTTAATTTTAGGGTTAATGGTTTTAGGGTTTATGGTTTTAGTTAGGTTTAGGTTTTAGGGTTTTAGGTTTATGTTAGGTTTAGGTTTAGGGTTTAGTGTTTAGATTTTTATTTTAAATTAAGTGTAGGTTTAGGTTTATTTAGTTTATTTTTTATTTATTTTAGTTTATTTTTTTTTATTTTTTTATTAAGTTTTATTTATTTTATTTAGTTTAGTTTATTTATTTTGGTTTAAATTTTTTTATTTTTATTTATTTTTTATGTTTAGGTTTAGGTTTATTTGTTAGTTTAATTTTATTTTTATTTAATTCTTTAGGTTTTATTTTTTATTTTTAGGTTTAGGTTTAGGTTTTTATTTTTTTTATGGTTTAGGTTTTAGGTTATATTTTAAGTTTATTTTTAGTTTTATTTTAGGTTTTATTTTTTTAGTATAGGTTTAGCTTTATTTTTACTTTATTATGTTTTATTTATTTAGGTTTAGTTTATTTTAGGTTTAGGCTTATGATTTATTTATTTCAATTTTGGTTTAGGTTTACTTTAATTTATTTTAGGTTTAGGTTTAGGTTTTTTTATTTAGTTTAGTGATTAGGTTATATTTTTTATTTACTTTTTAGGTTTAGTTTTTTATTTAATTTTATTTAATTTTATTTTAGGTTTATTTTATTTTTATTTTAAGTTTAGTTTTTATTTTATTTATATTTTTATTCTTAGGTTTATTTTATTTTTTAGTTTAGTTTAGGCTTTTATTTATCTTATTTTTATTTAATTCTATATTTTATTTTATTTTATTTTTAGGTTTAGGTTTAGGTTTTAATTTATGTTTCTATTTTATTTTATTTTTTATTTTATTTAAGTTTAGGTTTTTTTATTTATTTTATTATTAGGTTTTATTTAGTTTAGGTTTAGGTTTTTATGTTTTCAAGGTTTAGGGTTTAGGGTTTAAGGTTTATGGTTTAGTGTTTTAGGTTTAGGGTTTTAGGGTTTATGGTTTAGGGTTAGGATTTAGGGTTTAGTGTTTAGGCTTTAGTGTTTAGGGTTTTGTGCATTTAGGGTTTAGGGTTTATAGTTAGCTTAGGGTTTAGGGTTAGTTTAAAGTTTAAGGTTTACTCTTTAGGGTTTAGGGTTTTTAGGGTTTAAGGTTTAGGGTTTTAAGCTTTAGGTTAGTTTATGGATTAGGGTTTAGGTTATGATTTAGTTAGGTTTAGGTTATAGTTATTAAGTTTAGTTTAGGTTTAGGTAGGTTTACTATTTAAACATTAGTTTAGTGAGTTTAGTTTAGGTTTAAGTTTAGGTTAACAAGGTTTAGGTTTAGGGTTTATAGTTTAGGCTTTAGGGTTTAGGTTTAGATATAGGTTTAATTTAGTTAGTTTAGGGTTTGATTTTAGATTTAGGGTTTAGGTTAGGGTTTAGGTTTAGGTTTAGTTATTTAGGGTTTAGTTTAGGTTTAGGTTTTTTAGTTTAGGGTTTATTTAGTTTAGGTTTAGGTTTAGGTTTAGGGTTTAAGTTTAGGTTTAGGTTTAGGTTAGGGTTTATTTAGTGTTTTGGGTTTAGTATTTTTTTTTAAATTAAGTAAACCGGTAGGTTTAGGTTTGTTTGTTTATTTAGTTTATTTTTTTATTTATTTTAGTTTATTTTATTTTTTATTTTTATTTAGGCTTTTTTTATTTAGTTTAGTTTGTTTATTTTATGTTTACTTATTTTAGTTTAGGTTTTTTATTTTACTTTATTTTTTCAGGTTTAGATTTAGGTTTATGCTTATTTTATAGTTTAGTTTTTTTTATCTAATTTTTTAGTTCTGGTTTTATTTTTTATTTTTAGGTTTAGGTTTAGGTTTTTATTTTATTTTTTTAGGTTTATGTTTTATGTTTTTTAGGTATTTTTAGGTTTTATTTTTAGTTTAGGTTTAGGTTTATTTTATTTTATTTTATTTTATTTAGTTTAGGGTTTAGGTTTAGGTTTTATTTATTTCAGTTTAGTTTATTTTAGTTTAGGTTTAGATTTTTTTAGTTTAGGGTTTAAGTTTTATTTTTTATTTATTTTTAGGTTTTATTTTTGGGTTTAATTTTAAGGTTTACATTTTTATTTAGTTTTTGTTTTATTTTATTTTTAGCTATTATTTTATTTAGGGTTTTCTAATTTTTTAGGTTTATTTTATTTTAGTTTAGCTTTTAGTTTTTATTTTATTTTATTTTTGCATTTAGGTTTAGGTTTAGGTTTTAGTTTAGGTTTTTATTTTATTTTATTTTATTTAGGTTGAGGCTTTTTTATTTATTATATATATATATATATATATATATATATTTTTATATATATATATATATTTATATTATATATATATATCAGTTTAGTTTAGGATTTTAGTTATGGTTTAGTATTTAGGATTTAGGGTTTAGGGTTGTAGGTTTTAGGGTTTAGGGTTTAAGGTTTAGGGTTTAAGATTTAGGGTTTAGGGTTAAGGTTTAGGCTTTGGGGTTTAGGTTTTAGGGTTTAGGGTTTAGGGTTTATTATTTGGGTTAGGGTTTAGGGTTTAAGGTTAGTTTAGGGTTTAGGGTATATGGTTTAGGGTTTATGGATGTAAGATTAGGGTTTAGGGTTTAAGGTTAGTTTTAGGGGTTATGGTTTAAGGTTTAGGATTTAGGGTTTATGGTTTTTTTTTTTTAAATTAAGTAAACTAGTAGGTTTAGGTTTATTTAGTTTATTTAGATTATTTTTATTTATTTTAGTTTATTTTATATTTTTATTTATTTTATATTTTATTTAACTTAGTTTATTTATTTTTAGTTTATTTATTTATTTTAGGTTTTATTTTAGTTTATTTTCTAGGTTTAGCTTTATGTTTATGCTTATTTCTTAGCTTAGATTTATTTTTATTTAATTTTTTAAGTTTTGGTTTTATTTTTTTATTTTTAGGTTTGGGTTTAGGTTTTTATTTTATTTTTTTAGGTTTAGGTTTTAGGTTTTTATTTTAAGTTTATTTTTAGGTTTAATTTTTTTAGTTTAGGTTTAGGTTTATTTTTATTTTTCTTTATTATATTTAGTTTAGGGTTTAGGTTTAGTTTATTTTAGGTTTAGGTTTATGTTTTATTTATTTTAGTTTAGTTCATTCTAGTTTAGGTTTAGGTTTCTTTTATCTTATTTATTTTAGGTTTAGGGTTTAGGTTTTATTTTTTTTTAATTTTTAGGTTTATTTTTTAGATTTTGGTTTTTATTTACTTTTTATTTTATTTTATTTTAGATTTATTTTATTTTTATTTTAGGTTTAGTTTTTATTTTATTTAGGTTTTTTATTTTTAGGTTTATTTAATTATTTAGTTTAGTTTAGGTTTCTATTTAAATTATTTTAGTTTATCTTTTATTTTTTATTTTAATTTTTATTTAAGATTAGGTTTAAGTTTAGGTTTAGGTTTAGGTTTTAGTTTAGGTTTTTATTTTATTTTATATTTTTATTTTATTTAGGTTTAACTTTTTTTATTTATTTTATTTTTATATTTTATTTAGTTTAGGTTTAGGTTTTCAGGTTTTTAGTGTTTAGGATTTAGGGTTTAGGGTTGTATGTTTCAGGGTTTAGGGTTTAGGGATTAGTGTTTAGGGTTTAGGGTTTAGGATTTAAGATTTTAAGGTTTAGGGTTTAGGGTTTAGGGTTTAGGGTTCATGGTTTAGGTTTAAGGTTAGTTTTAGGGTTTAGGGTTTATAGTTAGGGGTTTTTTATTATTTATTATTATTTTTTTTTTTTAAATTAAGTAAACTTATAGGTTTAGGGTTTATTTAGTTTATTTTTTATTTATTTTAGTTTATTTTATTTTTTTTATTTTTATTTAGGTTTATTTTTATTTATATTTAGTTTAGTTTATTTATTTTACCTTCGATTTTTTATTTTAGTTTATTTTTTAGATCTAGATTTAGGTTTATGTTTATGTTTTAGTTTAGTTTAATTTTTATTTTATTTTTTACATTTAGGTATTATTTTTTATTTTTTTTATTTAATTTTAGGTTTTATTTTATTTTTTTTGGTTTAGGTATTAAGTTTTTATTTAAGGTTTATTTTTAGGTTTTATTTTTTAGTTTAGGGTTAGGTTTATTTTAGTTTATGTTATTTTATTTTGGGTTTAGGCTTTGGTTTAGATTTAGTTTATTTTAGGTTTAGGTTTAAGTTTTATTTATTTTAGTTTATGTTTAGGTTTAATTTATTTTTATTTTAGGTATTTGCTTTTTTTTTTAGTTTAGGGTTTAGGTTTTTTATTTATTTTGGTTTTATGTTTAGGTTAATTTTTTAGGCTTAGGTTTTTGTTTAGTTTTTATTTTATTTTATTTTTAGTTTATTTTATTTTGATTTTAGGTTTATTTTATTTTTTAGGTTTATTTCATTTTATTTTTTAGGTTTAGTTTTATTTTATTTAGGTTTCTTATTTTTAGTTTAATTTAGGTTTTATTTATTTTATTTTAGTTTAGTTTTATTTTATTTTATTTTCTTTTTAGGTTTAGGTTTACTTTTTAGTCTAGGTTTTTATTTTATTTTATTTTATTTATTTATTTTATATTTTGGTTTTATTTAGTTTAGGTTTAAGTTTTTAACTTCTTAGGTTTAGGGTTTAGGATTAGTTGAGGGTTTAGGGTTTAGAGTTTATGGTTTGGGGTTTAGGGTTTAGGGTTTAGGGATTAGGGTTTAGGGTTTAAGGTTTAGGGTTTAGGTTTTAAGGTTTAGGGTTTAAGGTTTAGGCTTTTGGGTTTTAGGGATTAGGGTTTAGGGAGTGTGTTTAGGGTTTTTAGGGTTTAGGATTTAGCATTTAGGGTTTAAGATTTAGGATTTAGGCTTTAGGCTTTAGGTTTAGGGTTCAAGTTTTAGTTCAGGGTTTAGGGTTTTTGGTTTTTTTTTAATAGAGAATAAATTCAGATTCAATATTTCTTCTTTTTATATCATTACAAGTAACACACCAAGTTTTCTAAGACATAAGCGATGACATAGATAAAAATGAGTATGCATAGAGCAAATCAAAACCCTAGATAACTAGAACCATCTCTACTGTAAAGACATAGTTCCATAAGCATTAGATCGGATCGGCCGTTCTTCATTTTCTCTAGTTCCAATCAGAACCACCCTGACCTCTCGAGTAACGGGATCCACCGTTATATCCCCAATCTCTCCCTCCACCACCACTCATGGTTTTCTCTCCCGCTCCATAACCACCACTACTCACCACCACCTTAATTAGCACCTCCAGATCCCACCACCATTACAACCTCGCCTTTAGATCTGGGTGAGCTTGGTTGATGATGATGTTCTTAGAGTCAAGGTTACCCATTCTTAGGGTTTACATTTATTTGGTTTTATGGTTTAAGTTTAGTTTTTAGTTTATTTAGTTAATTTAGGTTTAGGTTTAGGGTTTGGGGTTTAGGGTTAGGATTTAGGGTTTAGGATTTATGGTTTAAGGTTTAGGGCTTTAGAGTTTATGATTCTAGGGTTTAGGGTTAGGGTTTAGGGTTTAGGGTTTTAAGATTTAAGTTTTAGGGTTAGGGTTCAAGGTTTTGTGTTTAGACTTTAGGGTTTTTAAGGTTTAGGGTTTAGAGTTAGCTCAGGGTTTAGGGTTAGTTTAGGGTTTGCTTTAGGGCTTAAAGTTTTTAGGGTTTAGGGTTTAGGGTTTAGGTTTAGGGTTTAGGGTTAGTTTAGGTTTAGGGTTTTATGGTTTTAGGTTTAGGGTTTAGTTAGGTTTAAGGTTTAGGGTTTAAGTTTAGTTATTTTAGAATTTAGGGTTTTTAGGTTAGGGTTTAGGGTTTTTAGTGTTTAGTGTTTAGGGTTTAGGATTGTAGATTTAGGGTTTAGGGGTTTAAGGTTTTTTTTAAATTAATTAAACTCATAGTTTTAGGTTAATTTAGTTAATTTTTTTTTTGTTTAGGTTTTTTTTTTAGTATAGGGTTTAGGTTCTCTTTTAAGGTTTATTTTTAGGTTTAGATTTTTATTTAATTTTTATTTTATTTTATTTTAGGTTTATTTTATTTTTATTTTAGAATTTGTTTTTATATTATTTAGGTTTTTTTATTCTTAGTTTTATTTTATTTTTTAGTTTAGTTTAGGTTTTTATCTATTTAATTTTAGTTTATTTTTATTAGTTTATTTTATTTTATTGTTAGGTTTAGGTTTAGGTTTTAGTTTAGGTTGTAATTTTATTTTATTTTTTTATTTTATTTAGGTTTAGGTTTTTTTTTAGTTTAAGTTTAGGTTTTTAGGTTTTTAGCTTTTAGCGTTTAGGTTTTAGGGGCATAAGGTTTTAATATTTCAATTTAGCATTATGATTTAGGGTTTAAGATTTAGGGTTTAGTGTTTAGACTTTAGGGTTTAGGGTTTAGGAGTTTAGGGTTTATGTTTTAGGGTTTGGGGTGTTAAGTTTACAGTTTAGGGTTAAGGTTTTTTATTTTTATATTTTTTTTAAATTAAATAAACTCGTAGGTTTAGTTTTATCTAGTTTATTATTTATTTATTTTATTTCAATTTATTTTTATTTTTATTTAGCTTAGTTTTTTTATTTTAGGTTTATTAATTACTGTTTAGGTTTTTTATTTTAGTTTATTTTAAAGTATAAGTTTAGGTTTATTTTTTAGTTTAGTTTTATTTTATTTTATTTTCTAAGTTTAGGTTTTATTTTAATTTTAGGTTTAATTAAGTTTTATTTTATTTTGTAGGTTTAAGTTTTAGGTTTTATTTTAGGTTTATTTTTGGTTTTATTTTTTAGTTTAGGTTTAGATTTATTTTTTAGTTTATTTTATTTTATTTAGTTTAGGGTTTATGTTTAGTTTATTTTTGGTTTTGGTTTAGGTTTTATTTATTTTAGTTTAGTATATTAGTTTAAGTTCACGTTTATTTTATTTTGTTTATTTTTTTTATTTTGAGTTTAGGTTTTATTTTTTATTTTTTTTTAGGTTTTAGGTTTAAGTTTTTATTTAGTTTTTATTTTATTTTAGTTTTATTTTATGTTTAGTTTTTATTTTATTTAGGTTTTTTATTTTTAGGTTTATTTTATTTTTTTAGTTGAGTTTAGGTATTTATTTATTTTAGTTTAGTTTACTTTTATTTTTATTTTTTTTTATTTTTACTTTTAGGTTTAGGTTTAGGTTTAGTTTAGGTTTTATTTTAGCATTTTATTTTTATTTTTTTGCTTTTTGTTTAGGTTTTGATTGATTTATTTATTATTTTAAGTTTTTAGTTTAGGTTTTTTAGGTTTAGGCTTAGGGTTTAGGGTTTAGGGTTTATGGTTTGGGATTTAGGATTTAGTGTTTAGGGTTGTAGGTTTTGGGCTTTAGGGTTTAGGGTTTAGGGTTTAGGGTTTTAAGGTTTAGGGTTTAGGGTTGTAGGTTTAGGGTTCAAGGTTTAGGGTTTAGGGTTAGTTTAGGATTTAGGGATTAGGGTTAGGGTTTTTTTAATTAAGTAAATTCATTGGTTTAGGTTTATTTAGTTTATTTTTATTTTATTATTTTATTTTATTTTATTATTTTTGTTTAGGTGTATTTTTATTTCTATTTAGTGTAGTTTATTTATTTTAGTTTAGGTTTTTTATTTTATTTTATTTTTTATGTTTAAGTATATGTTTAGGTTTATTTTTTTAGTTTAGTTTTGTTTTTATTTTATTTTTTAGGTTTAGGTTTTATTTTTTATTTTTAGGTTTAGGTTTGGGATTTTATTTTACTTTCTTAGGTTTAGGTTTTATTTATTTTATTTTTATTTTAGGTTTATTCTATTTGATTTAGGGTTTAAGTTTAAGTTTAAGTTTAGTTTATTTTAGGTTTTGGTTTAGGTTTTATTTATTTTAGTTTAGTTTATTTTAGTTTAAGTTTAAGTTTATTTTACTTTTATTTTTATTTTAAGTTTAGGTTTTTTTTAGTTTAGGGTTTGGATTTTATTTTTTATTTATTTTTTGGTTTATTTTTTAGGTTTCAATTTTTATTTAGTTTTTATTTTTTTTTTAGGTTTAGTTTTTCCTTTATTTAGGTTTCTTTTTAGTTTAGTTTAGGTTTTTATTTATTTTATTTTAGTTTTAATTTTTATTTTACTTTATTTTCTTTTTAAGGTTTAGGTTTAGGTTTAGGATTTAGTTTATGTTTTTATTTTTATTATTTTATTTCGATTAAGGTTTTTAAATTTATTTTATTTTTAGGCTTTATTTAGTTTAGGATTAAATTTTTAGCTTTTTAAGGTTTAGTGTTTAGGGTTTAGGGTTTGGGATTTAGGGTTTAGATTTAGTGTTTAGGGTTTAGGGTTTATGGTTTATGTTTTAGGGTTTAGGGTTTAGGGTTTAGGGTTTAGGATTTTTGAGGGTTTAAGTTTAGGTTTTATGTTTAGCGTTCATGTTTTAGTTTAGGGTTTAGGATTTTTGGAATTTTTTTTATTTTAAAGAGAACAAATTCAGATTCAACATTTCTTCTTTTCAATTTCAACAACCAGGAAACACACCAAGTTTTATGAGACACTAGCGATGACATAGATGAAAAATGAGCACTCATAAAGTAAATCAATAACCCTATCTAACTAGAACTGTCTCTACTGTAAAGACAAAGTTCCATAAGTAGTAGATTGGATGGCCATTCTTCAGTTTCTCCAGTTCCCGTCAGAACTACCCCAACCTCTCGAGTTGCGGGATCCACCATCATATCCTCGATCTCTCCCTCCACTGCCATCATGGTTGTAACCTTCGTTGCTCCTCTCGCCTCCATAACCACCATTGCTCTGACCCGCCTCCATATCCACTAGCACCTTTAGATCCCCCCACCACCAGTGATAATCGTAGCCACCGCCTTTGCCCCCACCACTAGATCTACATTAATCCTGGTTGATGGTGACGATCCTACAGTCAAGGTTTTGCCCCTTCTTAGGGTTTAGGTTTATTAGGTTTTAGGGTTTAGGTTTCTTTTTTAATTTGTTTAGTTACTTTAGGTTTAGGTTTAGGGTTAGGGTTTAGGATTTAGGGTTTAGGGTTTAGGGTTTAAGGTTAGGGTTTAGGGTTTTTAGAGCTTAGGGTTTTAGGTTTTAGCCTTTAGGGTTTAGGGTTTACGTTTTAGTGCTTAAACTTTAGTTTAGAGTTAAGGGTTTAAGTTTAGGTTTGGTTAGATTTTGGGTTAGGCTTTAGGGTTTAAGATTTTTAGTTTAAGATTTAGGTTTAGGGTTTTAATTTAGGGTTTTAGGGTTTGATTTAAGGTCAAGGTTTTAGGTTTAGGTTGGGTTAGGTTTAAGGTTTCTTTAGGGTTTAGTTAGGTTTAGTGTATGTTTAGGGAGTATGGTTTAGTTTATTTAGGTTTTTTAAGTTAAGTAAACGGTTTAAGTTTATTTATTTATTTTAATTATTTTAATTATTTTATTTTTATTTTTTTTATTTAGGTTAATGTTTTATTTTTATTTAGTTTAGTTTTTTTTATTTTAGGTTTATTTATTTTAGTTTAGTTTTTTATTTTAGAGTATTTTTTAGGTTTATGTTTATGTTTAATTTTTAGTTTATTTTTATTTTTATTTTATTTTTAAGGTTTATATTTTATTTTTAATTTTATTTTTAGGTTTAGGATTTTATTTTATTTTTTTTAGGTTTAGTTTTAGGTTTATTTTAGGTTTAGGTTTATTTTAGTTTATTTTATTTTATTTAGTTTATGGTTTTAGGTTTAGTTTATTTTAGGTTTAGATTTTATTTATTAAGTTTAGTTTATTTAAGTTTAGGTTTAGGTTTCTTATATTTTTATTTTAGGTTTAAGTTTTTTTAGTTTAGGGTTTAAGTTTTATTTTTTAGGTTTAGGTTTTTATTTAGTTTTTATTTTAATTTATTTTAAGTTTATTTTATTTATTTTACTTTAGTTTTTTACTTTATTTAGTTTTTTATTCTTAGGTTTATTTTATTTTTTTAGTTGAGTTTAGGTTATTATTTATTTTATTTTAGTTTTTTTATTAGTTTATTTTATTTTATTTTTTAGTTTATGTTTAGGTTTTAGTTTATTTTTTAATTTAATTTAATTTTTTTATTTTATTTAGGTTAAAGTTTTTTTATATTTTTTAATTTTAGGTTTTATTTAGTTTAAATTTAATTTTTACATTTTTAGGGTTTAGTGTGTAGGCTTTAGGGTTTAGCATTTAGGGTTTACGGTTTTAGGGTTTAGGGTTTTAGGTTTAGGGTTTAGGGTTAGGGTTAGGGTTTAGGGTTTACGATTTAGGGTTTAATGTTTAGGCTTTAGTGTTTACTATTTTTAGGGTTTAGCATTTAGGGTTTAGGGCCTAGGGTTTAGGGTTTAGGGTTAGCTTAGGATTTAAAAAAATTAAAGTAAACCGGTAGATTTAAGTTTATTTAGTTTATTTAATTTATTTTTTATTAATTTTAATTTATTTTATTTTTATTTTTATTTAGTTTAGTTTATTTATTTTAGGTTTATTTATTTTATTTTATGTTTTTTATTTTTGTTTATTTTTTAGGTTTAGGTTTATTTTTTAGTTGAGTTTTATTGTTATTTTATTTTTTATGTTTTGGTTTTATTTTTTTGTTTTAGGTTTAAGTTTAGGTTTTTATTTTACTTTTTTAGGTTTAGATTTTATTTTTTTTATTTTAGGTTTATTTTTCAGGTTTTATTTTTTAGTTTAGGTTTAGGTTATTTTTAGTTTATTTTATTTTATTTAGTTTAGGTTTAGGTTTTGGTTTTATTTATTTTAGTTTAGTTTATTTTAGTTTAGGTTTTTTTTTTTAGGATTAGGTTTTTTTAAGTTTAGGGTTTAGGGTTTATTTTAAATTATTTAGTTTAGGGTTTAGGGTTTATTTTAAATTATTTAGTTTGGGTTTAGGTTTAGGTTTAGTTTACTTTAGGTTTAGGTTTAGGTTTAGGTTTTATGTATTTTAATCTAGTTCAATTTAGTTTAGGTATAGTTTATTTTATTTTGTTTATTTTATTTTTATTTTAGGTTTAGGTTTTTTTTATAGTTTAGGGTTTAAGGTTGAGATTTTTATGGGTTTAGGATTTAGAGCATAGAGTTTAGGGTTGTAGGTTTAGGGTTTTACGGTTTAGGATTTAGAGTTTATGATTTAGAGTTTTTTAGTTTATTTTATTGGTTTGAATCAAAGGTTTCAGTCAATTTGGCATATGGTGTGTTTTGGCTAGTTTAGGTTTTATTTGGGTAAAGTCGACTGGTCAGCGTCTTGGTTGACTTGACAATTCAAGACAATTTATTATCCTAGGATGATTGTTGATCATGATATGAGGTTTGGATGGCCTTACTTCAATCTAATTTGGGTTGGATTAGAACTTGGCTCAAAAAGTTCTTTTAGGTCACTTTGGGTCAACTGGACCTAAATGAGTTAATTGGTTTGATTTTTTCTTGATTCAAGTTTAGTTGAACTCACATATGAACTAGAATTGGAATATAAATCCAATTGTAAATGGTTTGGGGTCAAATGGATTTTGGTTTATATGATAATTTCAAGTCAAAATGGGTCAACATGGGCTTGACTTGAGTTGACTTGGATTTGGTTTGATAATTGTAGTTTATGTTTATATTTGGAATAATGATTGAAAAATGATTGAATCATGAAGAAATCCATGGGTTTTGAGTTGATTTGGGTATCATTTAGCCAAGTTTAAGAAATTAGCTAAAAGGCTAAAATTGGAAATTTGATTTAATTTGGATTTAATTTTGGCTATTTTAATTTATATTTCATTTATATTTGGGAATATAAATGAAAATATAAATGGTTCATGAAAATCACTTGAGTTTGGAGTGATTTGAAGCGAATTTGGCCAAGCTTATGGGTGTAGGTCAAAAGGGTTAAGAAAGGAAACCTATTTAGTTTGATTTGATTTTGGTCATTGGAGGGTGGATTTCATTTATATTTGTCAATATAAATGAAGGAACAATTGATTTATAAAAAAATCAATTGAGTTCATGATTGTTTGGATTGATATTTGACTAAGCTTGTGAGAGTGGTTCATAAGACTTATGAGGGAAATTTGGTCTTGGATTTAATTTGAGATTGATTTGTTTGGTTTGGAATTGATTTTATTTTCTTTGAATTGGCTGATATTTGATAAAGTCAATTGAATTGGGGTTGAATTTAATTTGGTCAAGGATAAGTCCATAAGATGAAATCAAAGGGCTTAGGAAGGGTCTCGGCATTTGGATTTGATCATGGGATTGAATCATTTGAAGTTGAAATTTGATTTATGATTTGGAGTTTGAATTGATATTTGAATTTGAGGTTTGGTTTGAGAAGGAAAGCATGGATTGGGTATAATCCATAGGGTAGGCAAGTTTTCCTAAGTCCCATAAACTATTCCTATGGCTAAACCTTTAAGTCTCTGGGCTCTTAAGTGTTCACTAATCACTAAGTGTCTTAAGGCTATAGAGCTCTTAGTTTCTATAAGATTCCTAGATCTATGATGAGAAAGTTGAGAACTCACTCCAAAAGTGAGGTCAACAGTCATTCAAATGTCATACCCGATCAGTTCAATAAGTATCTCCTAAGATCTGCGTGGTGTCCCACATCTCAAAAATAAACAACACAAATTTTTCTAGTGACTCCACTAGGAATGGTTCCTCTCTCAATATTTAGTAGACAATTATTATCTCCAAGCATCGATAGTGGACTTATATTTTATATAAGCCCAAGAGTATCTTTCTTTCCATTGGCACTTAGCTTATTTCATCCTTAAGCAAAGCTAGCCAACATCCTTTAGGTTTTAGGACCTCACTCCATGTAGGTCTTAAAATCCATATTAGGCCCTCCAATAGGTAAAAAAAATTTAATTAACTAAAGAAGATGACTAAAAATTTAGAACCTCTTTACCATTTTCTTGGTGAGGCAAGGTTCATCTCATATTTAAGAAAATAAACTATTTGCAAAAAAATATATACTTACAAAAAAGCACTTCTCAAATTAAAATTCACATGACAAAGGATTTGCATTTAAGGATAACCAAACCTCATCCAACAATATCCATGATTGTTGCATGGAGGTTATTTTCAAAACTTAAAATCAAATAATTTTAAAATCCTTTTTCAAAAAACACATATTTCAAAGTAGTAATCTCCATTCAAAATACATAAGCTTGTTGAATGAAGATTTTTTATTCAAACAAAACCATGACATAACATCAAATTTCATTTAGCACATCCCACATGTGCTAAGTTGGAATTTCCCTTTTCAAAAGCAACATCACACACAAATATCCATCTTTGAAAATCAAAAAGAAAAATATAATTGATTTCCATTTAACATACCTAAATTTGCTAAATGAAAGTCCCCTTTTTCAAAATCACTAAGAATTAAAACACTTTTGGATTCCATTTGACATACCCAAATTTGTCAAATGAGAATTCACTTTTTCAAAATCAAAATCAAATTGGACTCTACTTAACATACCCACATTTACTAAGTAGAGTTCCCTTTTCAAAATCACAAACAAATCAAACACACTTGAACTCCATTTGGCATACCCAAAATTTTCAAATGAGAGTCCTACCTTTTCAAAATTGAAATCAAATTGAACTTTATTTAACATACCACAATTGTTAAATAGAAGTTCTCCTCTTTCAAAACAAAACAAAATAAATACATCGAACACACTTGAGCCCTACTTAACATACCAAATTTTTTAAGTAAGAGTCTCATTTTTTTTTTCAAAATCAAATCAAAATACATAAAATGCATTGAGCTTTACTTAGTATACCTAAATTTGCTAAGTAAAAATCTCATTGTCAAATCAAAATAAATCAAATACATGACAAACAATAATCACAAACAACAAAGATATTTTCAAAAATATTTTCAAGCATGCACTTGGATCTCTTTTAGCATACCCAAATTTGCTTAGTGAAAGCTCCAAAATAAAAATCTCAAAGTAAAGGATTAGCAAAAAAATTCAACTCTAAAAATCTCTCCAAATGGAGGAACCTCATTCAACATATCCTAATTTATTGGATGAAGGTTCCAAAATCAACAAACCAATTCTTATGGCAAAGTCTCTTCAAGATTCTAAATCTCTCCAAATCAATGAACCCCACTTAGCATACTTAAACTTGTTGAGTGTGGGTTTAAATTCCAAATTCAAAATAGAAATCAGTGATTGAGGCAAATATGAAGGTCAAAGTCTGATTTAGTTATAGTTTCACATGCGAGATATGTAGTCGGGTTCATTGTCTCAGATTGCTATGGCTCTCAAAATTTGTTTTCTCCTTCCCCTATGGTGTAGATCTAGCCTTGGATCAGGCCAATCTCACACATGCCACCCATTCGATTTACTTTGGCTGGTTTTGAGGAGTCGAGTTACTTGTGAAATCCCTCATTGGAGGAGGTGGCAGGACAGATGCCACTTATCCATTTTGACATCCCTTCTAACTCCGAGTTCCCCTCATTGAAGAGGAAGGTTTCCATGGTTCCCACCCCCCAATCAGTATTAGTATCGGTGCGAGTTGCTCTTGCACATGCTCAACTAGTTGTCCCTGTTGTAACCCTGGTGCGAGCTAGCACCTCTTCTTTGGTCCCCTCAAAGGGGAAAGCTATCTTGGCCTCTAAGATAGTCTCCCCTACCTTTGAGGTAGGTTCTAGCTCCAACACCACATCGCTCTCCCACACCCAATGTCACATTAAAAATAGGAAGATCAAGCAGCACCACCAGAAAGCAGCTAGGGAGGTAGATGCCGCATCACATATTATCGAGGAGGGTTCTCTATGGGAGGTCTCCCATTTCTTGGGTGGTAGCAGATTCCACCCCCTCTCCGGTTCAGATGGAGAGGAAGATGTTAGGATGATTGCTACATCACCTCCACCACCAGCTCACTATGAGCCACCAGCTAGGGAGGATGAGACTCTATGCCAATCTCAGGAAAATTCTATGCCAGGTTAGTAGAAACTAACCCTCAGAGTCTGGTGCACTATATGATTTGAGGCTAGTGATTCCCCGTTGTTGACCTCACTTTTGGAGTGAGCTTTCAACTTCTCCATCTTAGACATAGGACTCCTCTAGACACTAAGAGTTCCTTAGTCTTAAGACACTTCTAGCATTATGTGAACAAATAACCTAACCTTAGAGACTTAGAGGAGTTAGCCATAGGAATAGGTTATGCCTTTGGGGTATTAGAAGGACTTGCCTACCCTATAGCTTGAACTCAATCCTTATTTCCTTCCTTCAAACCAATCCAAATCAAATCTTAAATCAATTCCAACTTAATTGATTTTCTCAAATCATAAATCATTTCCAAAACCCAAATCTTAAATCAATTCCAACTCAATTGATTTTCTCAAATCATAAATCAATTCCAAAATCCAGATCATAAATCAATTCCAAATCAAATGATTGAAACCCATGACTGAATTCAAATCCCAAAATCTTTCCTAAGCCTTTTGATTTCATCTTATGGACTTAGCTCAAATCAAATTCAAATCACTCCAAACCCAAAATATTTTCTCATAACCCATTTATATTCTCATTTATAATAACAAATATAAATGAAATATAAATTCAAATCAGCAAAAATAAATTCAAAACTCAAATCCAAATCCAACTTATATACTTTAAGATAATTTTTTGGATTTAGCCAAATCATTCTCAAATCAATCCAAGCTTTTGGATTTTCTCTTCAAACAATCACTTCTTCAATCACATGCCCAAATATAAACATAAACTACAATCACCACGCCAAAATCAAACTAACCCAAGTCAAACCCAAGTTCATCCTTTTGACTTAAAATTGTCAAATGAACCAAAACCTATTTGACTCCAAACCACTTACAATTGGATGTATATTTCCATCATAAGTCCATATGTGACTTCAACCAAACTTGAATCAAGCCTTGACCAAGTCCATTGACCCACTTAGGCTCACTTAACCCAAAGTGACCTAAAGGACCTTTTTGAGCCAAATTTTAATCCAACCCAAATTGGATTGATCCAAGCCTCACATTGTGGTCAACAATCATCATAGAATGATCAATCACTCAAATTGGGTCAAACAAGTCAAACTTAGCCTTTGAACAAGTCAACATTTAACCCAAATGAAACCCAAACTAGCCAAAATCCATCATATGCCAAATTGATTGAAACTATTGATCTAAACCAATTCATAATCAATAATTGAACATGACCAAGTCAATAGTTGAGCCAAACCAAGCCTAATTGGACACTTGACCTAAGTTGACCCAAATTGACCTAAAAAGCTAAAATGGGTCAAATCTTGACCTAAGCCAAATTGATTGTAACCAATGGGTCAAATTCATTCTAAATTGATTGTTGAACTTGACCAAAGCTTCAATTGACCAATTAAACCTAACGCTGAGAATGAACCCAACTTGACCTAAAAGGTCAAATTAGCTTGAAATCAAACTAAACCTAAATTGATTAAAACCAAAGCTTGCAATACATTTCAAATGATCAACCAAGCCTAAACCAACCCATGACCAAACCCAATTGGGTCAAATGGGCCAAATTGATCAACTTGACGCACTTGACCTAAATGGACCAAAACCAAATCTAAACCAAATTGAACCAAACCAATGATACCCATAGGCTCCAAATGATCATTTGAACTTAACCTAACTCATGGTTTGACCCAATTTGACCAATTGGTCAACCTAACCCAAATTGACCCAACTTGACCTAAATGGGTCAAATTAAGCCAAATAAAATCAAATGAACTCCAAATAACTTGAAATGTGGCCCAACCCATTTTGAATCATTTCAAATCTTCCCAAATCAAAATCATGGCCAAATGACCATTTTCCTTAGGTCAAAATCCTATGACTAAATTCACTTAGAATTTGGTCATTTTCTCAAGACCACTTATCCTTCTAGTGGTCCACATGTCAAGGAGGTGGTGAACATGACCCAATGAGCTTTGGCCATGACCCAAGCCAAGGCCAAACCTACCTCTCCAATGGCATTTGAACACTTGGAACTTCAAATGCACTCACCTAGCACATGGGCATTCACTCTCCTTCATTCTACTACCCAAGATGACCCATGTGGGGTGTTTTGAAACTCAAAATGTGCCTCCAATCCAAGCCATTCATCAAAAATGATAATTCAGCCTCTCACTCGTCTAATCTAGAAGGGGGAGATATACTCCCCCTCATTTCCACTCAAATCATAATCAATCATTTCCTCAGAGCTAAGGAGATTGAATCAAAGCCTCCTAAGCTTTTCTAAGCCATTCTCAAGCTCCCCCATTTCTCCTTCTCGATTTTACTCAAAGCCGAAATAAGGGAGGTGAGCTCAAACTCCAACTCATCCAATTCTCAACCAAACTCAAATTAACCTTGTACACACCATCAGTGGACTTCATTGAGCTCAATTAAGTCATTTCCCAAGTCTCTAAGCCACGAGAAGCACTACTTCGATCAAGGCTGATCACCATTGAAGGAGAACTTGGTCAACCAAATAAACTACTTCAAACTAAAGTCAGATTCCATTAACAGGGCTTCATCTCTACTAGATGAAGTTACCTCCTCCATTGGAAGCAGGTGATGACCTCAGGTAATTTCTTGGCAGATAGAAAAATTGGTAGGTCCTTTTTTGAGGAAATTCTCACCCCATGAAATCTTAACCGTTGGATGTGCATCCCCTCTTTCTAAAGGTGTGGGATCATTTAGATGCCAATCCAAGCTTGGGTGAGCTCAAATTGAACGAAGAGAAATGAATGATCACTCGTGAAGTAGAAGGATCATACGCCACCAGTTTTGCATGATTGAAATGGACAGTTGTGATTAGATCATGCTAGATCTCCTTTGATTCATTACTTAACCATGGGATTGATCTCGACCATCCAATCTTAGATCGGACAACCCGCAGAAGATGCATCTGCCACCAGCTTACTCATTCGATGGATGTGACAACTTAAATAACCTATCTCATAGCACCACATGGAAAGCCGTGTCAGCCGCCACATGGCCTAATGGGATTAGGGGTTTAATTAACTTAATTAATCTAATTTTAATGGTGAAACTTCCAAAATTTATAACTAATTGTAGAAAAATTTAACAGAATCCAAACTGAGGCTTATTTTAAAAATAATTCAGAGGAGAATAATATAAAATTAAAATCAATTAATTTTACTCAATAGGTTTTATTGGAAATGTAATTAAGCTAATTACTCTTTAATTACTTTAAAAATTAATTCCAAACAACCTGATATTGATTAGTGGGATGACCTGCCTCCCATGATTTTCTTAGAATTTATTACTAGATTAATTAAAGGAATTGCTTATTTCATCCTTAATCTCTCTTAATTAATTAAATGATTAATTAACATGTTAAATAGTGATAAATTCATTAATTAAACTTACTAATCATTATGAAATAGTGAATGGACATAGGGAATGAGATGAGGACCTCTTTTCTAATCTTTCCCCTAAGTTTATTTCATTTGGATAAATAATTAATCAATTTGCAATTAATTAAAGGCTTAATCACCTCATTAAATAATATTAATTAAACTCAAAACCAAATAATTCTAGAACTTAATCATTCAATTCTTGGGTAGATTCTTTTGTGTTCAACCTAAGAGAATTCTAAAAGAAATTATAATCAAACTACAT
Organism: Cymbidium sinense; assembly: GCA_021442155.1. NCBI lineage: Eukaryota > Viridiplantae > Streptophyta > Magnoliopsida > Asparagales > Orchidaceae > Cymbidium > Cymbidium sinense. The sequence goes on from CM038220.1 coordinate 181,084,491, forward strand.
GTGTGGGAAGGTTATAAAACTACTTCATCAAACCCTTTAGCTTAATTAATCAATAATTATGAGCCAATTGCATTAGGCCCCTTTATTTCTTAGGTGCATTACTGATTTAATTTTCATGTGGTTGCATATCATATGTTGGCTCATAATTACTTGGATAATTATGTTAAAATGGTATAGGTAAAGGATAATTAATGGATTTAATTCATACCTTAAACTAATCAAAATATAAAATCAACCTAATTGTTCTAAATTAAACCAAACTAATTCACACATGGGTGAAATGGGTTAGGACAAGAAAATCCTTTTCATATTTCCTAAGTCAAATCAAATTCAAAAGTAAAAATCTCTTTAAAGAATTTTGATTCATTTTAAATAATCCTATTTTATATGATTGTCCTTAGGAATTAATTAGGGTGAATGAAGTCATGTACTTACATCCCTTTATTTCTTTCCAAGCATGTTAAATATTATTTTCCATGTGAAATTATGCATTCAATTCTTTTGAAAAATCATTTAAATAAAATGTTTCCTTTTTATGTCAAATTGCATGTGTTGGCTAAAGTTAAGAATATGAGTGGTTATTATCACTATTAAACCAAAAATTATTTTCAAAACCAATAAATCAAAGATTATGAATGAAGTGATGCTACTTATAAATATTTATAAGCTTGCATGTGATTTAAGCATAATATGTGTATTATGAAGTTCTTTCTTCTTCTCTTAACATGGATTTACATAGGACTTGCAAAGTGTATAGTTCATTTGAAAAGAACACAACACTTGTTTAAATCTATTACTATGCATTTCTATGTTATGACTTAAGAAGGGCCTTCACATTACACATGTAAATTATACAACCAAATCACATAAATCTTTTGCATGATTCTTTATCCATTTGGTTCTTTTTGTACATATACATATATTCAGAAAAGTGATATATTAGTCTAGACATACCGTGGCTACGAGGCTTTATGTAGCCCTAAGTAGTTCTTGTACCTTACGGTGTAGAAAATAATGGCACCATACTCACTTATGACTTTTATATGTGTGGATGTGCATTTAGTTAATGGATGAGAAATCCCCCTTTTCTACATAATAAAGACATGTATCAATGGAATATCTAAATTTTCAAATCATATCTCTTAGCATTCATCATCATAGTGTGCTAAAAATTTGCATTGCATGTATAGGTATGCTTAGGATTATTCATATGCATGGTATACATGATGGAAAGAAATAAATGGGTGTGTGTATGTGGTAGTAATCCACCTTAACTAATCCTAAGATGTCTTTCTTATTAAATAAGGCTATTTAGAGCAAATCTAAACTCAGGATTAATTAGAACACATAATAAAACATTCACTAAAGAAAATTCATTAATCAATATACCTTAGAAATGTTTTAAGGTAGGGATGAAAGAGAAGTTATTTTCTCTTTTCTTCTCCTCAGAACATTTAGTAACTAAGTGTAGGTTCATGCTAACCAAATCAAATCACCAACTAAAATTGACAAATCAACTAAATCACTTAAAATAAAACCACCATCTAAATTGAATCCTTCACACTTAGAAAATTCCAACCTTAAAACCTAGCTAAGGCATGCCACACAAGCCTTAAATGACACGCACATTAGACTAAGTCACCATTTCTAGCTTTAGGTTAGGGCAGTACATAGTTTGATGAATATTTGTTTTGTGATGTATTATTTTAGACTGGATGCTAGGGTGCATGTGTGTAGTCTAGTTGTTAGGCCAATTTTAGCCTAATCATGCTTTTGTAGGGGGTTGTGCTTAAGGGGCACTGTAATAAAAATATAAATACTTTTGTTGTGTAGGTTGCTTATACCCCTAAGCAAAACCCAAATTAGGATAGGTGGACTTGGTTACCCATGTGTGTGGTGCTAAGTCCAAATTATTCATATAATTTCTTGGGTTGTGTGGTATGTTTAGCTAACCTTTATTTTGCAGGTATAGTTAGATTTACCTTTCTCATTTTGATGTAAATTTTGTAGTTAAGATTTGGAATAAATGTTATGGGGGATTAGAATGAACATTGGTCATAAGACCAAGTCTTATGTACCATCTGATGCCTTTGGAGCAAACTACATCCCAAGTCAAACCAAAAGAAAGAAATAAATGAAGAAAGGAAGAAATGAAGAATGAATACCCCCATAACATGAATTCCTTTTAATTATAATTATTCATTTATAATCCAGGTTATATAAGGTAGAGTTGGGTTACCCACATTTCTTTCCGAGTTGTTCGGTGGAACCTGACCACATCAGCCTCTTAATCTTTTGCATCAATTTTCTAAATTGATTGATGTTATGTTTATGATTGCATGATTAGGATGGCATGATTTTCCTAGTTTCATAATTGTTTGATGGTTGTTGAATGGCCTGGATGTGATTAGGCTCTTAGGGAAAAATAAATTTTTTATTCAATTGATCAACTCAAAATTAAACTAAAAATCCATAACCTTACTTAAAGCCTAGGACATAAATCAAGATAATAAAATATTTAGCAACCCTTTAGCTGGATGTTGTATGTCTTATATCATGCATAAATCATATTATCTCACTCTTGCTAATGGAGGGCTTCCACCTTTACCAGAGAAAATGGCTTGATCTTTGAGAGCCATGGTGGAAACACACTTCCTTCTTTCTAATTTTGCCCCATAACCAATTTTCTCATGCATTAGGCATATGAAATCCCATAGCCTGTGTCAAATAAAAAATTTTCCAAAAATAAAAATAAAACTTGACAAAATTTGCATTAAATTAAGTCATTTATTCATGCCATTCATGATCTAGTCTCTTAGGAGTGTGTTTAAGGACTTAGTCTCCTTTCTAAATAAACAACAACTTACCCATCTTGCAAAGCATAAGATTTGCCTACATGTATTTAAAATCATAGGAGGAGTTAGTTGGCGCCACTCCAGGTGGTTGTAAGTCCAACAGTTGAGTGGATTACTCTCTCTTATGAAAGTAAATAATATACCCTTTTTTTCCTTAGATCTAGGTCATGCATTGGCCCTCTCCAAGGCTCCCTAGATTTAGGATCTGAGATTGTTATTTTCCTTTGCGGGCTACTAAATCCTCACCTCTTAAAAATTTCTACAATCTTGTGTTGTGGAATTGTAAGTCTTAGATTTCTAATAAAAATTCAACTCAAATATAATTCTCCTCCATTATAAAAATATAAAGCCTAACCATAGGATAGTTTGGGATGCTCACTAGGTTTCTTAGCATTGTGATCATCCCTTACTCATCTCCCTTTGGTTTCAATAATAACTCTCTCCTTTTGATCAATCCCACTTGATTTTCTAAAATAACCAATTTATTGATAGTCCTATCTTTGAAATCTTTGAAGATAATGATCATTTACCTTAATCAAGAGTATTCTTAAGGAACCCCATTCCTTATGATGTAATTAACTATAGGGGCTTGCCTCCATAGGGAACTTAATGAACCCAGTTTAAAGATCTATGGTACATTTGAAGACCCACATGCCTTAGGAGTCCTCATTATGTGATTAGGTCCATTATAGGGTACTGACATCTATCTCTCAAGATAGTACACTATTCCTTAATGTCATACCTGATCACCCTAATGAGTATATCTACGGATCTACATGGTGTCCCCCTAACACACTTAATAATAACCCACACATAAAATAATAATAATAATATACCACAAATTTTTTTCGCGACTCCGTTGAGGATGGTTCCTCTCTCCATCTTTGGTAAATGATCATTATCTCCAAGTATCGATAGTGGATTTATATTTCATATGAATCTGAGACTATCCTTCTTTTCCGTTGCCACTTAGCTCATTTCATTCTTAAGCTAAACTAGCCAACAACCTTTAGGTTTTAGGACCTCACTCTATGTAGGCCTTAAAACCCTGTTGGGTCCCCAAATAGGTGAAAAATAAAATTCAACTAAAAGAGATGACTAAAGACCCTTTTTGAACCTCCTTACCATCTCTATGGTAAAAAAAGGATCATTCTACAAATAAGAAAAATAAATCCTTTATAAAAATCTCACTTTTCAAAAGAACTTTTCCAAAGTTCACATAAATAAAATACTTGCAAAACTTTTCACAAAATATATAAAATTTAACACCATCTAACAATCCTCAAGATTATTACATGTGGGTTCTTTTCAAAACCAAAATCAAAATCATCTTTCAAAAGCACATATTTGAAAATGAACATCTTCATTCAACATACCCAAATTTATTGAATGAAGGTTTCATTTCCAAATAAAATCATGTCATAAAAATTGAAACTCCATTCAATATATCTCACATATGTTGAAGTTGGAGTTTCTCTCTTTCAAAAAGCACAAATTTAAAAATAAGCATCTTCATTCAATATATCCAAACTTGTTGAATGGAGGTTTCATTTTTTTAAAAAAAATCACACCATTTGAAACTCCACTCAACACATTCCACATGTGTTAAGTTGGAATTTCCTTCTTTTCAAAAAGCAATAATCACACACAAAAAATTTCAAATTTGAAAAATAAAACATGATTGACTTCTATTTTTACATACTCAAATTTGTTAAATGGAAATCTCCTTTGCAAAAATCATAAAAAAAAAAATCAAAATGCATTGGAATTCCATTTAACATACCCAAATTTGTCAAATGAGAGTTTCATTTTTCAAAAAGAAAATTGAAAATAAATTGGATTCTATTTAACATGCCATTTTTTATTAAATAGAAACCCCCTTTTTCAAAATAAATTTGAATTTTTATTTAGCATACACAAATTTTCTAAGTAAAGATCCCATTTTCAAAATCAAATCACAAAACTCAAACACATTTGGATTTTTATTTAGCATACACAAATTTGTTAAGTAAAGATCCCATTTTCAAAATCAAAACACAAAAAATCAAACACATTTGAGCTTTATTTAGCATACACAAATTTGCTAAGTAAAGATCCCATTTTCAAAATTCAAAATATAAATCAAATACATATGGACTTTATTTAGCATACATAAATTTGCTAAGTAAAGATTCCATTTCTAAATTCACGCATGATACACATCATGGGCAAACAAGCAAAAGGAAAATTATTTTCAAACATCTCATTTAGCATACCCAAATTTGCTAAATGAGTAATCCCAAACAAATTCAATTGACCCATATTTAACATACTCAAATTTGTTAAATAAAGGATCCCCAAACATAAAATCAAATTCAAATATGAACCAATGGAAGCATCAAAAGTCTCTCCAAAATATTTGAACCCATTCAACATACATAAATTTGTTGAATGTGGGTTCTAAACTCCAATGAACTCAAAATCTCTCCTCCAATTTATTCAAAATCTATCTACTAAATTCAATGAGCCCCACTTAATGTATTCAAATTGTTGAGTGTGGGTTCAAACTCTAAATCAAATTTAAAAAGTCAACAAAATACCAAAATAGAAAATCTGATTTGAGTTTATTTCCAACAATTCGAGTTCAGTTAGTTTTAGTCAACTTTTCTCGTTGGTAGTGCAAATGGACTCCTAAAAGTACGTGTTCACCTTCCCCTTTGGGATGGATTTAGCCTTGGATCGGGCCAACCTCCCCCAAACTAATTTCGCTCACTTGATACATTTTGGTTGAGGATTCAAGGGAGCTAGGATTACTTGTGAGGGGGCAACCCTCACCACCGTCAACAAGAATGTGGTGGGTGGCCAGAAGCTAGTCATCCATATCGAGATGGCCTTAGATTCTAAATTTCCCTCACTAAAGAGGAAGGCGATAGAGGTTCCTGCAAAAGATACAATTCCATTTCCCATCACTCTAGTCGGCTGGTACCCACTCACCGGCCTCCTAAGAGGAAGGCTACCCGGCTTTGGGATAGTCTCCTACCTTTGAGGTAGGTCTAGCTCCCATCTTTACATCTAGCTCGACACCATAATGAGGCAAGATCAAGACCCATGCACATTGCCAAGGAGATAGGCGTATCTCATATAGAAGAGGGTCACCAGGTAGTTTCTCCTTTGCTCACTTAGAATAAGTTCCATCCCCTTTTAGATTTTGAAGGAGAGGAAGATGTCAGGAAGATTGCAATATCACCCTCACCTCTGGTTCATTATGAGACACCTGTCAGAGATAGGAGGAGGTCATATACTGGCCTCTAGACAGTTTTACGACAAGTTGGTGGGGCTTATGGATGGTCAAAGTCTGGTGCCCAGTTTAATTTATGATTGGTTATTCCTCACAGTGTAGGCGAGCAAATCCATGAGAGGAACAGAGAGGGTCGTGTATTAGTTCATATTACTAGCATAGAGAGTCGAAGATATGCCAAGCAGTCAACAGCCTCTGCCCTCATAGATTTCCCTGATTAGCGTGCTACCCACATTGACACTGATAGTATTCTATTGACTAGTACCACCCATCATAGGAGAGCCCTCTTACAGAGGTAGTCAGTGTTGTCTCCACCACACCACTCCACTCCATGTTCATTATCACCAATTCAGGTCCCATCTTCTATAGTTCCACCCAAATCCATAAGAGCGACATCGGGGAGAAGAAAGCCCCCAGTGATCTGGCCAAGGATCCCACTCCATCTATGCCATGGCGAGGTGAGGCAAGTTCTCTCTCAACCTCCTACTTGATTGTGGTGAAAATGGGTGGCGACCTCGTAGCATCGTGGTTATGCATCACCCACACCTCAGATCATGGATATAGTAGCGAGAGAAGGGGAAGATTATTATCCCCATGGCGTGATCCCCAGGGGCGGCCTCCACCCATAGTTGATCAGAGCATGTGTCATCCAATGAGCATAGCCCTCACAAGTTTAACTCTCTAGTAGCATGGAAGGTCAGATGTATCTCCATTCATGAGCATGATCCCACCACCAGTCAGCCACGAGAATTTGTGCCTGCACAGTTACGCTCCTTGGATGATATCTTAGCATAATATTTTACTGAAAAGAAGGAAATCCTAGGGTATGACTGGTCTGACCTCGAAGAGGAGAAGGTTAGCTCTGATCCCAATGAAGATGATTTATTGGAATACTTAATAGAGGTGCATATGGTTGATACTTGAGGTTCTCTCTTTTATAACCAGCATAGTTCAGAAGGTGTTGAGGCCGAATAGGATGACACAGCCCATTCGACCCAACACTTCCTTCAACAACTTAAGCAGAAAGATAAGTAGATTGATAGGATGGGGAAGAGACTTGAAGATTTGTTAGCGGTAGTTTTAGCACTTCAGAATCAACCTCTAGCAGTACATCCTACCATTATGGAGATTGGTGCTGAGTTGTGCATGTCTTAGCAAGAGTTTGCCTCAGTAGAGTAGGTAGTACTAGCTTGTATAGAAGGTAGTGGGATACCTCCATACAAGAAAAAGATATCAAACTCATGGTAGAGCAACAAGTGAAAGAAGCTAACGCAAGCTCGAGGTTGTTCATCAGTTCCAAATGGTAGACCCTACCCAGAGGAATTTGATGTTACCCTATATTCTAATTGTGCCTCCTTCTTTCAAAAGTTTTGATGCGGCGGAACCCTCACCAACATATACTTGCCGGGGCCTATTGTAATGTTGGTGGCAGCGATGCATTATTGTTCCATCTCTTTGTCAGCAGCCTAGTGGGCATAACTTTTAATTAGTATGTTGAACTCCCCAATGATTCAGTGAAGACTTTTGCTGAGTTAGAGCAACTCTTTGTTAAGAGGTTTTCTAGAGCTCATAAAGTGGGCAATCTCATGTGGCTCAACAACACCCCAATGAGTCCCTTATTGATTATATTCTTAGATGGCATAATTTAAGCATGAAATGCTAACCATAGCTGTCTAAACAATATGCTATTGAAATTCTATTAAAGAATATTCATGGCCTGATTGCCTTCACACTTAAAGGTTTCACCATTAAGATATTTGAGAAGTTAATCAATAAGGTGGCTAGCCTAATAGAAGAGGCCAAATAGTTGCCTTTTCAAGATCAATCATTAAAGCCAAAGCCATAGAAAGCCTATGAAAAGAAGCCAGGGGTAGTAGCAGCATTAGACAAGGGGAAGCAACCGGCCAGGGATCATCATGAGAGACCTCGAGCTCCACAGCCTTTGTTTTTATCTCCTTTACAACAACCTCAGCAATCTTATCAGCTGCCACAGCATCCTCCATGGCCTTCACCGCCTCCTCCTCAGTCATACTCTTAACAGTGGTATACATACCCCCTAGTGGTATCATCCATCTCTTTTGGATAAATTAAATAAAACTTATTCATTTAAGAGGGAGTGTCGAAAATCTTTAAGAACCTCTTAAAGAAACTTAATTTTAGCTACAGAGCCAAGGAAGTCGGAGGAAGTGTGAGTAATGATCCTAACTTTTGCCCCTACCATACATGCTAGGCCTTTTGGAGGATTTCTTTACATTTAGGGAGAGCATAGCTACAAGTCAGGCATAGTTATCCTAAGGAATATCTAGTAGAACAATCATCCAATTTTGTTAAGGTAATCCTCGGGGATACATGTGATCCTCTCAAAATAAAAGAAGGTTGGGATATCTCCCAAACCTCTAAAAGATTATTTCTCAAAATAAACTTTCCTTATGGTGCCTGGGTAGCTCAACCTCCAACATTAAGGAAGGTTCACAAGTTTCTAAAGACAACTTGGGAAAAGTGGGAGCTCAGCATTAGCAGCAATAGCACATACTTGCCGAGATAGCCAAGTAATGCAACCACCAGCATTATTCCATTCATTACTACTTTTGGCATTCCTACTTCAGCTATTTCTTCTTCTAGTAAACATTTTATATCGGTGGATGAAGGCATCAAATCCCTCACCCCACTTACTTTACTAGATTTTTACTATATACCTTCTTTTAAATCTAAGAAATTGAGGAATAAAGCTAGTTTGAATTACATCTGTGCCACTTCTGATGGGTTATCTGATTCTACTCATTTAGAAAACTCTTCAAGTCTTAATAATTATAATAACTCTGATCATCCTCTTTTTGATTCAAAGATGGAATTTCCTTATCTGAATAATATGGGTTCACCTCTTGAGGTAGACTTAGAATCATCTGATTTCAAGGGTCCTATAGGTGAATCCATAGGTGAACTTGATGAGCAAGTAGAACTTTCCATTAAACCATCTCACGAAGTCACCGAAGTCAACCTTCATAGTGGAAAAGTTCTACCTCTTAAGGCAGCACCTCAGGATAAGGGTAAACAAGTCATTGGTTCCAACAATCAGGAAGCCCCTCCACAGGATGCTCCACCCATGGATATGCTTGTGGAAGATCAGCCCAGAGTTGACTACAATATCCTCACTCACCTAAGAAAGTTGTCAACCAAACTAAGCATATATAATGCCCTTATTTTATCTAAATACATGAGGGAATCATTAATCAAGGTCCTTCTTGATCCAGAAATATGCTTAGCTCAGCAGACCATTGTTGGAGAGGGGGAACATTATTGAAGAGAAGCTCAAGAAGAAACATTCACCGATGAAGACCTTCTTCTAGGGGATATGGAGCACAACCGTTCCCTCTACATTACAGTGGATATGGGTAGATTCAAACTTTCTAGGGTGTTGGTTGATGTAGGTGCATTGGTGAACATTATGAGCCTGAAAACCCTTGCCTATTTGAGGATTGACATCTCTAAGCTCTGAGGAGATCGGATAATGTTGAGAGGAATCAATGAACAAGGCGAGAGGGCTTTAGGCTCCAAAGTGGTACCTTTACAAATAGGCCACTAGAAGATTGAAGTCAAGTTCTATATAATTGATTTGAATACATCATTCACTGCTTTGTTCGATAGGCCTTGGATACACAAGATGGTTCCATCCTCCCTTCATTAGTGCATCAAGTTTCGAAGAGATGGAATCAAATACTATGTCAAAGAAGATGAAAAGCCATTCTCAGTTAGAGAGGTCAAGATATATGAGAATGTGACATACTATCTTCCTCAAAATCAAAAAACCTACTTCATGAACTTGGCCAAAGTTCAAATGCAAAAGAAAAAGAAAATAAATAAAAAGAAAATGAAAAAAAAGTACAAGTGAGGGAGAAAGGGATATCAGGAAGAGGTAGAGCCGCATGTTACATTCCACCCACAGTTCATTCCACCATATGGGCATATGGGTAGGATGACTCAACCTCGGTAGGAGAGGGGTAGATAGAACAATTTCAAGGAGGAAGACAGGTTGGCAATAATAGGGGCTATGTTCTAGTTCACAGGAATACTCTTAATATTCACATAGACTTAGAATCCAACTAGGAGGATGAGTCTCATATGATTAGCATACCAACCAACCCCTCTCAGCGGATCTCATTGGAGGTGACACTCGAGCCAGACAGTGACAAAGACGAGGGCTCCAAGCAAAGCATAAATGTATTCGAATAAAGATTATGTAAAACCATTAGGCAACAGTTGGGAACCTTAGCTCTGACCTCACTTTCTTCTCAAAAAGTTGAGGATTTTGTAGTTAAGGAAGCCCCTAGATCTTAAATGGGTGTCAAGCCAAAGTAATTCCTATTGAGATCATCATCCTCAAGTCCAGAAGTAGATGTAGAACTTGAGGATAATCCATATAAAAATTTAATGGAATTACCTTTTAATTGGTACTCATCTTGTGTTCATAATCTTATAAAGAAAGGTTTAATTCCTTACACATGGTCCAGGAATAGGTCAGAGTATTTCAAGAAGCTGTGGGACCATAAAGGCAGGGATGCACAATCAAGACCAGAATAGGATTCAGTATAGTGAGTCCAGTCGACGATGATGATTATTGCTTAGTTGTCACCAATCATCTGGAGTCTGATAGGTTCTTCTCAAACCACACTAACTCTTATGAGGAAGTGTGTTTAGAAACTTTAGATGATCTATGATCTTCAAATCAAAGATGCACCTCTAGAATTTGAAGAAGAAATCCATTCAACCATCGACAAGCTCAAAGAAATCAAACTTGACATAGAAGATCCACCCCATACATCAGTTCTCTGAATAAAGAAACCAATGACTTAGTTAGACTATTGACTAAGTTTAAGGACTGCTTTGCATGGAGGTATAAAGAGATGTCGGGATTATCTTCTGACATAGCAGTCCACAAACTAGCAATAGACCCTATGCTAACCCTATCAAGCAAGCTCCTAGACGTGTGCAATTAGAAATCGAACAACAGGTCATTTTTGAAGTTAAGAAAGATCGATGTTGACTTTATTAGGGAAGAAAAATATCCTACCTGGTTAGTCAGTGTCGTATCAGATAACAAAAATAATGGCCAAATTTGCATATGTGTTGATTTAAGTGACTTAAATAAGGCTTGTCCTAAGGATGAAATTCCACTTCCTATACCAGAGTTAATGGTGGGCATTGCCTCATCTCATACAGTATTCTCCTTTATGAATGGGTCATCTGGCTACAACCAAATCAAGATGGCTCCCCAAGGATGAAAGAAACACTACTTTTCAAACCCTGATCAGAATCTATTATTATAAGGTCATGCCTTTCGACCTTAAAAATGTCGGTGCTACATACCAGTGGGCCATGACTCGGATCTTCAATGAACTCATTCATCATCAAGTTGAATGCTATGTTGATGATCTAGTAGTCAAAAGAAAAGGAAGCCCATCTATTTGACTTAAGAGTAGTTTTTTGAACAATTAAGATAATTTAACCTCAAAATGAACCCCTAAAGTGCATTCATTGGGTAGCTTAGGAAGTTTCTTGGGTTTGTTGTCCAACATTGGAGAATAGAGATAGACTCAAAAAAATCAAAGCTATCTTAGAAATGTAACCCCCTAAAAGTTTAACTCAACTTAGATCATTCCAAGGGCAGTTGGCATATCTAAGGCATTTTATCCCCAATCTATCAAGGAGATGCAAGCCATTTTCAACACTTGTCAAAAAGGATGCTAAGTTCAAGTGGGATGACAAGTTCGAGCATGCTTTTGAAGACATCAAGTAATATTTGGTGAAGCCACTAGTTCTAGTAGCCCCTATCCAGAGCAAACCACTTATCCTTTACACTGAATTGGATGACTCTCTTGGCACTTTGTTGGCCTAAACCAATGACGAAGGGAAGGAGAATGCTCTCTACTACCTTAGCCATCCTCTAATCCTTCCTGAAGCAAACTACCCACCTATTGAAAAACATTGCCTAGCTCTTATCTTCTTATCCCAAAAGCTATGACACAATATGCTCTCTAATAAAGTAATCTTGATCTTCAAGATCAATCCACTATAATATCTTATGATACGACCAATGCTATTCAATTGGTTGGCGTTGGTCCATGATTTTATCATAGTTTGACATCACATTCATACCCCTCCGTGTTGTGAAAGGACTGGCACTAGCGGATTTCTTAGCAACACACTCACTTCCTATTGATTCTCTGCTTAATGATGACCTCCTCGATGAATAAATCATGAACTTAGGGGACACTAGAATTCACATTAGGAGATATATTTTGATGGTGCGGCTTCTTTTTAAAAAGGATAAGAACCACGATCTACTTTTCCAAGAAAGGTAGGGGTAAGAATCATCATTTTAACTCCAGACCGCGATGTGATGAGATTCTCCTACTATCTATCCAATCCATGCACCAACAATGAAGCTGAATGAGGCTGATTGTTGCAGGTTAGCTATTATAGTGTGTGTCAAAAGCATCAACATCTATGATTCTCGGTTCAATCGGTGGGTCCTATAAGATCCTAAAACTTAAGGTTCATCACTACCATGAGTACACCATGATGTTGTTGGCCCAAATCCCTGAGGTCACCATCTATAAGGTTCCTCGATGAGAGAATGCGAGAAAATGATTTGGCTAAACTTTCCAAGGAATTGGCATGTCTGGAAGATGAGTCCATTCTAATAAGGGTTCAAAATAGATAAGTCTTATCTCTTATTGATGTTGAACTCATCGAGAGATTCTCTCTTGAAGGGGAGGTTGCCATTGCTAATAAAGACGAGGAGCTAGATTGGAGGCAACCATTCATAAATTACTTGAACACAGGCAAACTACCTCAAGAGAAATCACAAGCCCATCAATGAAGTAGATAACTCTCTCCTATGCTCTTGTGGATGGCATCTTATACCGACAATCTTTTGATAAAATGTGGTTATGCTGTTTAGACAAATACGAAGGTTGTAAAATCATGATCAAGGTACATTCAGGTCTATGTGGATTGCATCAATCCAGTCCAAAGATGAAAGCCAAGATCAAAAGACTAGGATAGTGCTGGCCCTTAATAATTATAGACTATATGGATGTAGCTAGGAGATGCCACCAATGTCAAGTACAGGTGTGTATTTTTACACCAACCACCCAATATTCTACATCTTACATTGGCCTCATGGCCATTCGAGTGTTAGGGTACTGACATAGTGGGTCCGATTGATCCTCCTTCTTTTAAGGGTCATTGGTTCATCATAGCTATCATCGACTACTTTTCCAAGTGGGCAGAGGCAATCCCACTTAGAGAGGTCATAGCTCAGCATGTGCTCCAATTTTTTAAGAACCATATCATATATAGTTGGGTGTTGATATTATATCGATAATGGTATGCGCATTCAATAGCACTAAGATCAATAGCTTTGTCAGGAGACATAATATAGATTGGAGATACTCCACTATCTACTATCCCAGGGCAAATGGCCTAGCAAAAATATTCAATAAGACTCTCATCCAGATACTAAAGAAGACACTTGACGATAACAAGCAATAGTGGCATGAGCAGCTAATTGAAGCCTTGTGGGCATACCGCACCACATACAGGACTCCAACCCAATCTACCACATTCTCTTTAATGTATGGGTACAAAGCCATTCTACCCATAGAAGTTCAACTCACATCGCTAAGGATAGCAATGGGTAGTAAAATCACAACAGAGTAGAATGCCAAGGTGTGGTTAGAAGAGCTCAAAGGTTTAGAGGAGAGATGCCTATGGGCATGCCAAACCTCGAGTTGTACAACGCCAAGATGATTCAAGCTCACAACAAGCTAGTCCTCCCTGGAGCTTTTCAAGTATGAGAACTTATTTTAGTTCTAAAGAGACCAATTATTACCTATCGAAAGATGGGAGGCAAGTTTGAACCCACTTGGGAAGGCCCTTTTGTCATAGAGAATGCTTACTAAGGAGGATCTATCAACTTATTATATAAGGGGAACACCGATGCTTCAATGGGCTCTATTTGAAGAAATGTTACCCATAAAATCATGTTTGAAAATAATTATCTTCAAAATTCTATTCCAATTCATTAAAATATTCTCTTCATTTGAAGTATCATTTGCTTATTTACAAATATGTCACAACGTGTTTAGGGTAGGTATAAGAGAACCCAAGAGGCATCCTATCCTTCTTTTATAACACGAACACAAATTAAAAATGATTCCCCAGTGCTATTAGAGTAGGTGTAAAAGAACCCAAGAGGCATCCTATTTTGACTAGCACGACTAAGTTAGGTGTAGAAGAGCAATCCTTTTCTTGGTGGGATCACAACTACCATTCGTGGCACCATTTCATCAACTTTTAAGTGTGTTTTAGGATAGGTGTAAGAGAACCTAAGAAGCATCCTATCCTCCTTTAACTCAAATATAAACACAAACACAAGCACAAACACATACATTTTATCTTGGGCTATTTTTGATGTGGGAGCAAGCCCCTTGTGGCACTCACTTATTAGCTACTCTAGGTCGGGCTGACATACTACCTTGCTAATGTATCACCCCAGTGGTCATTTGTTTAGTAAATGTGTGTCCCCGTGCTTTCTTCCTAACTTGACCATTTCAAACTGATGAGCACCTTGTTAGTTTGGTAACCCTCACTGTGCAGCTAGTAAGCTACCTCATGTTGACTCTAATTAAGAGTATGTAAGCCTACATGCTTTTTTTCTTGAACTAGCAATCATGCACTAGGTCGAGTATATTTGAGGTTTAGGATAAGTCTCCCAATAGCTCCTTTCCTCTTGATTACTTTTGAGTTGATATAAGTCCCCCAATGGCATTCACTTAGTAGTTTCCCTAGGTCGGACCATCGGAAGATAGACTATCCAGACAATTTCCTATGGGAGGATGTGAGTCCCTGATGCTTTCTTCCTAGGAAAATTGTTGCAAACTGATGGGCACCTTAGGTTGGTTGATTTTCGCTATGCTGACAGCAACTCACCTGGTGGATACACCATTCTTGGCAGATATGAGTCCCCGCGCTTTCTCCTTGAGTTCGCCATTGAATACCTATATACATTATCTTCTTCAGGATTTTGGATAAAGCCCTTAGTGGCCCCTCCTCTGCAGGCATTCTACTTGGATCATGTCATTTATGACCCTATTTAGACATTGCCCGAGTTACTTTTGGATTGGACAGTCCCCCTTTCCTAGTAACCACCCTTGTGGTTGGAGAATCTGTTCAGTTGATGCACCAGTTCTCCCTTGGACCAGTACATCTAAGATATGTCTAGGTTGATATAAGCTCATTCTCAGTATGATCCCTTACAAACCAATAGGGTCTGCAACAAACAAACAAATAAATAAACAAATTTATTCACTTGTGGATTAGGAATTCAATCCCCCCCCTTTCCCAAGCAGACATCATATCTTTAGGGTAGTGCTAGCAGAACTCCCTATAAGAATTGCCTGACTACACTTGAGTTGAGATAAGTCTCCAAGTTGGCACTCTCTCAGTAGTCCCCCTTAGGTCAGGTTCAATCTATTTTGCCATAAATAGATTTCCCTGATAATCATTTTGCTCTAAAAGATGTAAGTATACTACGCATTCCTTCTAGCATGACTATCATAAACCAACGGACAGCCCTAGGTCTAGTTGACATGTTATCTCACTAATGTGTCACCCCAGTGGTCTTTTTATTCAAGAAAGATGTGAGCCCCCATGTTTTCTTTCCTAAATTGCCGCTGTAAATTGAAAGGCACCCCTTTGGTTGGATAGTTCTCTCTTTCGGCCGGGAAGCTACTCCCTTTAGATTGGTAAATTTGAAGTAGGTCAAGGCTGACACGGCCTCTGTTCAGTGCAGTCCATCACAAACCAATGTGATCCATCAAACACAATTAATGTGAAATTAATTTTTACTATCTTTGAGCTGATTTAAGTCCCCCAATGGCATTCACCCAGTAGCCAGCCTAAGGTTGGGTTTGATCTGTTGCCTTGCCAATTGATCATCCCAACGACTGATCCCTACTTTGAAGGATGTAAGTCTACTACGATTTCTTCCTAGTACAGCCACTGCACACCAAAAGGCAACCCCTCCGGTTGGATAGCCTTACCATGTGGCTGGTAGACTACCCCTTTGGATTGGTAAATATAAAGTAGGCCAAGGCCAACATGGCCCTACTTAGTGCTGTCCATTGCAAATCGACAGGGTCCATCTCAAAATTAAAAATTAAAATTTTGAAACAAAACCAACACTCCTCCCTAGTGGAGTCAAATCAAATCAATCAGCTTCTCCTCAGTGAGATGCAAATATTTCCAATCTCCCTAGTGGAGTCAATTCAATCCAACCTGCACTTGTTCCCTAGTGGAAGGTTCATATATTTTATCCCTAGTTGATTCCAAATTCTAATCCCCCAACAGATTTCACAACCCTTTGTCCCTAGTGGATAACTTGAGCCTTTTCCCTTAGTAAAAGGCTCACATACTCTATCCCTAGTGGATTCCTCCTTCGCTCTCTTATGTTTTTGACATAAGTAGAGTCGCATTGCACTAAGATCTTCATTCCTTCTACACATCAAGTTTAGGAGTAGATCATTTATGTTAGTGCTTATGATTGTTCAAATGTTTTTGATCATCAGTAATAATGTCACGTCGGTGCCTTGTCAGTCACACCACACCTATTGGGCACCCTTTGTTGACCTCACTTTTAGAGTGAGCTTTGAACTTCTCCATCTTAGACATAGGACTCCTCTAAAAACTAAGAGTTCCTTAGTCTTAAGGCACTTCTAGTGATTAGGTGAACAAATAACCTAACCCTAGAGACTTAGAGGACTTAACCATAGGAATAGGTTATGCCTATTAGGAGGACTTTACATAGCTTGAACCAATCCTTACTTCCCTCCTTCAAACCAATCCAAATCAAATCTTAAATCAATTCCAACTGATTTTTCTCAAATCATAAATCATTTCCAAAACCCAAATCTTAAATCAATTCCAACTCAATTGATTTTCTCAAATCATAAATCAATTTCAAAATCTAAATCATAAATTAATTTCAAATCAAATGATTGAAACCCATGATTGAATTCAAATCTCAAAATCTTTCATAAGCCCTTTGATTTCATCTTATGGACTTAGCTCAAATCAAATCAATCACTCCAAACTCAAAAAGATTTTCTCATAACCCATTTATATTCTCATTTATATTCACAAATATAAATGAAATATAAATTCAAATAACCAAAACTAAATTCAAAACTTAAATCCAAATCCAACTTATATCTTTTAAGCTAATTTCTTGGATTTTTCCAAATCATTCTCAAATCAATCCAAACCCTTGGATTTTCTGTTCAAACAATCACTTCTTCAATCACATGCCCAAATATAAACATAAACTACAATCACCAAGCCAAAATCAAACCAACCCAAGTCAAACCCATGTTCATCCTTTTGACTTGAAATTATCAAATGAACTAAAACTCATTTGACTCCAAACCACTTGGAATTGGATTTATATTTCCATCATAAGTCCATATGTGAGTTCAACCAAACTTGAATCAAGCCTTGACCAAGTCCATTGACCCAGGTTCATAACTTAAAGTGACCTAAAGGACCTTTTGAGCAAATTCTAATCCAACCCAAATTGGATTGAACTAAACCCATCAAGCCTCACATTGTGATCAACAATCATCATGAATGATCAATCACTCAAATTGGTCAAATCAAGTCAAACTTAGCCTTTGATCAAGTCAACTTAACCCAAATGAAACTCAAACTAAAAATCCATATGCCAATTGATTGAAAACCATTGATCTAAACCAATTCATAATCAATGATTGAACATGACCAAGTCATCAATTGAGCCAAACCAAGCCTAATTGACCACTTGACCTAAGTTGACCCAAATTGACCTAAAAAGCTAAAATGGGTCAAATCTTGATCTAAGTCAAATTCATTGCAACCAATGGATCAAATTCATTCTAAATTGATTGTTGAACTTGACCAAAGCTTCAATTGACCAATTAAACTCAACCTAGCCCAATTGACCACGAACCAAACTTGACCTAAAAGGTCAAATCAACTTGAAATCAAACCAAACTAAAATTGATTAAAACTAAAGGTTGCAATACATTTCAAATGATCAACCAAGCCTAAACCAACCATGACCTAATCTAATTGGGTCAAATGGGTCAAATTTGTCAACTTAACCCATTTGTCCTAAATGAACCAACACCAAATCTAAACCAAATTGAACCAAACCAATGATACCCATAGGCTCCAAATGATCATTTGAACTTAACCTAACCCATGGTTTGACCCAATTTGACCAATTGGTCAACCTAACCCAAATTGACCCAACTTGACCTAAATGGGTCAAATTGAGCCAAATCAAATCAGATGAACTCTAAATCACTTAAAATTTGGCCCAACCCATTTTTGAATCATTTCAAATCTGTCCAAATTAAAACATGGCTAAATGACCATTTTATCCTTAGGTCAAAGGGTATCCTATGACCAAATTCACTTGAAATTTGATCATTTATTTCTCAAGGACACTTGACATCCTTCTAGTGGTCCACATGGACACCAAGGAGGGTGGTGAACATGACCCAATGAGCTTGGGTCAGCCATGACCCAAGCCAAGGCCAAACTGATCTCTCCAATGGCATTTCAACACTTGGAACTCCAAATGCTATTACCGAGCACATGGGCATCCACTCTCCTTCACTCCACTACCCAAAATGACCCATGTGGGGTGTTTTGCAGCTCAAACTGTGCCTCCAATCCAAGCCATTAATCAAAAAATTGTAATTTAGCCTCTCACCATTCGATCCAAGGAGGGGAAATATACTCCCCCTTATTTCCACTCAAACTATAATCAATCATTTCCTCAGAGCTAAGGAGATTGGATCGAAGCCTCCCCAAGCTTTTCCAAGCCATTCTCGACCTCCCCCATTTCAACTTCTCGATTTTACTCAAAGTCAAAATAGGAGGTGATCAAACTCCAACTCATCTAATTCTCAACCAAACTCAAATTAACTTTGCACACACCATCAGTGGACTTCATCGAGCTCAATCAAGTCATTTCCCTATTCTCCAAGCCACAGGAAGCACCACTTCTATCAAGGCCGATCACCATTGAAGGAGAGCTTGGTCAATCAAGAAAATTACTTCAATCTCAAGGCCAGATTTCTTCAACAGGGCTTTGTCTCTACTAGATGAAGCTACCTCCTCCATTGGAAGCACCAGTGATAGCCTCTAGTGAGGTAATTTCTTGAAACTGTAACCATAAGAGAAATTGATTGGTCCTTTTTGAAGGAAATTCTCACCCCATGAAATCTTGACCGTTGGAAATGCATCCCCTCCTTCCGAGGTGTGGGATCATTTTGATCCCAATCTGAGCTTGGGTGAGCTAGAATTAAATGAGGAGAGAATTGTTTGCAAAGGAGAAGGATCACACGTCATCCATTCTGTGTGATTAGAATGGACAGCTGTGATTAAATCACGCTAGATCTCCTCTGATTCATTCCTAAACTACGAGATTGATCTCGACCATCCGATCTTAGATCAAATGGCCCACAGAGAAGATCACCATATGACTGGTGACGGATGTGACAACTTAAATAACCTATCTCATTAGATAGCATTAGTGATTTAATTAAGCTTAATTAATCTGATTTTAATGGTGAAACTTTCAAAATTCATAACTAATTATAGAAAAATTTAAAAAAAAAGTGCAAACTGAGGCTCATTTTAAAGATAATTCAAAGGAGAATAATATAAAATTAAAATCAATTCATTTTTACTCAGTTTGGGTTTTATTGGAAATATAATTAAGATAATTACTCTTTAAATACTTTAGTAATTAATTCTAAACTTTTTGAGGTTGATCAGTGGGATGACCTCTGCCTCCCATGATTTTCTTGGAATTTATTACTAGATTAATTAGGGGAATTGCTTATTTCATCCTTAATCCCTCTCTTAATTAATTAAATGATTAATTAACATGTTAAAAAGTAAAAAATTCATTAATTAAACTTGCTAATAATTATGAAATAGTGAATGGACATAGGGAATGAGATGAGGACCTCTTTTCCAATCTTTCCCCTAAGTTTATTTCATTTGGATAAATACTTAATCAATTTGCAATTAATTAAGGGCTTAATCATCTCATTAAATAATATTAATCAAACTCAAAATCAAATCATTCCAAAACTTAATCATTCAATTCTTGGGTAGATTCTTTGGTGTTCAATAACCTAAGAGAATTCTAAAAGAAATTATAATCAAACTACATGTGTAGCAAGGTTATCAAAGTACTTAATCAAACCCTTTAGCTTAATTAATCAATAATTGTGAGCCAATTGCATTAGGCCCCTTCATTTCTTAGGTGCATTGCTGATTTAATTTCCATGTGGTTGCATATCATATGTTGGCTCATAATTACTTGGATAATTATGTTAAAGTGGTATAGGTAAGGGATAATTAATGGATTTAATTCATACCTTAAACTAATCAAAATATAAAATCAACCTAATTGTTCTAAATTAAACCAAACTAATTCACACATGGGGGAAATGGGTTAGACCAGCAAACCCTTTTCATATTTCCTAAGTCAAATCAAATTTAAAAATAAAAATCTCTTTAAAGAATTTTGATTCATTTTAAATAATTTTATTTTATATGATTGTCCTTAAGAATTAATTAGGGCGAATGAAGTCATGTACTTACATCCCTTTATTTCTTTTTAAGCATGCTAAATATTAATTTCCATATGAAATCATGCATTCATTTCTTTTGAAAAATTAATTAAATAAAATATTTTCTTTTATATGTCAAATTGCATGTGTTGGCTAAAGTTAAGAATATGAGTGGCTATTATCACTATTAAACCAACAATTATTTTTAAAACTTATAAATCAAAGATTATGAATGAAGTGATGCTACTTATAAATATTTATAAGCTTGCATGTGATTATATCATAAGATTTGTATTATGAAGTTCTTTCCTCTTCTCTTAACATGGATTTACATAGGACTTGCAAAGTGTATAGTTCATTTAAAAAGAACAAAGCACTTGTTTAAATCTATTCCTTTGCATTTCCATGTTATGACTTAAGAAGGACCTTCACATTACACATGTAAATTATACAACCACATCAAATATGATCTTTTGCATGGTTTTTTATCCATTTGGTTTGTTTATACATCTACATGTATTTAAGAAAAGTGGTATATTAGTATGGACATCCTGAGGTTGCAAGGCTTTAAGTAGCCCTAAGTAGGTCTTGTACCTTATGCCCTTAGTGTAGAAAATAATGGCGCCTTACTCACTTATTACTTTTATACATGTGGATGTGCATTTAGTTAATGAATGAGAAATCCCTCTTTGCTACATAATAAATACATGCATCAATGGAATTTTCAAATTTTCAAATCATATATCTTAGCATTCATCATCAAAGTGTGCTAAAAATTTGCATTGCATGTATAGGTATGCTTAGGATTATTCATATGCATGGTATACATGGTGGAAAGAAATAAATGGGTGTGTGTTATGTGGTAGTAATCCACCTTAACTAATCCTAAGATGTCTTTCTTATTAAATAAGGCTATTTAGAGTAAATATAAACTTAGGGTTAATTAAAGCACATAATAAAACATTGACTAAAGGATATTCATCAATCAATCTATCTTAGAAATGTTTTAAGGTAGGGATGAAAGAGAAGTTCTCTTCTCTTTTTGTATCTTCACAACATTTAGTGTTGGTTCATGCAACTAAAATTGACAAATCAACTAAATCACTTAAAATGAAAACCATCTAAATTGAATCCTTCACACTTAGAAAATTCCAACCTTAAAACCTAGCTAAGAAATGACACAAGCCTTAAATGACACACATTAGACTAAGTCACCATTTCTACCTTTAGGCTAGGGTGGTGCATATTTTAATGAATATTTATTTTATGATGTATTATTTTAGACTAGATGCTAAGGCGCATGTTCGTAGTTTGGATGTTAGGCCGATTTTAGCTTAATCATGCTTTCTGCAAGGGGTTGTGCTTAAGGGGCGCTGTAATAAAAATATAAATGCTTTTGTTTTGCAGGTTGCTTATACCCCTAAGCATAACCCAAATTAGGATAGGTGGACTTGGTTACCCATGTGTGGGGTGCTAAGTCCAAATTATTCATATAACTGCTTGGGTTGTGTGGTATGTTTAATTAACCTAGGTTTAGTTAAATTTACCTTTCCCATTTTGATGTAAATTTTGCAATTAGGATTTGGAATGAATGTTATGAGGGATTAGGATGAACATTGGTCATAAGACCAAGTCTTATGTACCATATGATGCCTATGGAGCAAACTACATACCAAGTCAAACCAAAAGAAAGAAAGAAATGAAGAAAGGAATAAATGAAGAAATGAAGAATGAAGACCCCCATAACATGAATTCCATTTAATTGTAATTATTTATTTGTAATCGGGTTGTATAAGGGAGGTGGAACATTTCATTTCTTTTGGGTTGTGTTGTAATGACCACATCGCCTCTTATTATTTTTGCTAATTTTATAAATTGATTGATGTTATGTTTATGATTATGCAATATGGCATGATTTTCTAGTTTCTTAATTATTTGGTGGTTGTTGAATGAATGGATCACGATTAGGCTCTTAGGAAAAATAAACTTTCTATCCAATTAATTAATTAAATTAAACAATTCATAACCTTAAATCCAGGACATAAATCAAGATAATAAAAGATTTAGTAACCCTTTGGATTTTGTATCATATCATGCATCAAATCATATTATTTCTTACTAATGGAGGGCTTCCACCTTTGCCAGAAAATGGCTTGACCTTTGAGAGCCATGGTGGAAACACACCTCTTCTCGATTTTTATGGGGAAAATATTCTCATCTATCCTTTTGAAGAGGATAAATAAAAATTATTATGCCTTTTGGGACACCATAGATCCACAGATGTATTAAGGGTGATGTACATTGAGGATAGGTACTATCTCAAGATAGAAGTCACCACCCTATAATAGACCTAATTACCTCAATAAGGACTCCTAAGGATAATAAATTTGCATTTGTACCAAAGATTCTTTCCCTACTTTACATGGAAAAGTAAAGTAAGGTTTATTTTAAACCAGGTTCATTAAGTTCCCTATAGGGGCAAGCCCCCATAGTTAATTACATCCTAAGGGACTGGATTCCTTTGGAATACTCTCAATTAAGGTAAATGATCATTGTCTCCAAAGATTTCAATAGGTAGGACCATCAATTGATTAGCTTTATTTTGGAAGATCAAATGGGATTGATCAAAGAGAGGGTGTTATTATTGAAGCCAAAAGGAAGATAAGTAGTAGATGCCCATGATGCTAGGAAACCTAGCGAACATCTCAAACTATCTTATGGTTGGGCTTTATAGTTTTGAAATTGATTAAATTTATTTGAGTTGCATTTCTCATTAGAAATTTAGGACTTATGAATCCATAACACAATATTAAAGAAATGCCTAAGAGGTGAGGACTTATGCTTATGGCCCATGAAAAGGAGAAGCAACCTCAGAACCTAAATCTAAGCTTTGGTGAGGAAGAACAATCTCTAAGGTGAAGATGGGTATTTGGTTTGCCTCCACAAGAGGACAAACCACTGACTGACTTACACAGGGATGGTCAACTAACTCCTCTATGATTTTAAATTCATGTAGGCAAGTCATGTATGCTTTTATGCAAGATGGCTAGGATTTATTTATTTAGAAAGAGACTAAGTCCTTAAACTCACTCCCTAAGAGACTAGATCATGTAAGGGTATGCTTCAAATGACCTAAATCTGCAATTCAAATTTTATTTTATTTTTATTTTTAGACAATTCTTTTTACTCATGCTAATAGGATTCATATGTATAATGCATGAGAAATGAGATTATTGGCCAAAATCAGCGAGAAGGGAGGAGGTGTATTCTCACCATGGCTCTCAAAGGTCAAGCCAAGTTTCTCTGGAAAAGGTGGAAGCCCTCCAATCAAGAGTGAAACAAGATGCATTTGTGCATGATGTTATAAAAGAAGTACTCATCCAACAAAGGGGTTGCTAATTCTTTTATCTTGAAATTTATCCTAAGCTTTAGGTTAGGTTATGAGTTCTTTATTTTTTTATTTTGAGTTGTTAAGTTTCGTAAAAGATTTATTTTATTCCTAAGAGCCAAATCTACATCCAAGCCATACATAAAGTAAGCAAGAAACTAGAAAAAGATGCCACTTAATACACAAGCTAAACAAATCATCAATCAACTTATAAGGCTAATCGAAAAAGAATAAGAGGTCATTGTGGTACCGCGCACAAACCAAAAAAATAATTTGGTAGCTCCTTCTACATTATAAATGAATTAAATACAATTAAGCAAGAAACTCATTGTTATGGGGGTTTTCAAGCTTCATTTCTTCATTCTCATTTTCTTCTTTCTTCTTTTTTCCTTTCTTTTTTGGTTCCTTCTTATGGATGGTTGGAAGGTGGATGCTCCAAAGGCTTCACATGGTGCATAAGATGAAATCTTATGACCAATGTTCATCCTAATCCCCATAACAATCATCCCAAAATCCTAATTGCAAAATTACATGAAAAATAAAAAGTGAATCTAGCTAACACCTGCAAAACAAAAGTTAGCTAAACAAACCACCAAATCCCAAACATGTATATTGGACTTATCACCCCACACATGGGTGACTAAGTCTACCTGGCTTATTAGATAATGCTTAGGGGTATAAGCACCTACATAGAAAAGCATTTTATTTTTATTTATTATAGTGTCCCTTAAGCACATTCCCCTGCAGAAGATAATGGTTAGACTAAGATCACCCTACCATTCATTCTACGCACATACATCCTAACATCCAGTCTAAAACATATATCACAAAAAAAAAGCATCAAACCATGCACCGCCCTAACCTAAAGCTAGAAGTGGTGACTTAGCCTAATGTGTGTGCATTAGAGGTTTATGGTATGCTTAGCTATGGCTTTAAGTTAGAATTTTCTAAGTGTGAAGCATGTTCAACTTAGAGGAGGTGTTCATTTAAGTGATTTAGTTATTTTGGGTTGAATTTATTTTATGTTTTTTTTGATTGGGTTCAAGTGAATCCTATAATTATTATTAAGTTATAAAGAGAGGGAAAGAGAAGAGAACTCTTTCCTTCCTAAACCTAAGTAATTTCTAAAGTGGATTCATGTTTTAGTTTTGTTTAGTGAATATTTTGATTAAGTGTTTTAATTAATCCTAAGTTTATATGAACTCTAAACAAACCTATTCAAAAAGAAAGGCATTTTAAGATTAAGTAAAATGAACTAAATTCACAAAACATACATCACTTCATTTCTTTCCCAACATGTATAACATGCATATGAATGAGTCCTAAGCATATCTATAGACATAAATGAGAATGTTTAACACACTTTATGATTCATGCTAAGCAATTCATTTAAGAAAATTTGGAAGTTTATGATGCATGATTTTCATTAAATAGAAAAGGGATTTCTTATCCAACTTTCACATGTACACATGAAAGTAAGAAAGGCATAAGTGACTACAGTGTCATTGTTAACTAGAGGGGTAAGGTACAAGACCTACTTAGGGCTACTTAAAGCCTCACAACCTCGGGGTTGTCCAGACTAATATACCACTTTCCTTAAATACAAACATGTGTACAAAAGAAATGAATGGAAAGAAAGAATGCAAAAATTTGTATTAGTTGATTTATTTTTGTTTATGCAATTTATATGTGCAAGCATTGGTATCCTTCTTAAGTGATGGTATAGGAATTAATAGGATATGGAATTAGGCAAGTGTTAGGTTCTTTTCAAATGAACCACACACCTTGCCAAATCTTATTCAAAACTACACTAAAAGAGGAGAGAAGGAAAACCCACACTAAGCACATCCTTATATTTTACTCACGTGCAAACTTATAATTAAGACATAAGTAACACACTTTCAATTTTGATAATTGGTTCATATATTTTGAAAATAATTTGGATTTAATAGTGAAAATAATATACTCATATTACTTACATGCAATTTGACATAAAGGAAACATTTTCATTTTAAATTTGAATTTTGAAAAGTATGGATGCATGAAACCACATGACACACATATTTAGCATGTTGGGAAGAACTAAAGCAATGAGATCATGTAAACACACCTATTTAATATGATTTTTGTTTGATTTTGAATTTGATTGAATTTTGAAAATGTGAGTTGAGTTTGCTTATTCTAACCCATTCCACATGTGTTTGACATTTTGTTTAATTTTTAGATGATTAGATTCATTTTAGATTTTGATTAGGTTAAGGTATGAATTAAACATGTTAATTAACCTTACTACACCACCTTAGCATAGTTAACCAAGTAATTATGAGCCAATGAGATGACATAAAACCTCACAAGGAATTTGCAATGCACCTAGGAAGAAAGGGGCCTAATGCAATTTGGCTCATGATTAATGGTTAATTAAGCTAAGGGGTTTAACTTAAGTAATTTCAAAACACCCCTCACACATATGAGTTGAGTTTTGATTTCTTTAATTGAACTTAGGCTCTTGAACACCTAAGCATCTAAAGTAGATTAATTAAGTTCAGTTTTAAATTTTAAGAAATTAATTAAGAGGGATAGTAATGAATTAACCCTTTAAAAAGGATTAAGAAAAGGGGTTTAGGGAATAGCTTGGGAAATGTCCCAAAATTATTCTCTAAGCCTCCTATTCAGTCGATAAAACCTTAATCAACTTCAATAAAGGATTAACACTAATCAAACCCTTAATTATTTTTAATTAGATAAAGGGGGGCGATAATTAGGAAATGAATTTGTAATTCCCCCAATTAATCCACCAATAAATCATAGGAAAATTAGGGGAGGTAGAAGTCATCCCCAAAATATACCCAAGAAGTTTGAGATTAATCAGTGGATTAATTAGGGAATAATTCACAAATTAATATTTCCAATAAAACCAAAAATCAAAGAAAGATGCAACTCAAAATTCATTAAAAAAATTTTTAGAATATTTTAGATTGAATTATCTTTCAGTGGCAATTTACCTCATAATTTTCTAATTTTCTTTAAAGAGATATGAATTTTTGAAGTTTAGGTGATTAATTAGAATTATTTAAACACTAATTTGTCCCTTAATCCACTCAACATGACACGTATGCGGCTCAGTCAGGTGCGCTTTACATGCATCACCCAATGAGCGGTCACTTAAACATCACATCACATCATGCATGGCAGTGGCATTATGCAGTTTGATATCCGCCATTTGATCAAGGATCGAACGGTTTGGAATTACCTCACAATTTTAAAAGGTGAAATAGGATTTAAAATGTGCGTCTAATCTCGACCGTCCATCCAAAATGCATGGATGGATGGCCGAGATCATCCTTGTTCTTCCCTAAGGAATAATGGAGACCATCCACTTTCAAAGGGAAGATCCGAGCTCGATCGAGTTTGGATTGGAATGAAATCTTGCACACACCATCTAACCCTAATGGCAATCCTATCTAATGGTCAAAATCTCATGCCATTAAAATTTGTTTCACAAAGGACCAACACACATGGAGTTGAGTGGTCAGAAAATGTCTAACCTCACCAGAGGTGATCACCGGCACTCGATTACCTTGGTGGAGCTTTGTTTGGTTGAGACGAAGCTATGGTGAAAGTATTAGCTCCTAGGGTTAAGTAGATTGCTCTATGGACC
This sequence comes from Cymbidium sinense, assembly GCA_021442155.1. Classification (NCBI taxonomy): domain Eukaryota; kingdom Viridiplantae; phylum Streptophyta; class Magnoliopsida; order Asparagales; family Orchidaceae; genus Cymbidium; species Cymbidium sinense. Next base: position 181,112,362 of record CM038220.1, read on the forward strand.
AACCCCTCCTTCGCTCTTTTGCATTTTGATGGAATTAGATCTCCTCTTGCCTTTGGAGCATGGGAAAGATGTTGGGTAAGCTTGACTTGATCCTCTGGTGGAGTGTGCAAAGTGAATTTGGTGGAGCTTGAGTGTAGAGGAAGCTTGCAATTCAATGGAGGTCCCTTATTTTTTCTTAAGGGAAAATCGAGAATGGAAATTTCCAATTCCTTCTAGAGAGCTTAGAATCACTCAAGAATGCTTCCTATGACTCTCCTTTACTCAATTGACAGTGAGTAAGTTGAATTCAAGTGGAATAAGATGGAGTATATCTCCCCCTATGTCAATCGATCGAAGCATTGTTTGTCATTTTGATCCAATTGCCAAGATTGAAAGGGTTTTTTGAGATATTAGAAGTTTGCACATGGTCAGTTTGGGCTAAGAAGTGGAGTGGTAACCTCCCATGTGCTTCAAAACAAGTGGGGGGAAGTTTCCATGTGGCCAATTTGAGCCATGTGCTCAGTTTTGGCTTTGGGTCAAGTTGGGCTGACCCAAACCCATTGGGTCAAGTGCACCACTCTCCATAGGGTCTACTTGACCTATTAGGAAGGCATCAAGTAGATGTGAAGAGGACTTGACCAAATCCCCATGGATTTGACCAAAATTTGTTCTATGGCCTAGAGGTAGAATGGTCATTTGGCTGATTTTTGAATTTGAATATGTTGGATGTTGAGAAAATAGATTTGGCCAAGTTTCATTAGAATTGGAGTTTATTTTATATGGTTTGGCTCATGTTGACCCATTTAGGTCAAAATGGGTCAACTTGGGTCAAGTTGACCAATTGGTCAAATTGGATCAAACTAGGGGTTGGTTCAAGTTCATATGACCATTTGAAATATTTTGTTGGCTTTGGTTTGACACAATTTGGTTTAGTTTTGAGTTTGGCTCATATGACTTAATTTAGGTCAAATGAGTCAAGTTGACCAATTTGACCCATTTGACCTATTTGAGCTAGGTCATGGGTAGGTTTAGGTTTGGTTAGTATGAAGTGGATTGGTATCTTTGTTCCAATCAATTTAGGTTAAGTTTGAATTTGGCTCAACATGACCCCGGGTCAAGTTGGGTTCAAGGGCTAGGTTAGGTCTAGTTGGCCAATTGAGGCTTTGGTCAAGTTCAACAAGTGATTTGGAATGAACTTGACCCATTGGTTTCAATCAATTTGGCTTAGATCAAGTTTTGACACATTTTGACTTTTTAGGTCAAGTTGGGTTAACTTGGGTCGAGTGGCCAATTGGGCTAGGTTAGGCTCAAATGTTAACTTGATCAAGTTCAAACATAGTTCATGAATGGACTTAGATCAATGGTTTCAATCAATTTGGCCTATGGTAGATTTTGGCTATGTTAAGTTTCATTTTGGTTAAGTGTTGACTTGGTCAACCCTTAGGTTTGACTTGGTTTGACCCAATTTGGGTGATTGGTCATTGTTGATCATGATGAGAGACATAGGTGAGTTTGATTCAATAAAATTTGGTTAAAATTAGAATTTGGCTCATAAGGGTACTTTAGGTCACTTAGGGTCAAGTGAGCCTAAGTGGGTCAAATGCTTGGTCAAAGCTTGATTTTAGTTTGATTGAACTTGTATATGGACTTATGATTGAAAAATAAATCCATTTGCAAGTGGTTTGAAGTCAAATGGGTTTTGATTCATTTGACATTTTCATATTCAAAGGAAGAATATGAAAGGATTTGGGGTTTAATTTTTGAATTGGATTTTGATTAAGTGATTGAAGTTTGTATTTATATTTGGATTCATGATTGTAAGATTGATTGACTCATGAAGAAAAATCAATGATTTGGTTTGATTTGAAGTTGATTTGGCTATGTTCGAAGGTCACTTAAGGACTTCAAAAATTTTATGAATTGATTTTGAATTTTGAGTTTAGTTTGATTGGTTTGAATTTATATTTCATTTATATATATGTGAATATAAATGGAAATATAAATCAGTTATGACAAAATCTTAAGGATTTGATTTGGTTTGATCATTATTTTGGCTAAGTCCTTAAGAGAAGATTAAGGACTTAGGAAAGATTTGGACTTAGGAATTTCATTCATGGGTTTCAATCATGGATTTTAGTCATGGATTTCAATCATATGGCATTGATTTGAGTTTGGAGAAAATCAAATAAGATTGATTTGGAGTTTGACTTAAAGGAAGGAAGGTGAGGAATGGTTCAAGCTAAGGGTAGGCAAATTTTCCTAACACCCCTAAGGCATAACCTATTCCTATGGCTAACTCTTCTAAGTCTCTACAACTAGGTTGAGTGTTCACCTAATCACTAGATGTGTCTTATGACTAAGGAACTCTTAAAGTCTAAGAGAAATCCTATGTCTAAGATGGAGGAGTTGAGGGCTCATTCTAAAAATGAGGTCAACAAATGGGGCACAATAGGTGTGGTGTGACTAACAAGGAACACCACACGTATTAGTGTTGACCGAAATGACCAACAACATCGAAAGATCACAAGCACTAATAGAAACAAACTACTCCTAACCCAAGGTGTAGAGACAATCCAGATTAGTGCAATGTGGCTCTACTTATGTTCAAGACATAAGAGAGGGGGAAGAATCCATTAAGGAATGGAGTGTGAACCTTCTACTAGGGAAGCAGGTTCAAGTCATCCATAATGGGATGAGAGGTTTGATTTGATTTAAGTCTCGAGGAGAACTTCCCACTAGGGAAGAGGGTTAAATTTGTTTCAATTTTTAGATTTGAATTTTGAGATGGACCTTATTGGTCTGTGATGGATCGTACTGAGTAGAAGCTATGGAGACCTAAACCTAACTCAGATTTACCAATCCAAAGGGGTAGTCTACTAAACACATAGTAGGACTAGCCAACCAAAGGGATGCCTTTTGGTATGCAGTAGCTGTACTAAGAAGACAGCATAGTAGACTTACATCCTCTAAAGTTGGGACCAGTTGCTGGGGTAATCTATTAGCAAGATGACAGATTGAACCCAACCTAGGGCTGACTATTGAGTGAATGTCACTGGGGGACTTAGATCAACTCAAAAATAGTCAAGATTAATTTCATTTTTAGATTTATTTATTTTTATGAATTCTATTGGTTTGCAATGGATCATATTGAGAAGGAGCTTATATCAGCCTAGACCTATCTCAAATTTACTGAACCAAAGGGAGTAGCTTTTCGACCGATGGGAGAACTATCCGACCAAACGAGTGTCTTTAAGTTTGCAATGATCAATTGAAGGGAAAAAAGCTCAGGGACTCACATCTTCCACAAGAAAAGACTAGGGTGGAATGATCGGCCAAAGTAACCGCTTATGGAAAAACATATTGAACCCAAACCTAAGGGTGACTACAGAGTGAGTGCCGACCCAAGGACTTATCTCAACTCAAGTAGTCAGACAATTCTTATAGGGAGTTCTTTTGACACTGCCCTAAAGATAGGATGCTTACTTGGGAAGAGGGGCCCTTTGGGGGCTTGAATTCCTAATCCACAAGCAAAATAATTTGTTTATTTTGTTTAGCTTATTTTAGTGTGGACCCTGTTAATTTGCGAGGGATCAAATTGAGAAGGAGCTTATATTAGCCTAGACATATCTCATATTTATTGAACTAAGGGAGAATCTACACATCCACTAAACAAATTCTCCAACCATAAGGGTGGTTACTAGAAAAGGGGATTATCTAATCTAAGAGTAACTTGAATAGTGTCTAAATGAGGTTGCAAAGGATGTGATCCAAATAGAGTGTCCAGAGGGGATGGGGCTGCTAAGGGCTTAATCCAACACCCTAGAGAAAATGACATGGCTAGTCATATATCCAATAGGTATTCAGTGGCCAATTCAAGGAGAAAGAGTGGGGACTCATATCTACCAAGAGTGGTGTACTCACCGGGTGAGTCGCTGTCAGCATAGCGAACATCAGCCAACCTAAGGTGCCATTGATTTGCAACAATCATCTTTGGAAGAAAGCTCGGGGACTCACATCCTTCTATAGTGAAATTGATTGTTAGGATAGTTTGTCTTCTGCTTAATATGTGTCATCCGACCTAGGGGGACTACTAAGTGAATGACATTGGGAGACTTATATCAACTCAAAGGGTAGTCAAGAGAAAAGGAGCCTCTGGGGGACTTATCCAAACCTCAAATATATTCACCTAGTTGGCGTATGATGGCTAGTTCAAGAAGAAAGCTAAGGACTCACATCTTCTTAAACAAAGTCAACATGAGGTAGCTTAATGACAAGGAAATGAAGACTACCATACTAATAAGGCGCTCATTGGTTTGCAATGGTCAAGTTAGGAAGAAAGTGCAGGGACTCATATCTTCTAACAAATGATCACTGGGATGACATACTAGCAAGGTAGCATGTAGACCCGACCTAGAGCAGCTAATGATTGAGTGCCACAGGGGCTTCTCCCATATCAAAGTAGCTCAGACAAAATATTTGTGTTTATTTTTGTACATGTGTTAAAAGGAATAGGATGCCTCTGGGGGAATCTTATACATATCTTAAACACGCTAGAGGATTTGATGAAATGATGTCACGGATGCAAATAGGATTCCCACTAAGAAAGGATGCTGCTTGGGTTCTCTCATACCTATCTTAGTTGTGCTAATCAAAATATGATACCTCTTAGGTTCTCTTACACCTATTTTAATAGCATCGGAGATTGTGTTTGTGTTGTAAAAGAGGGATAGGATGCCACTGGGGGACTCTTACACCTACCCTAAATATGTCACGGCAGATTCACAATACAAGCAAACAACGCTTCGAAAGAAGAGAAGATTTATGAATGGAATCAGATTTTTTTAATTAATAATTATTTTCAAACATGATTTATTTCATGGGTAATATTTCTTTAGATAGAGCCTACTAATTGGAAGCATCGGGTGTTCCCCTTTATAATCAATAAGCTGATAAGATCCTCTTTGGTAGGCCTTCTCTATGACATAGGGGCCTTCCCAAGTGAGTTTAAACATGCATCCCATCGTTCAATGGGCAACAATTGGTCTCCTTAGGACTAACACAAGTTCTCCTACTCTGAAAGACCTAGCATGGACCAGCTTGTTGTGAGCTTGAATCATTTTGCCTTGTACAACTCGAGGTTCTGGCACGCCCGTAAGCGACTCTCCTCCAAACCTAAAAGCTCTTCTAACCATAACATTGCATTCTTCTCTATAGTGATCTTGCTACCTAATTCCTTAGTGATGGTAGTTGAACTTCTAAAGGTAGAATAGCTTCGGATCCATACACTAAGGAAAATAGGGTAGATTGAGTTGGAGTTCGATATGTGGTGCGGTAGGCCCACAAGGCTTCAACTAACTGCTCATTCCACTGTCGTTTGTTGTCATCAAGAGTCTTCTTCAGTATCTAGATGAGAGTTTTGTTGAATGCTTATGCTAAGCCATTTGCTCTAGGATAGTAGATGGTGAAGTATCTCTAAACCATGTCTTGAAGGTTGATCTTCGTGCTTTTGAATGCGCACCATTATCGAATATAATTCATCGAGGCACCCTGAACCTATATACGACATGGTTCCTAAAAAATTGAAGCACATGCTGAGATGTGACCTCTCTGAGTGGGATGGCTTTCGCCTACTTGGAAAAGTAGTTGGTGGCAGCTAAGATGAATTGATGCCTCTTGGAAGAAGGAGGATCGATCGGATCCATAATGTTGGTACCCCAACACTCAAACGGCCATGAGGCCAATGTAGGGTTAGAATGTTGGGTGATTGGTGGAGGACCACACCATGTACCTGACACTGATGGCATCTCCTAGCTACTTCCATGCAGTCTGTAATCATCGAAGGCCAAGAGTATCCTGATCTTCATCTTCATCTTCATCTGATTGATGTGCCATAGACTGAATGTACCTATTTATAATTCCACGGGCTTTGTGTTTGTCTAAATAGTGTAACCACATTTGGTCAAAGGATCGTCGGTACAGGGTGCCTTCAATGAGAGCATAGGGGAGAGCTCTCTATTTCACCTGATGGGCATGTGACTTTTCTTAAGGTAGTTTGTCGGTGTTCAAGTAATCTATGAACGGTTGCCTCTAATCTAGCTCCTTGTCCATTTTGGCAATGGCAACCTCCCCTTCAAGAGAAAGTCTTTTGATGAGTTCAACATCAATAAGGGATAGGACTTGTTTATTTTCGACCCTTATTGAAATGGACTCATCTGACATCTTTGGCAATTTTGGCCAAAGCATCTGCTACTACGTTCTCTACTCGAGGAACCTTGTAGATGGTGACTTCAAAAATCTGGGCCAACAGCTTCATGGTATACTCATAGTAATGATGAAGCTTGGGTTTGAGAACTTTGTAGGACCCAACAATCTAGTTGATGACCAACTGAGAATCTCCAAAGATATTGATGCTCTTGACACTAATAGTGTTGGTTAACTCCAGACCAGCAATCAAAGCCTCATACTCAACTTCATTGTTGGTGTAAGGTTGGAAAGATAGTATGAGAATCTCATCACATCATGGTCTAGAGGTAGGAGAACTATTCCTACTCCTGCCTTTCCTGGAAGAGTAGATTGTGGTGATTCCCCTTTGTGAAAAGAAGCTACACCATCTAAATACATCTCCCATCAATGATTGTCGGCTGTTGACCTCATTTTAGAATGAGCTTTCAACCCCTCCATCTTAGGCATATGACTCATCTTAGACTTTAAGAATTCCTTAGTCTTAAGACACATCTAGTGATTATGTGGACACTCAACCAAGCCCTAGAGACTTAAAAGAATTAGCCATAGGAATAGGTCATGCCTTAGGGGTGTTAGGAAATTTGCCTACCCTTAGCTTGAACCATTTCTCACCTTCCTTCATTCAAGTAAAACTCCAAATCAATTCTAATTGATTTTCTCCAAACTCAAATCAACTCCATGTGATTGAAATCCATAATTGAAACTCATGATTGAAACCCATGAATGAAATTCTTAAGTCCAAATTTTGCCTAAGTCCTTAATCTTCTCTTAAGGACTTAGCCAAAACCATGATCAAAACTAAGTCAAATCTTTGAGATTTTCTCATAATTTATTATATTCTCATTTATATTCACATATATAAATAAGATATAAATTCAAACCAACTAAACTAAACTCAAAATTCAGAATCAATTCATGAAATGTTTCTAAGTCCTTTGAATGTTCCTTAAAGGACTTAACCTAAATCATGATCAAATCAATTCAAATTCATGGGATTTTCTCATAACTCATTTATATTCTCATATATATTCACATATATAAATAAAATATAAATACAAATCAATCAAATCAAATCCTTTAAATTCCAAATCTAAAATCTTTCTTAAGTCCTTAATTTCCCCTTAAAGACTTAACCTAAATCATGATCAAATCAATTCAAATTCATAAGATTTTCTCATAATTTATTTATATCCTCATTTATATCCTCATTTATATTCACATATATAAATGAAATATAAATATAAATCAATCAAACAAAATTCAAAAATTCAAATCCCTACTCCAAAATTTTCCTAAGTCCTTTAAATCCTTCTTAATGGACTTAGCCTAAGTCATGATCAAACCACTTCAAATCCTTGAAACTTTCTCATGATCAATTTATATTCTCATTTATATTCACATATATAAATGAAATATAAATTCAAACAATCAAAACCTATTTCAAAAATAAAACTCAAATCCATTCAAAATCTAACTTAAGCCTTTCAAGTCAAAATTTTAAACTTAGACAAATCAACATCAAATCTAGCCAAACTCTTGATTTCTCTTCATAATTCAATCAACCCTACAATCATGAATCCATATATAAATACAAACTTCAATCACCAAATGAAAAATCAATTCAAAAATCAAACCCAAAATCCTTTCATATTCTTCCTTTGAATATGAAATTGTCAAATGAATCAAAACCCATTTTACTTCAAACTACTTGCAAATGGATTTATATTTCAATCATAAGTCCATATACAAGTTCAATCAAACTCAAATCAAGCTTTGACCAAGCCATTTGACCCACTTAGGCTCACTTGACCCAAAGTGACCTAAAGTACCCTTATGAGCCAAATTCTAATCCTAACTAAATTGGATTGAACCAAACTCACCTATGCCTCTCATCATGATCAACAATCATCATTGGATGATCAATCAATCAAATTGGGTCAAACCAAGTCAAACCTAAGGGTTGACCAAGTCAACACTTAGCCCAAAATGAAACCTGAACTAGGAAAAATCCACTATAGGCCAAATTGATTGAAACCATTGATCTAAGTTCATTCATGACCTATGTTTGAACTTGACCAAGTTAACATTTGAGCCCAACCTAGCCCAATTGGCCACTTGACCCAAGTTGACCCAACTTAACCTAAAAAGTCAAAATGTGTCAAAACTTGATCTAAGCCAAATTGATTGAAACCAATGGGTCAAGTTCATTCCAAATTACTTGTTGAACTTGACCAAAGCCTCAATTGGCCAACTAGACCTAACCTAGCCCAATTGATTAGACCCAACCTAAAGGGGTCATGTTGAGCCAAATTCAAACTTAACCAAAATTGATTGGAAACAAAGATAGCAATCCACTCCATATGACTAACCAAATCTAAACCTACCCTTGACCTAGCCCAAATAGGTCAAATGGGTCAAATAGGTCAACTTGACCCATTTGACCTAAATGAAGTCATATGAGCCAAATTCAAAACTAAACCAAATTGAACCAAACCAAAGCCACCAAAATATTTCAAATGGTCATATGAATTTGACACCCAACCCTTTATTTGACCCAATTGGACCAATCTTTGACCCAAGTTGACCCATTTTGACTTAAATGGGTCAACATGAGCCAAACCTTATCAAATGAATTTAAAACCTCATGAAACTTGGCCAAACCTAGTTTCTCCACATACCCAACATATCCAAATTGAAAAATCAGCAAAATGACCATCTTCATATCAACTTGATGCCTTCCTAATAGCTCAAGTGGACCCAATGAAGAGTGGTGCACCCAACCCAATGGGTTTGGGTCAGCCCAAATGGACCCAAGGCCAAACTCGACCCACTAACTCAAATTGGCCATTTCAAAATCCTCCTTCCACTCAATTTGATGTACATGGGAGGTTGGAAATCCACTCAAGACCTCAAATCGACCAGGTGCCAACTCCAAATAGATCAAACAACCCCTCCAATGTGATCAATTGGATCAAAATGATAAGAGAGGTGGTGGCCATCTGATTTCCATAGGGGGAGATATTCTCCCCCAAATTCAATTTGAAATCATCATTTCCACATTTGATTGAAGCCTAGAAAGTGTTAGGAAAGATCAAAGAAGCATCTTAAGCTTTCTAAGAGGGATTTAAAAAAGAGATTTCTCAGTTTTCTTCATTGAAAAATAGGGGAACTCACGTCAATCTTGAACTTCCTCTTCACTCAAATCCATTCCAATTCCTCTTGTACACTCTCTCAAGGGATCAAGTCAAGTGCACCCAAGCATTCTCTCAAGTTCCCAAAGCAAGGAGAGCCTTAATTGGATCAAAGCTGCAAGCAAGGTGAAGTGGTGTTGGTCCATAGGAAGATCCACTCAACCCCAAGGCTTGAAACTTTTAACAAAGCTTCATCTCCACTAGACAAAGCTACCTTATCGAGCTCGAGCACAGGTGATCACCTCCGGTGAGGTATGGAATTTTTTGACCACTTAACTTAGGGGGTGGTGGTCTTTTGTGATAGAATTTTCATATCATGAGAAATCCACTATTGGATAGACTTCTCTTTCACTTTAGATGGTGTGGGTATAATCTCATTCCAATCCCAGCTCAATTGAGCTCGAATCTTCCCTAAGATCATGGACGGCCTCTATTGATCCTAAGGGAAGAACTAGGGAGATCTTAGCCATCCATCCACACATTTTGGATAAATGGCCAAGATTATTCCCATGTTTTAGAAATGTTTTAACCCTTTTTGAAACCACGGGATGATCCCTCGTTGTTCAATCCTTGAAGCCGGATCAAAGTGCCCCATCACCCGCCATCCGGATCACAGTGGGTAGCTCATGTGGCACAAGTGCTCGTGCCACCATGTGTCATGTGGTGAGGGATTAGTTAAGGGATTTAATTAATGTTAATTAATTTCTTGATCTTCAAAAATTTATATCTTCCTCAATAAAATTTAGAAAACTTTGTGGTAAAATCCTATGGAAATATAATTCAACCTAGAATATTTTAAAAATGATTTCAATGGATTTTGAATTATCCTTTTCTCTAATTTTGGGTTTTATTAGAAATCATTTTGCTAATTACACCTTGATTAATCCTCTAATTAATCTTAAACTTCTTGGGTATGTTTTGGGGGATGACCTCTACCTCCCCTAATTTTCTTGGGATTTATTTAAGGCTTACTTGGGGGAATTGCAAGTGTATTTCCTAATTACTCCTTTAGCTTAATTAAGGATAATAAAGGTTGGATTAGTGTTTTAATCCATTATTAAGATTGATTAAGGTTAGATCTAGTGAATAGGAGTCTTGGGAAATAATTTTGGGGTATTTCCCCTAAGCTATTTCCTAAACCTCCTTTTCTTTTCTTAATCCTCCGTTAATTAAGGGTTAATTCATTAATTATCCCCTTAATTAATTTCTAAAAATTCTAAAAACTTCCAGAACTTAATTAATCTTCTTTGGGTAGATGCTTAGGTGTTTAAGAGCCTAAGTTAAATTAAGAAAATCAAAACCCAATTCATATGTATGAAGGTGTATTTTGAAATTACTTAAGCTAAACCCCTTAGCTTAATTAACCATTAATCATGAGCCAAATTACATTAGACCCTTTTCTTCCTAGGTGCATTACAAGTTTAAATTCCTTGTGAGTTTTTATGTCATCTCATTGGCTCATAATTACTTGGTTAACTATGCTAAGGTGGTGTAGGCAAGGGTTAATTAACTTGCTTAATTCATACCTTAACCTAATTAATATATAAAAATGAATCTAATCATCTAAAAGTTAAATAAAAATATCAAACAGATGAGGGAATGAGTTAGGAATAGCAAACACAATCCACTTTTCAAAATTAAATCAAACTTAATATCAAACAAAAATCACTTTGAATTAACTTTAATTTATTTTAAGCCTTATTATTCCATAATAATGTCTTTGGGATTTAATTAAAGAGAATGTGTTTACATGCTTTCATTGCTTTGATTATTTCCCCAACATGTTTAATTTGTATGTCATGTGGTTTCATACATCCATATTTTTCAAATTCAAATTCAAAATTGAATTTGTTTACTTTATGTCAAATTTGCATGTGTTGGCTAAAGTAAAAAATATGAGCAACTATTATCACTACTAAATTCAAATTATTTTCAAAACATATAAATCAATTATCAAATTTGAAAGTGTGCTACTTATATTTTAATTATAAGCTTGCATGTGAAGAAAATATAAGGATGTGCTTAGCATATGTTTCCCATCTCTTTTATGTTAGTATAATTTTGAATAGGAGTTGGTAAGATGTATGGTTCATTTGAAAAGAACCTAACACTTATATAATTCCATATCCTATTCATTCCTATGCTATCACTTAAGAAGGGTTACCTATGCTTGTATGCATAAATGGCATAAATAAAATGAATCAATTAATACAACTTTTGCATTCTTTCTTTTTCAATTTATTTCTTTTGCACACATGTTTGTATTTAAGGAAAGTGGTATATTAGTCTGGACAACCTCGAGGTTGTGAGGCTTTAAGTAGCCCTAAGTAGATCTTGTATCTTACACCTCTGGTTAATAATGGTGTTGTATTCACTTATGTCTTTCTTACTTTCATGTGTGCATGTGAAAAATTGGATAAGAAACCCTTTTCTACTTAATGAAAATCATGCATAGTAAATTTCCAAATTTCCTTAAATGGATCACTTAGCATGCATCATAAAGTGTGTTAAATATTCTCATATGTATGTATAGATACACTTAGGACTCATTCATATGTATGTTATGCATGTTAGGAAAGAAATGAAGTGATGTATGTTTTGTGAATTTGGTTCATTTTATTTAATCTTAGAATGCCTTTCTTTTTGAATAGGTTTGTTTAGAGTTCATCTAAACTTAGGATTAATTAAAATATTTAATCAAAACATTCACTAAAAAAACTAAAAACATGAATCTACTTTAGAAATTACTTAGGTTAGGGAAAGAAAGAGAAGTTCTCTTCTTTTTCTCTCTCTTTATAACTTAATAATTAATTGTAGGATTCACTTGAACTAAATCAAAACATGAAATAAAATCAACTCAAAATAATTAAACACCTTAAATGAAACCCTCCTCTAAGTTGAACATGCTTCATACTTAGAAAATTTTAACTTTAAGCCATAGCTAAGCATACCACACAAACCTTCCAAATCACACACATTAGGCTAAGTCACCACTTCTAGCTTTAGGTTATGGTGGCGCATGGTTTGATGTTTTCATTTTATTTTGTGATATATGTTTTAGATTGGATGTTAGGATGTATGCTCATAGAATGAATGGTAGGGCAATCTTAGTCTAACCATTATTTTCTACAGGGGATAGTACTTAAGGGGCGTTATCATAAATAAAAATATAAATGCTTTTTCTTGCAGGTGCTTTATACCACTAAGCATAATCCAATAGGCCAGGTGGGCTTAGTCACCCATGTGTGGGGTATTAAATCTAATATACATGCTTGGGATTTGTGGTTTTTTTAGCTAATCGCTATTTTGTAGGTGTTGGTTAGATTTCCATTCTTTTCCTTTTCATGTAAATTTATGCAATTAGGATTTTGGAATGATTGCTATGGGGATTAGGAAGAAAATTGGTCAAAAGATCTCATTTTATGCACCATGTGAAGCCTTAGAGCATCCACTTTCCAACCATCTAAAAGAAGTAACCAAAGAAGAAAGAAGAAAAGAAGAAAAGAAGAAGAAAAGAAGAAAGAAGAAATGAAGCTTGAAGACCCCCATAACAATGAATTCCTTGCTTAATTATAATTTAATTCATTTTAATCTAGATAGAGCTACCCAATTTGTTATTTCTGTATGTGTAGTGGTGCTCGACCACAATGGCCTTTTATTCTTTGTGATTAGCTTTATAAATTGATTGATGATTTGTTTAGCTTTTGCATTAAGTGGCATCTTTTCCTATTTTCATTCTTGCTTTATGTATGGCCTGGATGTGGATTAGGCTCTTTAGGCAAAAATAAATCTTTTACCAAACTTAACAACTCAAACTCAAAATAAAGAACTCATAACCTCATCTAAAGCTTAGATTTAAAATCAAGATAAAAGAATTAGCAACCCCTTAGCTAGATGAGTATTTCTTTTACAATATTATGCACAACTGCATCTTATTTTACTCTTGATTAGAGGGCTTCTAACTTTGCCAAAGAAACTTGGCTTGACCTTTGAGAGTTATAATGGAAACACACATCCTTCCTTCTCATTGATTTTAGCCAATAACTTTATTTCTCATGCATTATGCATATGAATCCTATTAGCCTGAGAAAAAATAATTGTCCAAAAAATGAAAATAAAAAAAAATTTGAATTGCATTAGATTTAGGTCATTTGAAGCATGTCCTTACATGATCTAGTCTCTTTAGGGAGTGAGTTTAAGGACTTAGTCTCTTTCTAAATAAATAATAGCCTAAATATCTTGTATAAGCAAAAGACTAGTTTACATGTATTTAAAATCATAGGAGGAGTTAGTTGGCGGCCACCTCCAGGTGGTTGTAAGTCCAAGTAGTCAGGTGGTTGCCCTCTCTTGTGGAGGCAAACCAATTACCCATTTTACCTTAGGTTTAGGTCATGCTTTTGACCCTCACCAAAGCTCCCTAGATTTAGGTTTTGAGGTTTCTTCTCCCCTTTGTGGGCCATAAGCATAATTCCTCACATCTTAGGCATTTCCTTAATCTTGTGTTAAGGAATTATAAGTCCTAAATTTCTAATGAAAAATGCAACTCAAACAATCTAAATCAATTTCAAAAATGTAAATCCCAACTATAGGTTAGTTTGAGATGTTCGCTAGGTTTCATAGCACCGTGGGCATCTTCTACTTATCTTTATTTTGGCTTCGATAATAACTCCCTCTCTTTGATCAATTCCATTTAATTTTCAAAAATGAACTAATCGATTGATAGTCCCTTCCTATTGAAATCTTTGAAGACAATGATCATTTACCTTAATCAAGAGTATTCTCAAGGTATCTCATCCCTTAGGATGTAATTAACTATGGGGACTTGCCTCTGGAGGGAACTTAACGAACCCAGTTTAAAATAAACCCCGCTTTACTTCTCCATGTAAAGTAAGAGAAGAATCTCTGGTACATATGCAGACTCGTCATCCTTAGGAGTCCTTATTGGGGTGATTAGGTCCATTAAAGGATAGTGACTTCTGTCTTTTGAGATAGTACATATTCTTTGATGAAATACCCAATCACCTAAAGAAGCACATCAGCGGATTGCATGGCATCTTAAAAAGATAATTTTTATATTCTTGCCTTCTCCTTCTAACCAATAGATTTGAAGGTGACCATATAGAAATTTTTAACCACACTAGCCTCCCCTAAGTTCATGATTTGTTCATCGGAGATCATCACTAAGTGGAGAATCAGCAGGAAGTGGGTGTGCTGCTAAGAAATCCTCTAGTGCCTTTCCTTTTACCATATGGAGGGGTATGAATGTGATATCAAACTATGAGAGAATCATGGACCAACATGCCAAACATCTGGTTAGTATTGGCCGTGACATGAGATACTGCAGTGGATTTATTTTAGAGATTAAGTTCACCTTATGAGAAAGCATATAGTGTCGTAGCTTTTGGGATGCAAAGATCAAAGCTAGGCAATGTTTCTCAATAGGTGGATAGTTCGCTTCAACAAGAATCAGATGATGGCTAGGGTAGTAAAAGGCACTCTTCTTTCATTCATCGTTGGCTTGGGCTAATAGAGCACCGCGAGAGTCATCCAATGCAACAGTGTATAGGATGAGTGACCTGCCCGGGATAGGGGCTTCTAGAACTAGTGACTTCACTACTTGATGTCTTTGAAGGCATGTTGACACTTATCATCCCACTTAAACTTGGCATCCTTTTTGACAAGTGCTGAAAATGGCTTGCATCTCCCTGATAGGTTGGAGATAAAGCATCTTAGATACGCCAGCCTTCCTTGGAAGGATCTAAGTTGAGTTAAACTCTTAGGAGGTGGCATTTCTAAGATAATTTTAATCTTTTCAATATCTATCTCTATTCCCCAGTGTCGGACAACAAACCAAGGAGTTTTCCTTAAGCTACTCTAAATGCACACTTCAGGGGATTCATTTTGAGGTTATATTGTCTTAACCATTTGAAAATTACATCAAGTCAAAGAGATAGTCTTCCTTTTCTCTGCTCTTGACTACTAGATCATCAATGTAGCACTCAACCTGATGATGGATGAGTTCATTGAAGATCTGAGTCATGGCCCGATTGGTATGTAATACCAACATTTTTAAGGCTGAAAGGCATGACCCTATAATAGAAGATTCTGATTGAGTTTGAAAAGTAGTGTTTCTTTCATCTTCATGAGACATCTTGATTTAGTTGTAGCCAGATGACCCATCCATGAAAGAAAACACTTACATAAGATGAGGTGATGTCCACCATTAATTCTGATATAGGAAGAGGAAACTCATCCTTAGGACATGCCTAATTTAAGTCCCTAAAATTGACGCATATGTGAATTTGGCCATTCTTCTTCTTAACTAGGATGACACTAGCTAACCAGGTTGGATATTTTTCTTCCTGATGAAACTAGCATCGATTAGTTTCTTGACTTCAAAAATGAACTGTTGTTTAATTTCTAACCACATACATCAAGGAGCTCGCTTAATAGGGTAGCATTAGGATCTATTGCTAGCTTATGGTCTACTACATCAGGAGATAATCTAGGGATTTCTTCATAACTCCATGCAAAGCAGTCTTTAAACTCACTCAATAGATTAATTAAGTCATTGGTTTCTTCTTCATTCAACAACAAATTGATGTACATCGGTTGTGGATTTTTTTCCATCCTGAGGTTGATTTTTTTAAGCTTGTCAATTGTTGAATGAATCTCCTCTTCAAATTCTGGTAGTGCCTCTTTTATTTGGAGATCATCTAGATCATCTAAGATTTCTAAACACACATTCTCATAAGAGTTGGTGTTATGTGAGAAGATCCTATCAGACTCCAAATGATTGGTAATAATTAAGCAGTAATCGTCATCATCGACTGGACCCACTATACCGAATCCTAGTCATATTCTTGATTGTGCTTCCCCGCCTTTATTATTCCATAGCTTTTCAAAGTACTTTGACCTGTGCCTAGAACATGTATGAGGAACTAAACCTTTCTGTATAAGATTATGAATACAAGGAGAGTAAAAGTAAATGGTAATTTTATTAATTCTTTAAATGTATCCTCCTCAAGTTCTACATCAACTTTAGGACTTGAGGATGATGATCCCAAAAAGAATCTCTTCTACTTCATGTCACTAGAAGACTTAGGGACTTCTTAACTACCAAACCTCAACTTTTTGAGATGTAAGTGAGATTAAAGCTAAGGTTCCCAGCTGCTGCCTAATAGTTTCACATAAACTAGATTCGAATACTTTGATTTTTTTGGAGGCCTAGTCTTCATCTCTGTCTGGATCAAAAGTCACCTCCAATGGAACCCACTGAGAGGGATTGGTTGGTATACTAATCATTAGACTCATCCTCCAAGCTAGATTCCAAGTCTATGTGAATAGTAGGGGGTACTCCTATGAATTGGAACATGGCCTCTATTGGATGATGGCCAACTAGGGGTCTTCCACCTCTAGAACTGCCTCTATTTCTATGTCTGCCTCTACCTGGTGGAGGTTGAGCCATCCTACCCGCATGTCCATATGATGGAATGAACTGTGGGTGGAATGTGATATGCAGATCTATTTCTTCTTCAATTCCCCTTTCTTGTTCACTTAGACTTTCATTTTTATTTTCTTTTTTCTTTTGGCTTTTCTATTCCTTCATTTTCTCTTTCTTTTGATTTTGAGTTTGAATTTTATCCAAGTTCACGAGAAAGGGTGCTTTCAGGAAGATAGTAGGTCGTATCCTCATAAATCTCAACCTCTTTAACTGAAAATGGCTTTTCATCTCCATTGACACGGTATTCAATCTCATCTTTTCTGAACTTGATGCACTAATAGAGGGAGGATGGAATTATCTTATTCTGATGCATCCAAGGCCTACCGAACAAAGTAGTGAATGAAGTATTTGAATCAATAATATAAAACTTGGCTTCAGTCTTCCAGTCACCTATCTCCAAAGGTAACACTATGGAACCTCAAGCCCACTCACCTTGTTCATTGAATCCTCTCAACATCATCCGATCTCCTCAGAGTGTGGAGATGATGATCCTCAAATAGGAAAGGGTTTTTAGACTCATAATGTTCACTGATGCACCTGGATCAACAAGAACTTTGGCAAGTCTAAACCTATCCATGTCAACTGTGATGTAGAGGAGATGGTTGTGCTCTAATTCTCCTAGAAGAAGGTCTTCATCTGTAAAGGTGATCCCCTGAGCTTCTTTTGTGTAATGTGCCTCCTCACCTATAGCGGTCAGTTGAGCTAAGCATATTTCAGGATCAATGAGAGCCTTGATTATTGATTCCCTCATCTCTTTAGATAAGAAAAAGGCATCATATATGCTTAACTTAGATGGCAACTTTTATAGATGAGAAAGGACATTGTAGTCCACCTTAGGTTGATCCTATACAAGCATATCCATGTGTGGAGCATCTTGTGGAGGCGCTTCTCGATCCTCATACCAATGACTTATTTCCCTCTATCTTGAGTTGCTACCCTAGGAGGTAGAACCTTAGCACTATGGAGGTTGACTTCGGTGATCTCTTATGGCGTGGAAGGTTCTACCGCACATTATACATACAGCCTTCTCTATGGGACCCTCAAAATTAGATGATTCCAAGTCTATCTCAAGAGGAAACCTAGTATTCGAGTAGGAAAGTCCAACTCTAAATCAAAAGAGGAAGATCAAAATTATTATAGTTATTTTGACTTGAAGAGTTATCATTAGGAATAAGAAGATAACCCATCCGTTACAATGTAATTCAAACTAGCTTTATTCTTCAATTTCTTGGATTTGTTTGGAGGTACAAAGTAGAAATCAAGTAAAGTGAGTGGGGTAAAGGATTTTATGCCCTTATCCATTGATACAAGAGTTCTACTAGTAGAAGAAGAAGAGCTAGCTAAAGTGGAAGAATTCACCGTGGAACCGAATGCTGTGGAGGCTAGACTCACGTGGTTGCTAATGGGCTATCCCCACCCACATGCTGTCAGCCCAGCTCCCCTTTCCTTGAGCACTGCAACTTGCAAACCTTCCTTGATGTTGGAAGTCAAGCACTCAAAGGAAAGCTTCTTGATCTTGGACTATCTTCTTAGAGGCTTTTGGATAAAGAAATATCCCAACCTTCTTTAGTTTTGAAGGATCACATGTATCCCCAAGGATTACCCTAATGGAACGGATGGTTGTTCCATGAGGTATTCCTTTGGGATAACTACAACACCGGGTCTTGAAGCTATGTCTGCCACCTTGAATGTGAAGCAATCCTCCAAAATGGCCTAGCATATGGTAGGGAAAAATTTGATCATGACTTTGCCTACTTCTCCCAGGTCCCTAGGCTCTAAAAATCAAAGAAAAGATTTATAGGTTTGGGTTTATCTAAAAGAGTAGGTGGACCATACTACTCGGTGAGTGCATGTAAGTGTATGGTTGAGGAGGTTGCGTCGGGTTGTGGAGGCCACAGTGCCGGAGGTTGCTGGTGGGAGGCTACTGATGGTCTCTCGGACTGATCTTTAGCTGGCTGCTTCCCCTTATCTATCACTATCACTACTCCTGGCTTCTTCTCATAGACCTTCTACGGCTTTGCTTTAGGCAATTGGTCTTGAAAAGGCAACTATTTGGCCTCTCCTTGTAGACTAGCCACCTTTTGATTAGCTTCTCAAATTTCTTGAGAGTGAGCCCTTAAGCATGAAGGCTACTGGACCATGGATATTTTTTAAAAGAATCTCAATGCATGCTGCTCGGACAACTGCGGCTAGCATTTCATACTCAGGTTATGCCATCAGAGAATACAATCAATAAAGGACTCACTTGGGTGTTGTTGTGCAACAACGAGATCACCTACAGTAACCCTTTGCTAAGCTCCAGCAAATCTCTTGATAAAGAGTTGCTCTAACTTCGAAAATGTCTTCTTGAACTTTCAATACCAATTGAAAGCAATCCTGCTACTAAGAAAGGGAAAAAGCAAAGCATCGCTACCACCGGTGTTGCAACAACTAGCCCTGAAGTGTGCTATGTGCTGCCTTGGGTTTCACTACCATCAAAGCTTTTGAAGGAAGGTGGCACAAAACCCTTGGGATATTGGATTGCATTGAATTCCTCTAGGTAGGGTCTACCCTTTGGAACTGATGATCCTCCATGGGCTTGAGCGAATGCTTCCTTCACGTGCTACACAATCATGGATCTGATGTATTTTTCTTGTATGGAGGTACTTTCCACTACCTTCCTATACATTCTAGTGCTACCTTGCTCAATGGGAGGTAAGGTCTTGGATGGGTCCAAAACATGCCCTAACTCAGGCTGACTAATGTCGGCTATAGTAAGATGAACTGGGGCTTATTTCTAAAGTATTGAAACTACTGCTAACATGTCCTCTAGCATTATCCTATCTATCTGCTCATCTTTTTTTTATTTCAAGCGATATCAAAGGTGTTGGGCTGATTGGGCGGTGTCTTCCTGATCAACCTCATCACCTTCCATGGCCTGCTATTCCCTGAGAAGAGATCCTCTAGTATCTACATACAGACTCCTACTAAGTCTCCTAAAAAATCATCTTTGTTGAGGGTCGAAGCTGACCTTCTCCTCATCTTACCAATCATACCCCAAAATCTCCTTCTTCTCTACAAGATAATGTGCTACTATCTCCTCGAGAGAATGATCTCAATGGGAATAAATGATCTTGGGCGGCCTGATGTGATCACCGTTGAGAGGCACCGGACTTTCCACTTTCGGAGAGTCAATCCTATGAGGACTATACTCACTGGAAGAGACACACTCCTGATTGTCACTAGGTATGAAGGGGGTGACATTCCGAAGAGGTTTCACTATCATCAATGTAGTTGGACTATCATCTGCTACCTCTATGATAAGTGCTACCATCTCCATGTCCTGCTGAACTGGTGGATTTGGTGAAGGGATGACCACTATGCTTCAGGGTCGCCACTCCCTCCGCACCACCACTAGGGCAGAAGGTCAAGCAGGAGAGCTCGGCCTCACCATAATAGATAGTGTGGATGAAGTAGGATCCCTCGGCCGTAACTGAATCACCAACGGGGTATGATTCTCCTCGGATATGGCCTTCATGCCCTTTGATGGAACTGGAGATGCTATGACATAGACTGGTGATGGCAGTCGGGGGTAGAGTGGTGTGGTGGAGACACCACCTACTCTCTATGAACAGGAGTTATCCTCCTATGATGACTGGTCCCAGTAAGTAAAATGCTATCTATATGGTTGGCGTGGGTAGCATCGATAAAATCAACAAGTGAAGGCTGGGTGGCGGCTAAACCTCGCCTCTCCTGCGGTAATATGAGCGATGTATGGGCCTCTACGGCCCTCTCTTGATGAATATGTTTCCCACACTAGGATGATAGATCTCAATCAAATTGAGCTCCGACTCGTTGTAGCTCCACTGCAAGGATCAGGGCATATGACCTCTACTACTGCGGTCGATCTTTGAACCAGAGGTGATGTGCAAATTCTCTAACATCCTCTCTATCGAGAGGATGAAATTGGTTTGATGTAACGGTGGTAAAGTAGACAGAAACTCCTCTGAGGTAGCCCTTCCTCCACAGCAATCTGTGTGATCTTGCTTGATCATGCAATTTTTGTTCCTTTGTTGTGTTCTGGTGGGATGAGATGAGTGAGAGCTAACCCATACTCAAAAGTAGGGGAGGCAATCCCTAAGATCAGGGGAGCCTTACCCTTAGGTGGTGAGAGGGTCTAGCCCTCACTTTGGGGTATCACCACAAGGCACATTAAAACTGGTGGCTTTGGTACTATCACTACTAGTGGTGCGCTTCCTCTTTAATGAGGAGATGTCATCAAGGTAGATCATCGGATGATGATACGCACCTGCGGTCTTTTGATGGTCATGAGGGAGTGCCCTCACATGTAATCCTCACTCCCTCAAATCCCCAAAATGAAGGTGTAATGATCCAATGGGAAGTTTTCGGTCCAAGGCCAAATCCATGCCATGAGGGAAAGTGAATACAAACTTACGTGAGCACCATTTAATTAGCGACCGAAAAGCGAGCTGTAGCTATCTGTCTTGAGAATCGCAATAGGAAATGAGCTTGGATCATTTCTTTGTTGATTTTGAATTTGAATTAAAATTTGAACCCACATCCAACATCTTGGAAATGTTAAGTGGGTTCAAATGGATTTGAGAAGATTTAGAAATTTGATTGAAAGAGAATTTTGAATATGAATCAACTTCAACAAATTTGGATATGTTGAAAAGTGGATTCAAATATTTTTAGAAGGATGCTTCCATAGGTTCATGTTTGTTTGAATTTATAGATTTTGATTTGAGGACCCTTTCCTTTAACAAATTTGGGTATGTTAAAGTAAGGGTCAATTGTTGTTTTGAATTTTACTCACTTAGCAAATTTGGGTATGCTAAGTGAAAATGATTGTTTCTTTTTGTAAATTATTGTTTGAAAAAAATTTAGTTTCTTTTTGAAAATTGGAATTCCCACTTAGAAAATATAGGTATGCTAAGTGAAGAACCCAAGTGTGTTTTTTTTATTTTTGAAAATAGGTTTCTTAGCAAATTTAAGTATGTTAAGAAGATCATAAGTGTTTCATTTGTTTTTGGATGTTTTGATTTTTTGAAGAAGTAGGATCCTTAGAAAATTTGGGTATGCTAAGGAAATCCTAATGTGTTTCATTTTTGTTTTGATTTGTTTTTTATTGAAAGTGGAGACTTTACTTTAGCAAATGTGGTATGCTAAAGATGAAGTTCAACTTAATTTTGTGAAATGGAGATTTCACTTAGCAAATTTGAGTATTATAAATGAGATTCCAAAAGATGTGTTCAAAATTTTTGATTTGGTTTTGAAAATGGAAATTTCTCTTTAGCAAATTTGGTATGCTAAAGAATGAAGTTTCAAAGGTGTTTGAAAATTTTTTGGTTTTGAATTTGGAGACTTCACTTAGCAAATTTGAGTATGCTAAATAAAATTCCAATGTGTTTGAAAAAAAATTTTATTTTGAATTTGGAGGCTTCACTTAGCAAATTTGAGTATGCAAAATAAAGTTTCAAATATGTTTGAAATTTTTGACTTTGAATTTGGAGACTTCACTTAGCAAATTTGAGTATGCTAAATGAAGTTCCAAATGTGTTTGAAAATTTTTTTGTTTTGAATTTGGAGACTTCACTTAGCAAATTTGAGTATGCTAAATGAAGTTCCAAATGTGTTTGAAAATATGATTGTTAAGTTTTGATTTTTGAAAAGGTGATTTCCATTCAACAAATTTGGGTATGTAGGAATGGAAATTAATCTTATTTTTTGAAATGTGAAAATTTTATTTTGTGTGTGATTATTGCTTTTTGAAAGAGGGAATTCCAACTTAATCATATATGGAATATGTTTAAGTGGGGTTTCCAAATGATGTTATTTTTATTTAGGAATGAAATCTTCATTCAATAAATTTGAGTCTATTAAATGAAGATGTTCATTTGTGCTTTTGAAAAATTTAATTTTATTTGAAAATGAAACTTCCATTCAATAGGTGTGGGTCTATTGAATGGAGAGGTTCATTTGTGCTTTCTGAAAGTTTTATTTTTAATTTTGATTTTTCGAAAGATGATTGTTCATTTTATTTTCGTAAATAAAACCTTCATCAAAATGAATTGAAAGGAAGATGTTCATTTGAGCTTGTGGAAAAGATTGTTAGTTTTATTTTGAAGATTCAAACATGTAACAATTATGAGAATTGTTAGATGAGGGTGATTTAAGAAAATTTTGTGAAAATATTTTATTATGTGCATTTTGAAAGTGTGCTTTTGAAAAGCAAATTTTATGGAAAATTTATTTTGTCTTTATTATTTTAGAATGAACCTTTCCTTCATAAAATGATAAGAGGAAGTCTTTAAATGTTTTCTTTTATTTAGATCTTTTATTTTTACCCATTGGAGAAGAGGGGGTTTTAAGACCAGGGTGAGGTCCTAAAACCTAAAGATGTTGGCTAACTCAACTTAAGAATGAAATAAGCTATAAGCGAGAAGAAAGATAGTCTCATTCATACCAAAGTACAAATCCACTATATCGATACTTAAGACAAGATCATTTACCAAAGATGAGAGAGGAACCATCCCAGTAATTGCCAAAAAATCTGTGTGAAAATATTTCTTCATCTATCCTTTTTTGAAGAGGATAAATGAAAAGAGAAATAAATCATCTTTTGGGACACATGAAGATCTGTGGATGTTCTTATTGAGGGTGATGGGTATATTGAGAGAGGTGTACTATCTTGAAAGATGAAGTCACCACCCTACAATGGACCTAATCACCTCAACAAGGACTCTAAGGACAATGGGTTTGCATATGTACCAAGATTCTTCCCTACTTTACATGGAAAAGTAAAGTAAGGTTTATTTTAAATCGAGTTCATTAAGTTCTCTATAGGGGAAAGACCCTATAGTTAATTATATCGTAAGGGATGAGATCCCATAAGAATACTCTCGATTAAGGTAAATGATCGTTGTCTCCAAGATTTCAATAGGTAGGACCATCAATCAATTAGCTTTATTTTGGAAGATCAAATGGGATTGATCAAAGAGAGGGAGTTATTATCGATGCCAAAAGGAAGATAAGTAGGAGATGATCATGATGCTAGGAATCCTAGTGAACATCTCAAACTATCTTATGGTTGGGATTTACATTTTTGAAATTGATTTAATTTATTTGAGTTGCATTTTTTATTAGAAATTTAGGACTTATGATTTCATAACACAAGATTAAGGAAATGCCTAAGAGGTGCAGATTTATGCTTATGGCCCATGAAAGGGAGAAGCAACCTCAGAACCTAAATCTAGGGAGCTTTGGTGAGGGATGAAAGCACAACCTAAATCTAAGGTGGAGATAGGTATTTGATTTGCCTCCACAAGAGAGGACAAATCACCCGACTGCTTGGACTTACAATAGCTTGGGGGTGGCTGCCAACTAACTTCTCCTACAATTTTAAATTCATGTAGGCAAGTCATATGCTCTATGCAAGATGGCTAGGCTATTATTTATTTAGAAAGGGACTAAGTCCTTAAACTCACTCCCTAAAGAGACTAGATTATGTAAGAGTATGCTTCAAATCTAATGCAATTGATTTCATTTTATTTTTATTTTTGGATAATTTTTTTTTGAATCAGATAATAGGATTCATATGCCATGAGAAATGAGATTATTGGCCAAAATCAATGAGAAGGGAGGAGGTATATTTCCACCATGGCTCTCAAAGGTCAAGCCAAGTTTCTCTGGCAAAGGTGAAAGCCCTCCAATCAAGAGTGAAACAAGATGAATTTGTGCATGATGTTATAAAAGTACTCATCCAACAAAAGGGCTGCTAATTCTTTTATCTAAAAATTTAGCCTAAGCTTTAGGTGAGGTTATGAGTTCTTTATTTTTCATTTTGAGTTGTTAAGTTTGGTAAAATATTTTTTTTAAGAGCCTAATCCACATCCAGGCCATACATAAAGCAAGGAAAAAGCTAGGAAAAGATGTCACTTAATGCACAAGCTAAACAAATCATCAATCAATTTATAAGGCTAATCGTAAAAGAATAAGAGGCCATTTTGGTCAGGTACCACCGTACAAACCCAAAAATAAATTGGGTAACCGAGATCTACCCTTATACAACCTAGATTACAAATGAATTAAATACAATTAAGTAAGGAACTCATTTTTATGGGGTCTTCAAGCTTCATTTCTTCATTCTCCTATTCTTCTTTCTTCTTTGGTTCTTTTTTTGGATGGTTGGAAGGTGGATGCTAAAAAGGCTTCACATGGTGCATAAGATGAAATCTTATGTCCAATGTTCATCCTAATCCCCATAACAATCATCATAAAATCCTAATTACAAAATTTACATGAAAAGGAAAAGTAAACCTAGCTAACACCTGCAAAATAAAAGTTAGCTAAACAAACCACCAAATCCTAAATATGTATATTGGACTTATCACCCACACATGGAAGACTAAGTCCACCTAGATTATTGGATTATGCTTAGGGGTATAAGCACTTGCACAGCAAAAGCATTTATATTTTTATTTATTATAACGCCCCTTAAGCACAATCCCCTGCAGAAGATAATGGTTAGACTAAGATCACCCAACAATTCATTCTACACACATATATCCTAACATCTAGTCTAAAACATATATTATAAAACAAAAGCAAGCATCAAACCATGCACCGCCCTAACCTAAAGCTAGAAGTGGTGACTTAGCATAATGTGTGTGCTTTAGAGGTTTGTATGGTATGCTTAGCTATTGCTTTAAGTTAGAATTTTCTAAGTGTGAAGCTGTTCAACTTAGTGGAGGTTCCATTTAAATGATTTAGTTATTTTTGGTTGATTTTATTTTATGTTTTTATTGGGTTCAAGTAAATCTTACAATTAATTACTAAGTTATAAGGAGAGGGAAAAAGAAGAGAACTTCACTTTCCTTCCCTAACCTAAGTAATTTCTAAAGTGGATTCATATTTTTAGTTTTATTTAGTGAATGTTTTAATTAAGTGTTTTAATTAATCCTAAGTTTAGATGAACTCTAAACAAACCTATTCAAAAAAAGGCATTTTAAGATTAAGTAAAATGAACTAAATTCACAAAACATACATCACATCATTTCTTTCCCAACATGCATAACATGCATATGAATGAGTCCTAAGAATATCTATACACACAAATGGGAATGTTTAACACACTTTAGAATGCATGCTAAGCAATTCATTTAAGAATATTTGGAAGTTTATGATGCATGATTTTCATTAAATAGAAAAGGGATTTCTTATCCAACTTTCATATGCACACATGAAGGTAAGAAAGGCATAAGTGAGTACAGTGCCATTGTTAACCAGAGGTGTAAGGTACAAGGCCTACTTAGGGATACTGAAAGCCTCGCAACCTCGGGGTTGTCCAGACTAATATACCACTTTCCTTAAATACAAACATGTGTGCAAAAAAATGAATGGAAGAGAAAGGATGCAAAAATTTGTATTAGTTGATTTATTTTTCTTTATGCAATTTATATGTGCAAGCATAGGTATCCTTCTTAAGTGATGGTATAGAAATGAATAGGATATGAAATTAGGCAAGTGTTAGGTTCTTTTAAAATGAACCATACACCTTGTCAAATCCTATTCAAAACTACACTAAAAGATGAGAGAAGGAAAAACCTACACTAAGCACATCCTTATATTATACTCACATGCAAACTTATAATTAAGATATAAGTAACAAACTTTAGTTTTGATAATTGATTCATATATTTTGGAAATAATTTGGATTTAATAGTGATAATAGCCACTCATATTCTTACTTTATCCAACACATGCAATTTGACATAAAGGAAACATTTTCATTTTAAATTTGAATTTTGAAAAGTATGGATGCATGAAACCACATGACACACATATTTAGCATGTTGGGAAGAACTAAAGCAATGAGAACATGTAAACACATTCACTTTAATTAAATCCTAAAGACAATCTTATGAAATAAGAAAGCTTAAAGTAAATCAAAGTTTATTTAATATGATTTTTGTTTGATTTTGAATTTGATTGAACTTTGAAAATGTGAATTGAGTTTATTATTCCTAACCCATTCCCACATGTGTTTGACATTTTTTTTGTTTAATTTTTAGATGATTAGATTCATTTTAGATTTTGATTAGGTTAAGGTATGAATTAAACATGTTAAACAACCCTTACCTACACCACCTTAGCAAAGTTAACCAAGTAATTATGAGCCAATGAGATGACATAAAATCTCACAAGGAATTTAAATTTGCAATGCATCTAGGAAGAATGGGGCCTAAGGCAATTTGGCTCATGATTAATGATTAATTAAACTAAAGGGTTTAACTTAAGTAATTTCAAAACACCCCTCACACATATGAGTTGAGTTTTGATTTTCTTAATTGAACTTAGGCTCTTGAACACCTAAGCATCTACCCAAAATAGATTAATTAAGTTTTGAAAAGTTTTAGAAATTTTAAGAAATTAATTAAAAGAGTAATTAATGAATTAGCCCTTAATTAAAAGAGGATTAAGAAAGAAAAGGGGATTTAGGAATAGCCTAGGGGAAATGTCCCAAAATTATTTCCTAAACTTCCTATTCACTAGATCAAATCTTAATAAACTTCAATAATGGATTAAAACACTAATAAAACCTTAATTATTCTTAATTACATAAAGAGGGTAATTAGGAAATGCATTTGCAATTCCCCCAATTAAGCTACCAATAAATCCCAAGAAAATTAGGGGATGCAAAAGTCATCCCCCAAAACATACCCAAGAAGTTTGAGATTAATCAGTGGATTAATTAGGGAGTAATTAGTAAATTAAGATTTCTAATAAAACCAAAAATCAGAAAGATACAATTCAAAATTCATTAAAACCAATTTTAGAATATTCTAGATTAAATTATCTTTCAGTGGCAATTAACCTCATATTTTTTATTTTTTCTTTAGAGAGATATGAATTTTTTAAGTTTAAGTGATTAATTAGAATTATTTAAACACTAATTTATCCTTAATCCACTCAGCGTGACACGTAGCGGCTGAGTAAGTTGAGCTTTACATGTGTCACCCAACGAGCGGCCATTTAAACATCACATCACAACATGCATAGTGGTGGCGTTATGTGGTTTGATATCCGTCGTTCGATTAAGGATCAAATGGTCAGGAATTACCCTGCGGTTTTAAAAGGTGAAATAGGATTTAAAACATGTGTAATCTCGGCCGTCCATCAAAACTGTGTGGATGGATGGCTGAGATCATCCCTGTTCTTCCCTAAGGAACAATGGAGACCGTCCACTTTTAAAGGGAAGATCCAAGCTCGATCGAGCTCGGATTGGAATGAAATCTTGCACACACCATCTAACCCTAATGGCATGCTTATCTAATAGTCAAAATCTCATGCCATTAAAATTTGTTTCACAAAGGACCAACACACATGGAGTTGAGTGGTCAGAAAATGTCTAACCTCACCGGAGGTGATCACCAACGCTTGATTCCCTTGGAGGAGCTTCATATGGTCAAGACGAAGCTGGTGAAAGTATTAGCTCCTGAGGTTGAGTTAATTGCTCTATGGACCAACCCCTCCTTGCTCCTTTGTGATGTTGATGGAATTAGATCTCCTCTTGCCTTTGGAGCTTGGGAAAGATGTTGGGTAAGCTCGACTTGATCCTTTGGTGGAGTGTGCAAAGTGAATTTGGTGGAGCTTGAGTGTAGAGGAAGTTTGTAATTCAATGGAGGTCCTCTGTTTTTGCTTAAGGGAAAACCGAGAATGACAATTTCCAATTTCTTCTAGAGAGCTTAGGATCACTCAAGAATTCTTCCTATGACTCTCCTTTACTCAATCGATAGTGAGCAAGTTGAATTCAAATGGAATTAGGGAGTATATCTCCCCCTATGGCAATCGGACGGTCAAAGCATTATTTGTTGTTTTGATCCAATTGCCAAGATTGAAAGGGCTGTTTGAGCTGTTAGAAGTTTGCACATGGTCAGTTTGGGCTAAAGAGTGGAGTGGTAACCTCCCACGTGCTTCAAAATAAGTGGAGGGAAGTTTTTCATTTGGCTAATTTGAACCATGTGCTCGATTTTGGCTTAGGGTCAAGTTGGGCTGTACCAAACCCATTGGGTGCACCACCCTCCATAGGGTCTACTTGACCTATTAGGAAGGCATCAAGTAGATATGAAGAGGACTTGACCAAATTCCCCATGGATTTGACCAAAATTTATTCTATGGCCTAGGGGTAAAATGGTCATTTGGTTGAATATGTTGGGTATGTTGAGAATTTAGTTTTGGCCAAGTTTCATTGGATTTGGAGTTCATTTGATATGGTTTCACTCATGTTGACCCATTTAGGTCAAAATGGATCAAGTTGACCAATTGGTCAAATTGGTCAAACCAAGGGTTGAGTCAAGTTCATATGACCATTTGAAATGTTTTGGTTGCTTTGGTTTGATTCAATTTGGTTTAATTTTGAGTTTGGTTCATATAACTTCATTTTGGTCAAATGGATCAAGTTGACCAATTTGACCCATTTGACCTATTTGAGTAAGGTCATGGGTAGGTTTAGGTTTGGTTAGTCATATGAAGTGGATTGGTATCTTTGTTTCCAATCAATTTTGGTTAAGTTTGAATTTGGCTCAACATGACCTTTTAGGTCAAGTTAGGTTCAAGGTCAATTTGGCTAGGTTAGGTCTAGTTGGCTAATTGAGGCTTTGGTCAAGTTCTACAAGTGATTTGAAATGAACTTGACCCATTAGTTTCAATCAATTTGGCTTAGATCAAGTTTTGACCCATTTTGACTTTTTAGGTCAAGTTGGGTCAACTTGGGTCAAGTGGCCAATTGGGCTAGGTTAGGCTCAAATGTTGACTTGGTCAAGTTCAAACATAGTTCATGAATGAACTTAGATTAATGGTTTCAATCAATTTAGCCTATGGTGGATTTTGGTTATGTTAAGTTTCATTTTGGCTAAGTGTTGACTTGGTCAACCCTTAAGTTTGACTTGGTTTGACTCAATTTGGGTGATTGATCATCTCATGATGATTGTTGATCATGATGAGAGGCATAGGTGAGTTTGATTCAATCCAATTTGGTTAGGATTAGAATTTGGCTCATAACGGTACTTTAGGTCACTTTGGGTCAAGTGAGCCTAAGGGTCAAATGGCTTGGTCAAAGCTTGATTTGAGTTTGATTGAACTTGTATATGGACTTATGATTGAAATATAAATCCATTTGCATGTGGTTTGAGGTCAAATGGGTTTTGATTCATTTGACAATTTCATATTCAAAGGAAGAATATGAAAGGATTTGGGGTTTGATTTTTGAATTGGGTTTTAATTAAGTAATTGAAGTTTGTATTTATATTTGGATTCATGATTGTAAGATTGATTGAATCATGAAGAAAAAACTAGGGTTTGCCTTTATTTGAAGTTGATTTGGCTAAGTTCAAGATTTTGACTTGAAAAGCTTAGGTTGGATTTTGAGTGGATTTGAGTTTGATTATTGGAAGTGGTTTTGATTGTTCAAATTTATATTTCATTAATATATGTGAATATAAATGAGAATATAAATGGGTCATGAGAAAATTTGATGAATTTGATGTGATTTGATCATGATTTAGGCTAAGTCCATTAAAAGAAATTTTATTAATATATTTTGAATTTTGAGTTTAGTTTGATTGGTTTGAATTTGTATTTCATTTATATATATGTGAATATAAATGAAAATATAAAAGAGTTATTAGAAAATCTCAAGGATTTGATCTGGTTTGATCATGATTTTGGCTAAGTCCTTAAGAGAAGATTAAGGACTTAAGAAAGATTTGGAATTAGGAATTTCATTCATGGGTTTCAATCATGGATTTTAGTCATGAATTTCAATCATATGGCATTGATTTGAGTTTGGAGAAAATCAAATAAGATTTATTTGGAGTTTGACATGAAGGAAGGAAGGTGAGGAATGGTTCAAGTTAAGGGTAGACAAATTTCCTAACACCCCTAAGGCATGACCTATTCCTATGGCTAACTCTTCTAAGTCTCTAGGGATAGGTTGAGTGTTCACCTAATCACTAGATGTGTCTTAAGACTAAGAAACTCTTAAAGTCTAAGAGAAATCCTATGTCTAAATGGAGGATTTAAGAGCTAATTCTAAAAATGAGGTCAATAGGCCCATAACCAATTTTCTCATGCATTAGGCATATAAAATCCCATAGCCTGTGTCAAATAAAAAAAATGTCAAAAAATCAAAATAAAACTTGACAAAATTTACATTAGATTAAGTCATTTATTCATGCCCTTCATGATCTAGTCTCTTTGGGAGTGTGTTTAAGGACTTAGTCTCCTTTGTAAATAAACAACAACTTAGCCATCTTACAAAGCATAAGACTTGCCTACATGTATTTAAAATCATAGGAGAAGTTAGTTGGTGGCCACTCTAGGCAGTTGTAAGTCCAACAGTCGGGTGGATTACTCTTTCTTATGGAAGTAAACCATATACCCTTTTTTTATTAAATTTAGGTCATGCTTTGTCCCTCGCCAAGACTCCCTAGATTTAGGATCTGAAGTTATTATTTTCTTTTGTGGGATATAAGCATAAATCCTTACCTCTTAGGCATTTCTACAATCTTGTGTTGTAGAATTGTAAGCCCTAGATTTCTAATAAAAATTCAACTCAAACATATAATTCTCCTCCATTTAAAAAAATATACAACCCAATCATAAGATAGTTTGGGATGCTCACTAGGTTTCCTAGCATCATGAGCATCCCCTACTCATCTCCCTTTGGTTTCAATAATAACTCTCTCCTTTTGATCAATCCCACTTGATTTTTTAAAAATAACCAATTTGTTGATTGTCCTATCTTTGAAATCTTTGGAGACAATGATCATTTACCTTAATCAAGAGTATTCCTAAGGAACCCCATACCTTAGGATGTAATTAACTATGGGGGCTTGCCTCCATAAGGAACTTAATGAACCCGCTTAAAATAAACCCCACTTTACTTTTCCATGTAAAGTAGGGGAAAGATCTATGGTACATTCTAAGAGCCATCATGCCTTAGGAGTCCTCATTAGGTGATTAGGTCCATTATAGGGTAGTGACATCTATATCTCGAGAAAGTGCACCATTCCTTAATGTCATACCCGATCACCCTAATGAGTACATCTGTGGATCTGTGTGGTGTCCCACTAACACACTTAATAATAACACACCCATATAAAAAATAATAATACACCACACCCACAGTGTCAGTGGTCAGATCCATAGGGAGAGGGCCACTGAGGCCAGAGTAGTAGCCCAAGTGGCAAAGAGATGGAGGTACGCTTGGCAGTCAGTGGCCTCCATCTTTGTTGATTTTCTCGATCGGTGGGCCACTTGGGCCGATCATACTTATAGTATAGTTCTAATCCTCACCACCAGCCATTGGAGGAGAGTTCTAGCGAAGAGACAGTCGGTGTCACCACCATCACACCACTCCACTCCTCGTTCACTATCACCCATTCAAGTTTCCCCTTCCATAGTTCCTTCCAAGATCAAAAAATCTGCATCTAGGGAGAGGATATCCCCATTGGTGATCCGGCTATGGCCTAAGGATCCCACTCCATCTTTGCCATTAGCTGAGGTGAGGTTGAGCTCTCCTATTCGACCTTCCACTTCAGTTGTAGCAAAGAGAGAGTGGCAACCCAAAAGAATCTTGGTCGTACCACCACCGCAATCAATAGTAGTAGAGGTTGTTGGGAATGACAGCATAACTCCCATGGTAGTGGATCCTCCTAGTGAGAGCACCCATTTAGTAAGTAGTGTCAGATTCATAGAGTCAAATGAGCATAGCCTTACAGTTAGTAGTCAGCGGGTTTTTGTGCCAGTCCAGCCCGACAAAGTAGGAGAACGTTCTTTAGACAAAATCCTAGAAATCTACTTTGCCGAGAAGAAGCAACTTATTGGGAGCAATCACTCAGATCGAGAAGAGGGTAGGGTAGCCATCAACACCGATGAGGATGATTTATTTGAGGACTCAATAAAAGTCCATATGGTTGATAACTGAGGATCCCTTCTTAGAGAGCATCAAAGTTAGGAAGGTATTATGCTTGAAAAGGATGACACGGCTCATTCAACCCAACACCTCTTCCAATAGCTCAAGCAAAAGGACGAGCAAGTCAGTAGAAGGGAGAGGAGGATTGAAGACATATTAGTAGTAGTTCTTGCACTACAAAATAATCAAGCCTCGATTCTATAGCCTAGTCTTATGGAGGCTGATCAGCCTGAGCTCCTGTATGTTTTAGATCTTCTTAAGAGTGCATCTCATGTAGATCAAGATAGTGGAAGCCTGCATAGGAAGGTCATAGATAGTACCTCCATGTAGGAGAAGGACATCAAACAAATGGTAGAACAACAAGTGAGGGAAGCGTTGTGTAAGCCCAAGGTACCTCATTTATTCCAAAGGGTAGACCCTACCTAGAGAAATTTGACACAGTCCAGTATCCCAAAGGGTTTGTGCCACCTTATTTCAAGATTTTTGATGGCAGTGGGAACCCTTGGCAGCATATAGCACACTTTAGAGCTTGGTTGTTGCAACGTCGGTAGTGATGCAATTTTTTCTATATTCTTATCAGCAGTCTGTCACGGATTGCATTCGATTGGTATGCCAACCTACCCAATAGTTTGGTAAAGACATTTGCTGAGTTTGAGAAACTGCAAAGGGTGACTGTGGGTGACTTTATTATAGCACAATAAAATCCCAATGAGTCCTTCATTGATTATATTCTCAGGTGGCAAAACCTGAG
This sequence comes from Cymbidium sinense, assembly GCA_021442155.1. Classification (NCBI taxonomy): domain Eukaryota; kingdom Viridiplantae; phylum Streptophyta; class Magnoliopsida; order Asparagales; family Orchidaceae; genus Cymbidium; species Cymbidium sinense. The sequence goes on from CM038220.1 coordinate 181,146,006, forward strand.
TATGAAATACGAACTGCAACTGTCCAAATAGCATGCCATAGAAATTCTTCTTAAAAATATTCATGCCCAGTTGCTTTCATGCTCAAGGGATTTACTATCAAAACTTTTGAGAAACTAATCAACAAGATGGCTGAATTACATGGGAAGTCAAGCGGTTACCATTTAAGAGGTCATCAAGTCCAAGCCATGGAAAGCATATGTGAAGAAGCCAGGGGTAGTAGTGTCAGTTGATAAGGGGAAGCAACCGACCAGAGTTCAATTTGAGAGACCTCGAGCTCAGCAGCCTCCACTTCAACATCCTTTACCTTCACTTTGACTATCATACCGACTACCACAACAGCCTCCATGGCCATTACTGCCACCTCCTTAGCCATATACTCAGTAATGGTACACATATTCTCCACCAGCTATTACACACTTACTCTTTTGGATAAACTAAACAAGTCTTATTCATTTAAGAGAGAGGTAATCAGGAAGATCTTTAAGAACCTCTTAAAGAAGCCTGATTTTAGCTACTGGAGCCTAAGAAGCTGAAGGAAGTGGGCAAGAGTGATGATCCTAACCTTTTCCCCTACCACCGCATATTAGACCATGTCTTAGAGGATTGCTTAACCTTCAAAGATTGGCTTGAGTGCAGCTACAAGTCGGGCACCATAGTTATCCCGAAGGAGTATATATTAGAACAACCATCCAGTTTTGTCAGGGTAATCCTTGGGGATACATGTGATCCTCTTAAGATAAAAGAAGGTTGGAATATCTCCTTATCCTGAACCATTAAGAAAATTATTTATAAGATCAAGAAACTCTCTTTTCAGGTGCCTAAGATAGCTCAAACCTCCAACATCAAGGAAGGTTTGGAAGTTGCTAAAGACAACTTAGAGAAAGTAGGAGCTCAGCAGCAGCTGTAGTCCTCACTTGCTCGGGATAGCCAAGTAGCAACCATCGACCAAGTCTAGCCTCCATTCCATCATTCCAGCTACTATTACTTTAGCCAGTAGTTCTACTTCAGCAGTTCTTCTTCTAGTAGGCATATTGTATCAGTAGATGAGGGCATTAAATCTCTCACCCCACTCACTTTACTTAATTTCTACTTTATACCTCCTTCAAAATCAAAGAAATTAATGAAGAAAGTTGATTCAACTTACATCTGTGCCACTTTTGATGAGTTATCTAATTTTATTCCTTTAAAAAGCTCTCTAAGTTTAAATAATAAAATAATAGCATAAATAATTATGATCCTTTCTCTTATGATTCAGAATCAGACTTTCCTTTTCTGAATTAATTAGGTTAACCTCTTGAGATAGACTTGGATTCATCTGACTCCGAGATTCCTATAGGATAAGCTGTAGGCATACAGATGAGCAAGTAGAACTTTCCACTAAAATACCATAAGAGATCACCAAAGTTAACCTCCATAGTGGTAAAGTTCTACCTCCTAGGGTAGCACCTCGGGATAAGGGTAAGCAAGTCAGTGGTTCTAGCGAGCAGATGATGCCTCCATAGGATGTTCCACCAATAGACATGATCATGGAAGAACAGCCCAAGGTTGACTACAACATCCTTGCCCACTTGAGAAAATTGACAGCTAGCTAAGCATATACGACGCCCTCATCTTATCCAAAGAGATGAGGGAATCTCTAATCAAGGCTCTACTTGATCCTGAGATCTATTTAGCTTAGCTGACCACTATTAGAGAGGAGGCTTATTACTTGAAGGATGTCCCAAGAGTTACATTTAGTGAGGAAGACCTGCCTCTAGGGATGATCAAGCACAACCGTCTAATTTACATCATAATGGATATGGGCAGATACAGGTTATCTAGAGTGTTGGTTAATCCAGGTGCATCAGTCAACATTGTCAGCCTAAGAACCCTTGCCTATTTGAGGATCAACATCTCTAAACTCCAAAATGAAAGGATGATGTTGAGAGGATTCAATGAACAAGACAAGAGGGCCTTAGGTTCCACAGTGTTGCCTTTGAAGATAGATGATTAAAAGACTGAAGCTAACTTTCATATTATTGACTTAGATATATCTTTCAATGCTTTGCTTGGGAGACCATGGATACATGCAAATAGCATGGTTCCATCCTCTCTACATCAGTGTATGAAGTTTGTGAGATGTGGGATTGCCTACTGTGTCAGAGGAGATCTCAAGCCTTTTACAGTTTGTGAGATTGGCATATCTAAAGATGCAACCTACTACCTCCCTCAAAATCAACAAGTTTATTCTCACAAACTTGGCCAAAGTTCAAAAACAAAAGAAAAAGAGAAAGAAAAAGAAAGATAAAAAAAAAAAAAAAGAAAGAAAAAGAAAATAAAAGGTGAGAAATAGACTTGGAGGATGAAGTGGAGCCCGACATTAGATTCCACCCACAATTCGTTACCCCATTTGAACACATGGGTAGGATGACCCAACCTCCATCAGGTAGAGGAAGAGGATAGTTCAGAGGCAGCCCCAAAGGTGGAAAGCCTCTTTATTAACCACCCAATATGAGGTTTATCCCAACCACCAAGAGTACACCTATCCATATAGACTTAGAATCTAGTTCAGAGGATGAGTCTTATATGGTTAGCACACCAGCCAGCTCTTCTCATTAGCAAATTCTTTTTGAGGTGATACTTAAGCTAGATAGTGGTGAAGACCAAGTTCTCAAGCAAAGCATAAAAGTATCCAAGTCTATATGTGAAACAGTTAGGCATCAGTTGGGTACCTTAGCTCTAACCCCACTTTCCTCACAAAAAGAAGGATTTGGTAATTAAGGAAGCCCCTAAGTCATCCACATATGTGAAGACTCAGAGGTTCTTTCTGGGAGCATCATCCTCAAGTCAAGAAGTTGATGTAGAACTTGAGGATGATTCATATAAAGATTTAATAGAATTACCCTTTGATTGGTACTTGCCATGTGTTCTAAATTTAGTAAAAAAAGGTTTGGTTTTACATGCTTGGTCTAATCACAAGTTAGATTACTTCAAGAGGTTATGAGACAACAAATGCAAATCATTCTCAATCAAGATCGGGATGAGGATTTAGCATAATAGGTCTCGTTGATGAAGATGATTACAACTTAGTCATCACCAATCATTTAGTCTGATAGGTTCTTTTCAAATCACATTAACTCTTATGAAGTGGTGTGCTTAAAAACTTCAAATGATCATGATGAGTTTCAAGTCAAAGATGCATCACCAAAGTTCAAAGAGGAGATTGGATCAACCATCGATGAGCTCAAAGAAATCAATCTAGGAAAAGAAGAAAATTCACATCCGACCTATATCAGTTCCTTTTTGAATGAAGAAACTAATGACTTAGTTAGGCTATTGACTGAATTTAAGGACTACTTCACTTGGAGTTATGAAGAATTGCTCATTTATCTCCTGACATAGCATTCCACAAACTAGCAATAGAGCCTAATGCTAGCCCTATCTAGCAAGCTCCTAGATGCATGCGATTAGACATTGAACAACAAGTCATTTTTGAAGTCAAGAAATTGATCGATGTTGGTTTTATCAGGGAAGAAAAATATCCTACTTGGTTGGCCAGTGTCACCCCAGTTAAGAGGAAGAATGACCAAATTTGCATATGCGTCAATTTTAGAGACTTAAAAATAAGGCATGTCCAAAAGATAAATTTCCACTACCAATACCAAAATTGATGATGGGCATTGCCTCATCTCATGTAATCTTCTCTTTCATGGATGGCTCATATGGATATAACCAAATGAAGATGGCCCCCAAGGATGAAAGAACATTACTTTTGAACCTCGATCAAAATCTTTTGCAATAAGGTCATGCATTTTTGCCTTAAAAATATTGGTGCTACATACTAGTGGGCTATGACTCGAATCTTTGACGAACTCATTCATCATCAAGTTGAATGTTACATCAATAATATCGTAGTCAAAAGTAAAGAAAAAGAAGACCATCTCTTTGACTTGAGAGTAGTTTTCATATGGTTAAGGCAATTTAAGCACAAAATGAACCCTAAAGTGTGCATTCGTAATAGCTTCAGGGAAATTTTTTTGGGTTTGTTGTCCTACACAGGGGAATAGAGATCAATCAGAGAAGATCAAAGCTATCTTAGAAATGCCACCCCCTAAAAGTCTAACTCAAATCAGATCATTCCAAGGGCGGTTGGCGTACACTTCATATCCAACCTATCAGGAAGGTGCTATTTTCAGCACTTGTCAAAAAGGATGTCAAGTTCAAGTGGGATGACAAGTGTTAGTATGCCTTTGAAGACATCAAGCACTACCTGATGACGTCGCCAGTTCTAGCAGCCCCTATCCCAAGCAAACCATTGGTTCTCTACACCACTGCATTAGATGACTCTTGGTGCTTTGTTGGCCCAAGCCAATGATAAAGGGAAGAGAATGCTCTCTACTACCCTAGTCGTCGTCTAATCCATCCTGAAGAAAATTATCCACCCATTGAGAAACATTTCCTAGCTTTAATTTTTGCATCTCAAAAGCTATGGCACTACATGCTTTCTCATAATGATCTCTAGGATCAATCCACTATAATATCTCATGACATGGCCGATGCTATCCAGACAGTTGGCACATTGGTTCATGATTTTATCATAGTTTGATATTACTTTCATACCCTTCTGTGCAATGAAAGGATAAGCATTAGTGATTTTTAGCGACACCCGCTTCGCGACTCTCTGCTAGTGATGACCTCCCCGATGAACAAATCAAGAACTTAGGGGACACTAGCATTCACCACTGGGAGATGTACTTTGATGGTGCAACTTCCTCTTAAAGAGGAGAAGAACCATAATCTACTATCCCAGGGAAGGTAGGGGTAGAAGTAGTTCTCCTAACTCTAGAATATGATGTGATGAGATTCTCATATTATCTGTGCAATCCTTGCACCAACAATGAAGTTGAATATGAGGATTTAATTGTTGGTCTGGAGTTAACAGTCATGCTATGCATCCAAAGCATCAACATCGACAGGGAATCTCAAATAGTCATCAACCAAATCGTGTTCTACAAGGTTCTAAAGCCTAAGCTCCATCACTATCATAACTATACTATGGAGTTGTTGGCTCAAATCCAAGAGGTTATCATTTATAAGATTCCTCAAGGAGAAAACTTAGTAGCAGATGCTTTAGCCAAACTTTCCAAGGAGTTGGTATGTTCAAAGATGGGTCCATATCAATAATGGTCCAAAATAGACAAATCTTATCCCTTATTGATACTAAACTCATTGAAAGATACTCTCTTGAAGGGGAGGTAGCCATTTCTAAAAAGGATGATGAGTCAGACAAGAGGCAACCATTCATGTATTACCTAAATATAAGTAAACTACCTCAAGAGAAATCACTAGCACATCAGGTGAAGCAGAGAGCCCTTTCTTATGCTCTCGTGGATGGCACCTTGTACCGGCGATCCTTCGATCATATGTAGTTACATTATTTAGATAAACATGAAGGCCGTAAAATCATGATTGATGTACACTCAGGTTTATGCGGAGCTCATCAATCTGGTTTGAAGATGAAAGCTAAGATCAAAAGACTAGGATACTTATGGGCATCGATGATTACATATTGCATGGATATAGCTAGGTGATGCCATCAATGTCAGTTACACAGTGTGGTCCTATATCAACCACCCAACATTCTACATCTTATATTGGCCTCATGGCCATTCGAGTGTTGGGGTACCGATATAGTGGGTCTGATTGATTCTCCTTCTTCTAAGGGTCATCAGTTTATCCTAGCTACTGCAGACTATTATTCCAAGTGGGCAAAGGTGATTCCACTCATAGAGGTCATGGCTCAGCAAGTGCTCCAATTTTTCAGGAATAATATTGTATATAGGTTTGGGGTGCCTCGATAAATTATATTTGATAATGGTACTATATTTAGGAGCACCAATATCAACAACTTTTCCTAGAGACACAACATAGATTGGAGATACTCTACCATAAGCCATCAACAAAACTCTCATCTAAATACTGAAGAAGACACCGACGACAACAAGCGACAATAGCATGAGTAGTTAGTTGAAGCCTTGTGGGCATACCACATCACATATAGAACTCCAACTTAGTCTACCTCATTAGTCCAACTCCCATCACTAAGATATCTATGGGTAGAAAGATCACAATGGAATAGAATGTCATGCTACGTTTAGAAGAGCTCAACGGTTTGGAGGAGAGATGCCAACAGGCATGCCAGAACCTCAACTTGTATAAAGCCAAAATGATTCAAGCTCACAACAAGCTGGTCTCCTAGAGCTTTTCAAGTTGGAGAGCTTGTTTTAGTTCTAAAGAGACTAATTGTTGCCCATCGCAAGATGGGAGGCAAGTTTGAACCCACTTGGGAAAGCCCTTTTGTCATAGAAAAGGCCTACCAAGGAGGATCATATGAGTTTAATAACCATAAAGGAGAGCGCCTAATGCTTCTAATCAACGGGCTTTATTTAAAGAAATATTATCCTTGAAATCATGTTTGAAGATAATTATCTTCAATAAAAATTCTATATTTCCATTTCAATCTATCAAATCTTCTCTTCATTGGAAGCATTATTTGCTTGTTTGCGAATCTTCCATGATGCATTTAGGATAGGTGTAAGAGAGCCCAAGCGGCATCATATGCTTCATCAACACAAATAAAAATTACACATGATTCTTGGGTGCTATTAGGATAGGTGTAAGAGAACTCAAGAGACAACCTATTTTGATTAGCACAACTAAGTTTGGTGTAAGAGAACCCAAGTGGCATCCTTTCTTGGTGGAGTCACAACTACCATTTGTGGCACCATTTCATACATTCTTTGATGTGTTTAGGATAGGTGTAAGAGAACCCAAGTGGCATCCTAATCCTTCTTTCATATTAGAAACACCAACATCACAAAACATAAACAAATACACATATTTTGTCTTGGGATTTTTTGATGTGGGATAACACTCGTGGCACTCACTCATTAACTGCTCTAGGTCGAGCTAACATGTTACTTAGTGTGTCACCCCAATGATCCCTTGTTTAGGAAGATGTAAGTATATTACGCTTTCTTTCCTGACTTGACCACTACAAATCGACGAGTGCCTTATTAACAAGGTAGGTCTTACTGCACTAGAGGTAAGCTACCGTCATGACTAGCTTCATTTAAGAGGATATAAGTCTACATGCCTTCTTCTTAAACTAGACATTATGAATTTACTTGGTTGAGTTGAGGATTAGGGTAAGTCCCCCAATGACTCCTTTCCTCCTGACTATTTCAAGTGTGGGTCCAGTCCTTCTTTGTAACTCCCTACCTGGTAGTCAACCTTAGGTCGGGTTGATCTGTTGCGCCGTTAACTGGTCGCCCCAGTGGTTGATCCCTACTTTGAAAGATGTAAGTCTCTTACGCATTATTCCTAAGTATAGCCATTGCAAATCGGGCAGCCATAGGTCGAATAACACCTGTCGAGCCGATAATAGACTATCCCATCAATTGGTTCTGCTTTAGGGAGATGTAAGTCTACAAGCCCTATTTCTAGATTGATTTTTGCAAACTGATGGGCACCTTAGGTTGGTTGGTGTTCGCTATGCTGACAATGATCCACCTGGTGGATATACCACTCTTGGTAGATGTAAGACTACCATGCTTTCTCCTTGAGTTAGCCACCACATACCTACGGCATTATTTTCTTTAGGGATCAGGATAACGCCCCTAGTGGCACCTCCCCAGGCATTCTACTTGGATCATGTCCTTTGCGACCCCATTTAGATACTACCCAAGTTACTGCTGGATTAGACAGTCCCCCTTTCCTAGTAACCACTCCTATGGTTGGATAATTTGTTAAGAGGATGCGCAGATTCTCCCTTGGTCCATGGCCTCTTCTCAATGTGGTCCCTCATAAATTAATAGGGTCCACGATAACATACAAACAAAATATAAATTCTCTTGTGGATTAGGAATTAAAGCCCCCAGCAACACCTTTCCCAAGCAGTCATCCTATCTTTAGGGCAGTGTTAGTAAAACTACCTATAGGAATCACCTGACTACTCTTGAATTGATAAAAGTCCCCCGTGACACTCTATCAATACTCTCCCTTAGGTCGGGTTCAATATGTTTTGTGACCAACAGGTTACCTCGGTGGTCGCCCTTGCTTTAGAAGATGTAAGTCTACTATGCATTCCTTCCATCACGATCACTACAAACCGATGGGCATCCCTTGGTCGGGTTTGATTTATTACGCATCCAATAGGCCACCCTAATGGATTGTTCTTTGCTTTGGAGATGTAAGTCTGCTATGCTTTCTCCAGCATAACTGTTGCATACCAAAAGGCACCCCTCAGGTCGGATAGTCCTACCCTTCGGTCGGTAGACTTCCCCTTTAGATTGGTATATCTATGATAGGTCAAGGCTAATATAGCCCTTCTTAGTGCGGTCCATCGCAAACTGATGAGATCCATCAAATGAAATTAAAAGAAATTAATCTTGACTACTTTTGAGTTGATATAAGTCCCCAAAAATTCACTCAAGCGCCTTGTCGATTTATTGTGCCATCAATGGGTCACCCCAACGGTTGATCCCTACTTTGGAAGATGTAAGTTTGCTACGCTTTCTTCCTAAGTATAGTCATTGCACACTGAAAGGCAACCCCTTAGGTTGAATAGTCCTACCATATGGTTGGTATACTACCCATTTGGATTGGTAAATCTAAGATAAGTCGAGGCTGACATGGCCCCTTCTCAATGCGGTCCATCGTAAACTGACAGGGTCCATCTCAAAACCAAAATTTAAAATTTAAAATCAAATCAACCAATCTCCTCAGTAAAGTCAAATTAAACATATCGACACACCAAACTTCTCCCCAGTGAGGCATAAATCAAATTAATCTCTCCAATGGAGCCATAAGAAATACCATCAAACTCTTATCCCTAGCGGATAGCCCATACCTGCTTCCCTAGTGAAAGGTTTGCATTCCCAATCCTTAGTGGATTATAGATTCTTTTCCCTAGTGGATACACACACAAACAAATTATATTCAAAATCAAACTCAAATTCTTATCCCTAAATGGATAGCTTGAACCTGCTTCTCTAGTGGAAGGTTCACATATTCAATCCTAGATTCCTTCTAGCTCTTTTATGCCCTTAACATAAAGAGAGCTGCTTTACACTAAGATCGTGATTTTATCAACCTTTAAGTTTATGTATAGATCATTTCTATTAGCACTTGCAATCTTTTGGACACTGTTGATCATCTCAGTCAACGCCAATACATGTAGTGTGCCTTGTCAGTTACACCACACCTATTGGGGGTCCTTTTGTTGACCTCACTTTTGGAGTGAGTTCTCAACCTCCTCTTCTTAGACTTAGAAGTCTTCTAGACATTAAGACTTTCTTAGTCATAAGACACTTCTAGTGATTAGGGAACACTTAACCTAAGCCTAGAGACTTAAAAGAGTTAATCATAGGATTAGGTCATCCCTTAGGGACTTAGGAAAATCACATACCCTATAGCCTAAATCCAATCCATGTACACCTTCTTAAATTCAATCCAAATCAAAATTTCAAACATAACCTCAAATTCAATTCAAACTCAAATCCAAATACTAAATCCAAAATCCAAATCCCAAATCAAATGATTGAAGCCCTAAATCAATCTTCCCAAATATAAATCAAATATACAATCAAATAGCCAAAATCAAATTCAAATCAAGTCAAAACCAAAATTTGAACTCTTTAAGCCAATTCCTTGGACTCAATCAAATCTCACTCAAATCCTCACCAAAATCAATTAATTTTCTCATGAATCAATCATTCCTTCAAATATCTATCCAAATATAAATGAAATCCACAATCATCAAGACAAATCAAAATCAACTCAAATCAAACCCAACTTAGCCCATTTGACTTGAAATGTTCCAATGAACCAAAACCCATTGGAATCCAAATCAATTACAATTAGATTTATATATCAATTCCAAATCCATATATAAACTCAACTAAATCAAATTCAACCCAAAATCATTCAAATAAATCTAATTAGCTCACGTGACCCAAAGTGGCTAATTTGGCCTACATGATCCAAAATCAAATTCAATCCAAATCAAAGTGAATTAGGCCAATCCAAACTTCATGTCATGATTGTTGATCATCCTAGGTTAATCAATTGTGATGAATTGGGTCAAACCAAGTCAACCTAGCCCATTGACCAAGTCAACTTAACCCTTTAACCAAGTCAACCCTTTAACCCATATGAACCCAAACTAGCCAAATTGCAACCTAAACCAAATTGATTGCAACCAATGGCTCAAGTTCATTCCAAATTGACTATTGAACTTGACCAAAGCCTCAATTGAGCCTAATTGACTCACTAGATTCAAAAACCCATTGAACCCAACTTGACCTTAAGGGTCAAATCAACCTAAAACCCAATCAAATCCAAATAAAACTTAACCAAAGTCTACAATATATTTCCAAATGATCAACCAAACCCAAATAAAGCCATGATTCAAGCTAATTTGGTCAATTGTATCAAATTGGTCAACTTAAGCCATTTGACCCAAATGAACTCAAATGAGCAAAATCAAATCTAAACCAAATTGAACCAAACCAAAGACACCAATACACTCCAAATTATCATTTGAACTTGATCCAACCCTTGGTTTGACCCAATTTGACCAATTGGTCAACCTAACCCGATTTGGCAAAATTTGGCCCAAATGGGTCAAATTGACCCAAATTAAATCAAATGAACTCCAAATGACATGAAATTTATTCCAACTCACTTTTGACTCATTTCAAATCTGGCCAAATCAAATCCAATGCCAAATGACCACTTTGCCCTTAGGTCAAGGGCATCCCATGGGAAAAGAAACTTTCCCAATTGATCATTTCTCTTCCTTGGGCACTTGACACTCATCCATTGGTCCACATAAGCACCAAGGACACTGACCAACCTAACCCAAGAGGTGGTTGGGTCAATAATGACTCATGGGGAGGTGAATTCACCTCACCTCTCCCATTGGAGCACTTGACATGAAGGACTTCCACCTCCCCTTGCTAAGACACACATTAAGCTTTCATGGCTGACCTCCCATGCCTTGGCCATTAAAATCAAGCCACCTAAGGAGAATCCCAACCACCCCAAGCCAAGGACATCCACTAGGAGCCAAAATCACAAGGAATGAGGTAATTTTTGGCCATTCCAAAAGCACAAAAAATAGAGAGGCAAAAACTCTTCCTCCCACACTCATTTCATTTTCTTGGAGCTCCCAAAGCAATCAGTAGCCATTCCCACTTGGCTTTTGAGCAAAAGAAAATAAAATCAATTGGATTACGGTGAGGAAGCAATGGCAATTAGAGAACACATCATTTTGAAGTGAAGCAAGAGACCAAACCCATTCTAAAGCTTCTTCTTGCACTCAGGAGCGTACTCGAGTCATCACTACCCTCAAAAATCATCCCCGGTGAGGTAATTTTCAAGAACTGTAGCTGGCCTTAGGAGCTTTTATTTGTGATAGTTTTTGCATGATTTTAAGAATTTCCCTTAGATAAACATTGCATTTTTCTTTTACATTATCCCAATACAAAATACAAGTTTTTTTGGTGTGAATCAATGCAAAAATGAGACCATTTGAATGAGATTTCATTTAAATTTCACAAAAATAACATAATTTCCCTTGGTTTTATTATTCAACCTACTGCCTGGGGATCATGCATAGCAGCCGCCATCCAATCCCGCATTCATGGGATCAAATAGCCCAGATTTGCCTAGATCCACACATTTCTGCCTGCCAGAACATGCAATCGATCTAGACCATCTGATCATGATCAAATAGTCCAATCCGCGCATCACGGTCACAATTCCCACCCATCCAGCTGATGCATCACCATGCCAGCCAACTGCGTGGCATCACGCGCCACACAAAATTGCATGGTCCAATTGCACAGCGCCACATGGAACCACATTAACACTTCGCCGTCGCGGTGTTGATTGTGTTAAGTAGGAAAATCTAGACTTTTAGCTTTTTAATTTTTTTTAAATCACCTAGAACTTCAAAAATTAATAGAAAATAAAATACTTAACTAAAAATTACAAATAAGGGCTCATTGGATTTTTCTTCTCAAGGAAAATCCAACAAATTCAAAATCTTCAAATTGTACCAAATAATTTAAGCTTAATTTAAGTTTTAGTAAAAATTAAATTTTATTAATTAAACCAAAAATATGTATCAGATTGATTTGAAATTTTCAAGGATTGAAATTATAGTTAAAATACACCAACCACAAAAATTTCAAGTCAAAAGGATTTACATTGGGAGATTTTGCATTCTGAAATTCAAATAGTGAAAATAAATTAATAGACTTTATAAAAATCATGAAAATCATTTAAATCACCTACAAATTGGGAAAATCATAACAAATCATAGAAAAATTATAAAAATACAAATAAATATTCATTTTAAAGGTATTTTTGAGAATAATTTAATAAAAATATTCCTAATTTATTTTTAATAGTAATTAAGGCTTAATTTAGGTTTAATTGAAAACATAATTAGCTTAATTACTCACTAATTACTCAAGTACTTAATTCAAAACTTTATGAGGTTGATTAATGGGATGACCCCTACCTCCCATAATTTATGGATTTATTTCTTAGTTAATTAAGGAAATTAGTTATCTTAGTCTTAATTACTTTCTTAATTAATTAGGTGATTAATTAACATGCTAAATAGTAAGAAAACCATTAATTAAGCTTGCTAATCATTGTGGAATAGTGAATGGGCATGGGGAATGAGATTGGGACCTCTTTCCCATTCTTTTCCCTAAGTTCATTTCACTTGACTTGAAACTAATTAATTTGGTATAAATTAATGGTTTAATTCATTAATTAAATGGCTTAATTAATTAGATTAAAATCATAATTATTTGAGAACTCATCTAATTAAGTTTCTTGGGTAGATTCTTATGTGTTCAATAACTTAAGAGAATCCTAAGGAAATTATAATTAGCCCACATGTGTGGGAGGGTTATAAGAGTACTTTATTAAACTCTTTAGTTTAATTAACCAATAATTATGAGCCAAACTGCATTAGGCCCTTTCATTTCATAGGATCATTATTGATTTTATTTCCAAAGCATGTGCATATCATGGTGGCTCATAATTACTTGGATAATTATGCTAAGGTGATATAAGAAAGGAGTACTTAATGGACTTAACTGATACTGCAACCTAATTAATCTATAAAATTAACTTAATTTCTTTTCATTGAACCAAATTGATTAACCAATATGAAAATGGGTTAGGAGCAACAAATGATTGAATCTCCTCTTTCTATAAATCAAATCAAACATCCAAAAATAACTTAATAAGAAGCTTAAGTTTACTTTAAATGATTGTATTTGATATGATTTTTCTTAGGAATTAGTTTGATTGAATAAAACATTGTTTTATGTCTTATTATTCCTTTCCAATCATATTAAATGATTTGTGTCATGTCATTCCATGCATTCATATTTTTAAAAATGTTTAAACTTAAATGAATTTCCTTTATGTCAAGCTTGCATGTGTTGATTTAATTTAATATATGTCTGGCTATTATCACTATTAAATCCAAATGTATTTTCAAAAAGCTTATAAATGAGTAATAACATATGAAGTGATAGTAGTTATGTTTACATATAGGTTTCATGTGCTTATAGCTTAAGTATGTGAAATAGAGCTTTCTTTTCTTTAATATATATGTAGTTTCACATGTATTTGAATGTTAATAAGTATATAGTCTTGAACATCCCAGGAATACAAGGCTTTAGTTATCTAACAGAAGGTCATTTGAATACCTCACTTTCCTAGTTTAATAATGACACATACTTATTTGATTTCATTTACATGTGTTCCTACATTAGAATTGGGATGAAATTCTATTTCACATACATAAATGTTCTAATCAAATAAAATTATAATTTTTGCATGATTTTCTTTCTCTTACTTTCATATACATTCATGTGTAGTGAGATTGCAAAGTATATAATATAGACATCTTGAGAATACGAGGCTTTAACTAGCCCCAAGAAGGTTTTATGATTACCTAACTTTCCTGGTTTAACAAAGGCATGTACTTGCTTATTTCTCTTTACTTGTGTATGTATGTGTGTCTAAAGGAAGAAAATCCCTTTTTTCTACTAAGAATACATGCATTCATAATAGGCTAAATGATTGAATTAATTAGCCATATGATTTGGGGTCTCATTCATTATGTTCTTACATACAAATTTACATGTGTTTGAATGCAAATGAGAATATAGTTTTGACATCCCAAGAATGTGAGGCTTTAGCTAGCCCCAAGGAGGTCATTTGATTTCCTCACTTCCCTGGTTTAACAATGACACATACCTATTTAATTTCAGTCTTGTGTCTTTTTTGTATAATAATTTGGATAAAGCTCTAAATTAACATGATTAAATAATTCAATCAAATAAGAAATATAGACTTCAAATATGCACATCTACATTCATCATTTGAGTGTGCTAAAACATGTTGTAAGTATAAATTGAGTTAAGTCATATGCATGTTACATATGATGGAAAGGAATAAATTGATGTATGTCATGTGTTAGTAGTTCACTCAAATTAATCTTAAGAAGCCTTTCATGTTGAATGCAATCATTTAAGGTGAACCTAAACTTCAGATTAATTTAAAATGTCTAACAAGCCATTCACTAAAGAGAACTAAATTAAATTAACATGCTTTAGAAAGTGGTTAAGGTAGGGATGAAAGTGGGAAATCCTCTTTTCTTCTCTTTATAACACTTAGTTGCTAAGTGTAGGTGATAGAAAATCAAACAAGACACAAATTAAAACTTGCTAATCAATTAAAGCACTTGAAGTGAAACCACCCTTTAAATTAAATCTTTCTATACTTAGAAAATCTTAATTCTAAAGCCTAGTTATGACATACCACACAAGCCTTAATACACACATTAGATTAAGTCACCACTTCTAGTCTTATGTTAGGACATTAGCATGATTTGATGTATGTTTTGTTTTGTGATGTATTATTTTAGACTAGATGTTAGGGTGTATGTTGCGTAGGCTGGATGTTAGGTTGTTATCAGCCTAATTATATCTTTTATAGAGATTATGCTTAAGGGGCCACTCACAAATAAATATTAATGCTCTCTTTGTAGGTTGTTTAAGCCCCTAAGCATAATCCTACTTAGGACAGGTGGACTTGGTTACGTATGTGTAGGGTGCTAAGTCCAAATTATAAATATAATTGCTTGGGTGGAATGTATGTTTAGCTAACCTCTATTTTTCAAGTATAGTTAGATTTACTCTTTCCATTTAAATGTAATCTTACAATTAGGAATGAAGATTAATGTTATGGGGGGATAAGAATGAATATTGGCCAGAAGGCTTTATCTTGGGAGGCCATGTGATGCCTTTGAAGTGGAGTAAATCAAATTAAATGAAGATATAAAGATGAAGACATGAAGACTTGAAGATTTGAAGACCCCCCATAACATTTATCACTTGTAATTGTACTTATTCTTTCATACTTTAGGTTGTATAAGGGTAGAGCTCGGCTACCCATTTCTCTTTTCAAGTTGTATGATGGTACCCGACCGCACCGAACTTTTATTCTTTTGCGGTAGCTATAAAATATTTAATGTTATGTTTAGCTTGTAAATTAGAAATGGCATGCCTCTTCATAGTTTCTTTATGATTGATGTTTGTTGTATGGCTGGATAAGATTAGACTCTTAGGGAAAAATAAATCTTTTACCCAACTGTAACTCATAACTATAATTTTCTACAATTCATAACCTCACATAAAAGCCTAGGATATAAATCAAAATAATTAAAAGATTTAGCAACCCATTAACTAGATGTTGAATGTTTCACAACATGCATATCATATTATTTCACTCTTGAAAATAAAGGATTTCCATCTTTACATGATAGGAGAATGCTTGACCTGTGAGGGCATCCCTTGTGGTGGAAAACACCCCTTTCTTGCTGATTTAGCCAACAATCTAATTTCATCATGCATATAGGCATACAAAATCTCAAAGCCTTTGTCAAAATGAAGCATTAAAAATCAAGTAAAATTTGAAATGAATTGCATTTATAAATTAAGTCATTACTCATACCACTCATGCTCTAGTCTCTTAGGAAGTGGGTTTAATGACTTTAGTCTCTTTCTAAATAAGTAATAAGCTCAACTATCTTGCACTTTCATGAGACTTTCCTACATGGATTTAAAGTGTAGGAGGAGTTAGTTGGCAGCCACTCCAGGCTGTTATAAGTCCAGCAGTCAGGTGGTTTACCTTCTCTTGTGGAGGTGAACCATATACCCATCTTCACTTAGAGTTAGGCCGTGCTTTAGCTTATGTCAAAGCTCCCTAGATTTAGGATCCAAGGTAGTTGTTTCCTTCGGGCTACTAGCATAAATCCTCACCTCTTAGGCATTTCCACAACTTTATGTTGCGGGATTATAAGTCCTAACTTTCTAATGAAATGCCAACTTTAATAAAATAAATATCTTCAATTTCAAACATATAAAGCCCACCATAGGATAGATTGGAATGCTCACTAGGCTTCCTAGTATCATGAGTATTTCCTACTTATTCCTTTGGCTTCTAAAATAAGTCTTCCTTTGAACAATCCCACTTGATTTTCCAATACACCTAATCCTTTGATAGCCTAGCCTTGAAATCTTTAGAGACTTTAATTTCTACTTTAATCAAGAGTATTCTTAAGGGATTCACATCCCTTAGGATGTAATTAACTATGGAGGCTTGCCTCCATAGGGAACTAAATAGACCTAGCTTAAAATAAACCTTTACTTTTCCATATAAAGTTGGGGAAAAACCTCTGGTATATTCAAAGACCCATCATGCCTTAAGAGTCTTATTAGGTTATTAGGTCCATTATAGGGTGATGATTTCTATCTTTTGAGATAATGCATCATTCCTTATTGTCGTACCTGTTCACTTCACTATGTACCCCCTAAGATATGTATGGTGTCCCACATCTCAAAAATAAACACCACATTTAGTTTAGTTTATATTTAGATTTTTAGTTTAGTTTAGAGTTTAATTAGTTTAGAATTTAAATTAAGTTTATTTAGTTTAGGTTTTTAGTTTAGATTTTAGTTTATTTTGTTTAGATTTTATATTTAGTTCAGAGTTTAAATTTAGTTTAGTTTAAATTTAGTTTAGATTTAGTTTATATTTAGTTTAGTTAACATTTAATTTAGATTTGGTTTTAGATTTTTTAGGTTTAGATTTTTATTTATTTTAATGTTTAGATTTAGTTTAGATTTTTTTTTATTTAGTTTAGTTTAGATTAAATTTTAGATTTAGTTTTGGATTTTTAGAGTTTAGTTTAGTTTAGATTTAGAGTTTTAGAGTTTAGATTTTAGTTTAGATTTTAGTTTAGATTTAGATTTTTAGATTTAGCTTAGATTTAATTTAGATTTTTAAATTTTGTTTATAGTTTAGATTTAATTTATATTTTAGATTTTTGAGTTTATATTTTTGTTTAGTTTAGATTTTTAGATTTTTAGATTTAGTTTAGAGTTTAATTTTAGTTTAGTTTATATTTAGTTTAGTTTAGTTTAGAGTTTAGAGTTTAGATTTTTAGATTTTAGTTTAGATTTAGTTTTATTTAGATTTAGTTTAGATTTTATTTAGTTTAGTATAAATTTTAGTTTTTTAGTTTAGATTTTTAGTTTAGAGTTTAGATTTTAGATTTAGTTTAGTTTAGTTCAGATGTTTATAGTTTATATTTAGATTTAGTTTAGATTTTGGTTTAGAGTTTAGGGTTTAGGGTTTAGGGTTTAGGATTTAGGGTTATTTTGGGGGGGTTTAGGGGTTTTATTTTTTAGTTTGGTTTTATTTAGGTAGGTTTTTTTTTTAATTTAGGTTTGGTTTTATTTATTATTTTATTAGGTTTATGGTTTATTTTTAGGTTTGGGTATTAGTGTTTAGGGTTTGTTTTATTTTTATTTATTTTTTAGGTTTTTTTTTTTGGTTTTTATTTTAATTTTATTTTATTTTATTTATTTATTTTATTTTTTTATTTTAATTTATTTTATTATTTATTTTATTTTAATTTATTTTATTTTATTTATTTATTTTATTTTTTATTTTATTTATTTATTTATTTTTTTTAAAGATTTAATTTTATTTAGTTTTATTTTAAGTTTATTTATTTTGGTTTAGGTTTAGTTTAGTTTGGGGTTTTAGATTTATAGATTTAGAGTTTAGGGTTTTATGGTTTAGGAGTTTGTATTAGGGTTTAGTGGAGTTTAGTT
Source organism: Cymbidium sinense (assembly GCA_021442155.1). NCBI lineage: Eukaryota > Viridiplantae > Streptophyta > Magnoliopsida > Asparagales > Orchidaceae > Cymbidium > Cymbidium sinense. The sequence goes on from CM038220.1 coordinate 181,164,267, forward strand.
TATTTGGGGTTGGATTTAGTGGTCAGGTTTATGGTTTAGTGGAAAGTTAAGGTGGAGTTTAGGTTTTTTAGGATCCATTTTGTTTTAGAGTTTAGATTTTTAGATTTTAAATTTAGTTTAGATTAAGTTTTGTTTATTTTAAATTTTAGTTTGGAGTTTTTAGATTTAATTTAGTTTAGATTTTATTTAGATTTAGTTTTAGGGTTTAGATTTAGGTTTAGATTTTAATTAGTTTATATTTTAGATTTAGTTTTAGCTTAGATTTAGTTTAGTTTAGTTTAATTTAGTTTAGATTTAGTTTAGTTTAGAGTTTAGATTTATATTTTTAGTCTAGTTTAGAGTTTATTTAGTTTAGATTTTAGATTTAGTTTATTTATTTTAGGCTTTTAGTTTTTTTTTAGTTTATATTTTAGTTTATTTAGTTTAGATTTTAGATTTAGTTTATGTTAAATTTAGTTTAGATTTAGTTTTAGATTTTTAAGTTTAGATTTTTATTTATTTTAGAGTTAAGATTTAGTGTAGATTTTATTTTTAGTTAGTTTAGTTTAGTTTAGTTTAGATTTAGATTTAGTTTTAGAGTTTAGAGTTTAGTTTAGTTTAGATTTAGGGTTTGAGTTTAGATTTTAGTTTAGATTTAGATTTTTAGATTTAGTTTGCTTTTTTAGATTTAGTTTAGAGTTTAGATTTAGATTTTAGAGTATAGATTTTAGTTTAGTTTAGATTTTTAGATTTTTACATTTAGTTTAGAGTTTAGTTTTAGTTTTGTTTAGAGTTTAGTTTTAGTTTAGTTTAGATTTAGTTTAGCTTAGTTTAGAGTTTAGAGTTTATATTTTTAGATTTTAGTTTAGATTTAGTTTAGATTTTTTTATTTAGTTTAGATTTTTTTAGTTTAGTTTTTAGTTTAGTTTAGATTTTAGTTTAGATTTTTTTTGTTTAAAGTTTAGATTTTTAGATTTGGTTTAATTTAATTTAGATTTAGTTTAGATTTTAGAGTTTAGATTTAGATTTGGTTTAGATTTTAGACTTAGATTAGAGATTATAGTTTATATTTAGATTTTAGATTTTAGGGTTTAGGTTTTGGTTTGAGTTTAGGGTGTGGTTTAGGTTTATAGTTTATGGAGTGATTAGGTTTATGTTATTTTTTTAATTTAGGGTATGGATTTTATTTTTTTATTAGTTTTAAGGTTTAATTTTTAGTTTAGGGTTTAGGTTTAGATTTTAGATTTAGAGATTTAGTTTTAGGTTTTTGTAGGTTTAGGGTTTAAGGTTTAGAATTTAGGATTTAGGGTTTAGGTTTAGGGTTTAGGGTTTAGGGTTTAGGATTTAGGGTTTTGGTTTATTTTTATTTTGTTTTGGTTCAAGTTTTATGTTTAATTTTTTTAGGTTAGTTTAGTGTTTAAGGTTTTTTAGGGTTTATGGTTTAGGGTTTAGGGTTTTTTAAGGTTTAAGGTTTAAGGTATAGGGTATAGGGTTTTTTTTTTGGAAAATTATAGGAATTTTATTATCACAAAAAGAGGGATACAAAGTCCTTAAAGGGGATAAATCTCTAAACTAATGCTTAAAGAGCTACAATAAGTCCTAAAGAGATGTATCTGCTAACTATTACAATAATATATAAAAGCGAACAAAAAAAACCAAATCAGTAATAGCAGAAGGTCCATGTGAGCAACAGCCATATCCACTTGGTCCCTCTGAGAATGGCAAGAACGACCTGCAAGACTCTCCCAACCTATAAAAGAATTATGCACATATTATGGAAAGGATGAGTACAATTAAGTAAGCATAAAGAGTAAGGGCTAAGATAAAGAGCAAAGTAAAGAAAAGGCTCAGGTTCTGTCTTAGTCATCTCAAGGAGCAACACTTTATGTAAGCTTCCAAACTTTAGAAGAAGGGTTACAATTACATATAGTGCTACGAGCCAAAAGAAGAAAGAGAGGGAAACATCAAGGCCATCATAACCAGCATACCTCGTGTAGCCAATCATCTAAAGACTATCCTCTAACAAGGCTGCAAATTCCTCCAACCAGCAAATAGAACATCTAACCATAAAGCCACCAAAACAATCAAGCCCACAAAGATAGATTAACAACCAAACCTCAGGGATAACAGCAATACAGTAGGGAAAACTACCAAGGCCACCACCAAAAATGAAAAATAGCATCAATAAGAGCAAGCACCATAATAGGGAGAACGACACAAACCAGAAAAAATAGGCCCAAAGCCATAACAAACAATCCACGATTATCACCAAAGCACCAGTAATCCAAATCCAAGGCAAAGAGTACTGCCAACCCTAACAGCAGCCACTAATCCAACCTAAATCCCATAGAAAAATAATTTCCAAGGCACCAAACTAGGGAACCAGCACCCAAGGCAAAAAAAAGCCACCAAATAGCCCTCAACCAGCCAACCCAAAATGACAACAAATCCAAAGCCAAGACCAAAAAATCACAAGAGCTCATGTCAACCACCAAAAATAAAAACAAATAGCTAATAAAACCACCCAACCCATAGAAAATAGAAGGGGTAACAAGAGAAATTAGAATAGCAACAAAGCTCCACCCAAACAGGAAAAAGGCAAAAGGGAAGCAACAATAGCCCAGAGAGGAAAACCATTATTGGAAGAGACCAAAACCAAAACCAAAAAAACTAAGGCATATTCACTTAATCTGACCACCAGCCCCTAATCCAGAAAATAGAAAAAAATAACAACCAACAAAAAGCCTTCACCAAGCCAAATCCAAGCCAACGATAAAACACCAACAGGCCCCTAGATCTGCCATCAATAGAGTAGGAAAAACCAGAAAACACAGTCACCCAACCAACACCACCAACCAACTTAGCCACTTAGCTAAACACCACAGCAGCAGAAGCTCTAACTTAGTGAAAATCCCAACAACAACCATCAAGCAAAAACCACCTAAGACAACCAGCAGAGTGTAGAAGCAAACTGCAAAATCTGATTCAAGCAAGGAAACAGCCAGCCAAAAATAAAGGCATACCCAACATCAAAAAGTATAAGGGAAAAGCCAATAGCAGGCAAAGCCACTACCCAATAGGAAGCCAAGAAAACATCCCTACCAGTGTGGAAAACAAGCCACAAGTCTCAGAGAGTTGCAAAACCAGTTAACAAAAGTGCCACTAAAGCCCAAAAAAAAAGGATCGGAGAGATCAAGAATGAAATTAAAAGGAAAAGAGTTAAAGTTTAGGGAAAGTCTAGAACCATCAAGGCAGCACTCATAGAAAATTAGGTTAGCCAAGACTCTTAAGAAGAATAGCAAGGACCAATCCCAATAAGGAAAGCACAACAACAACAATAAAAAATAGGCTCAAAGAAACCACCATAGCAAAAGGCCCAACAAAATTATGCCAAAAGTTAAAATATGAGGTAAGGAAGTCCAGAGTTATCCAAATTGACCATGCCTCTCAGCAGCTTAAGTAAGTTTTGATTTTCAAATATAGTGAGTTCATTTAACTCAGCACCCAAATTGGCTACAAAATCACAAGCATTACCTTCACAAAAAAATATGAGAAATTCTATATAAAACTTGAGAGATAGTTTTAGTGTGGTTAAGAAGATAAAATATATCAGTATTTCCCATTTTATTAGAATTGAGCATTCCAAGTAAAAGAAGAGCATCAACTTTGATCCAAATATTAATGAGGCCTTTGTTCAAACAAATATCAATAGCTTTATTAACAGCCATAAGCTAATAGAACAATCTTTTTGGGGATAGGCAAAAGTACAAATGACAATAACTTTGGAATCCCTAAGAATACCACCACAACCATATTTATTAGGAGAAGCTGAACCATCAGTATTGATCTTAATAAAGTTCTCTTTAGGTTTGATCCAATGGATAATCCTAGCAACCTTATTGAAAGAAACATTAGGTAGAATGATACCCAATCTTTTATCCACAAATTTATAACCTATAAAATGAATTTTACTAATAAGATTGACATTAAACAAAGCATGAATTTTTTTCTTTAGTTCGAGCAAGAATCCTTTTATGATTCATAGGGATACCATGATATTTAGCATCATTTATATCCATCCAGATGAACCAGATAAGTTTAATGGCAATTAAAATTTTGATATAACCTTTAACAATTTTTTGAAAGCATGCTTCAAGAAGTTGATATAAAGAAAGAGAGCCATGAAAATAGTTAGTGTTAAAAAATCAACATACCAAATCATAATTTGGAAGCAATAGCACCATTGACAAAAACATGGTTAACATTTCTATATGGATGCAATAGTAACATTTAGAAGGTAAATAAAACCCTTTATTCTAGAGAAAAGAGTCCACAGGAATAATGTTATTCAAAATCCTCCAAGCTAAAATTGAATAAGAAATGGAAATGATATTGTTCAACGGTTTATGAAAACATTAAAGTTATTTTGTTTATCTATAATAAAATTCAAAATCTTTAAGAATAAAATCACCATTGTAAGAGAACTTAAAAGGAATTTGGTCAAGTTTGTTAGAAAAAATAGGGATATTTCTAAAGTTATGAAAAAGAGAAATAGGGATGTAATTCTCAAGTTTGTTTTCATTCCAATTGTTATAAAGCCAAAAAGAGTTAACTTTGATAGCAGTAGTAGAGTGTGTGGATAAAAGGGAGTCAATAGAGCAATTACCAATCTAATTGTTTGGCCAAAAGAAAGAAGAACCTGAATGAATACCCCAACGATATTAAGAATTCAGCAACCCATTCAAAGAAGCAAAGCCTTTTCCAAATCTAAGAGTCACCAACTTTATAAGCAAAAATAAGAGGGTGTTTATCATGGAAATATTTTGCCATCATAAAATTAGCCAAGGGCTATCATTCTTTCTAAAATTCCACTAGAGCTTATGAGAGAAGGTAGTAATAGCTTCACGAATAGGTTTGCAACTAAGACCACCTTCACCCAAAAGACCACAGCATTTATGCCAAGATGTCCAATGCATTCTTTTAATAGAATTATTAGATTCCTAACAAAATTTATTAAGCAACCGATCAATTCTAATAAGAGTAGAATTAATGGGGACAATAGTTTGAATCAAATAAAGAGGCATTGAATTGAGAGTGCTTTTAAAGATAGTGAGCCTGCAACCAAAGGAAAGTAAATGGAATTCCTAAACAAAAATTTTAGTTAAAATTTTTTGAATTAACTCATCAAAAAGATGGGATCATTTTGGACCTTAAATAGAGGAGCACCCAAGTACTTAAAAGGTAAGTGTTGATGTTGAAAATTAGTGATATGCATGACTTGATTGATTTTATTATTGGAGATGCTTGAAGAAGTAATAAAACAGCTTTTGTTATCATTGATAGAAAGACCACTTTCTCTACCAAATTTATTTAAAAAAATTCTGATATTCTTGATATGATAAATAGAAGCATTGTAAAAAATAATGAAATCATCTACAAAGCTTAAATGGGAAGCAGGAAGACTGCCAAGAGTTATGTAATACATACTAAGATTGTTTAAGAATAAATCATTAATGCTCTTAGATAAGTACTCAATAGCAATAATAAATAAAGCAGGAGATAAAGGATCTCCTTATCTTAAGCAATGGGAAGAACGAAAGAAGCCCAAAGCATCCCCATTAAGGAAAATAGAAACCAGGCATTATTAATACAATTTTTAATAAGAAAATAAATTAATGAGGAAACCAAAATAAATTCATAATATTGAAAAGGAAATCCCAAGAGATATTATCAAAAGCTTTGGTAATATCTAATTTGAAAAGAATGTTTCCACCTCTAGTCTTAGCATCTAAATCATGAATTATTTACAAGTAAAATGTTATCAGAAATAGATCTACCTCTAACAAAACTAGTTTGGTTGAGAGAGATAATCTTATGAAGTAAAGGAGTAAGCTTGTTGGCAAGAATTTTGGAAATTAGTTTATTGAAGAAGGTGCAAAGACTAATAGGTCTAAATTCACTCCAATAGTCTGGATTATCTTTCTTAGGTATGAGAATAATAGAAGTGATAGAAAAATATCTAGGAAATGGATTACCATTAAAAAATCAACCAAATCCTCAATCAAATCATTTTTATAATAAACTAACATTTTTGAAAAAATTGAGTAGTGAAACCCTCCGAACCAGCAACAGAATCTATATTCATGCTATTAAGAACTTTAAAAATTTCATCTTCACTAGGCAAAATAGTAACGAAATCATTGTCATCATTGGTAATAATAGAAGGAATCAAGTGTGATTTAAAAATAGCTTCATAAGGGCAACTCTTATTAAGCATATTTTTGAAGTAATTAATAATCGAATCCTTAATATCATTATTCTCTGTAATCCATTCTCCATTATTATCTTTAATTTTTTGAAGATTATTTAAAGCTCTCTTTTTATTTACTAAAGCATAGAAATACATAGTATTCTTGTCACCATCTGCAATATGTTTACTAGTAGCTTTTTAACGATAGATTTAGGTTTTTAGGTTTATTTTATTTGCTTTAGTTTTTTTAGTTTTTTTATTTATTTTTTATTTAGGTTTTTACTTAGGTTTAGGTTTAGGTTTATTTAGTTTTTAAGTTTACTTTTTATTTATTTATTTAAGTTTTTTTTATTTTTTTATTTTTAGTTTTAATTTATTTTATTATTTATTTTTAAGTTTATTTATTGGTTTAATTTATTTAGGTTTTATTTTTATTTTTTATTTTATTTTTTATTTCTTATTTTATTTAGGCTTAGGTTTAGGTTTAGGTTTAAGTTTTTGTTTAGTTTAACTTTTATTTAAGTTTAAGTTTTTTAATTAATTTATTTATTTATTTATTTTTAGGTTTATTTTTTTAGTTTATTTTAGGTTTAGGTTATTTATTTATTTATTTATTTTATTTACTTACATTTAGGTTTATTTAGTTTATTTATTTAGTTTAGTTTTTAATTTTAGGTTTAGGTTTATTTTTTATTTTATTTATTTATTTATTTTTATTTATTTTATGGTTTATGTTTAAGCTTATTTTTAAGGTTTATTTATTTTTATTTTGTTTATTTATTTTAGTTTAGGTTTTTATTTTTTATTTATTTAAGTTTTTATTTTTAATTTTTATTTTATTCAGTTTAGGTGTAGGTTTAGGTTTAGGTTTAGGTTTATTTATTTAGGTTTAGGTTTAGACTTTTTTTTTTAGGTTAAGGTTTTTAGTTTAGGTTTTATTTAGTTTATTTAGTTTAGGTTTTAGTTTATTTAGGTTTAGGGTTTAGGGTTGTAGGTTTAGGATTTAGGGTTTAGAGTTTAGGTTTTAGGGTTTAGGATTTAGGGTTGTAAGTTTAGGGTTTTTTAGGATTTAGGGTTTAGGTTTAGGATTAGGGTTTAGGGTTTTTCATTTATTAATTATTTTTGTTTATATTATATTTTTTAAAATTAAGATAACCAGTAAGTTTAGGTTTATTTAGTTTAATTTTTTTATTTTAGTTTTTTTTTATTTTTGTTTTTATTTGGGTTTATTTTTTTTATTTCAGTTTATTTATTTTAGTTTAGTTTTTTTTTATTCTAGTTTAGTTTTTAGGTTTAGGTTTAGGTTTAGGCTTTTTTTTAGTTTAGTTTTATTTTTATAAGTTTAGGTTTTTTTAGGTTTAGGTTTAGGTTTTTATTTTATTTTTTTAAGTTTAGGTTTTAGATTTTTATTTTAGGTTTTTTTTTAAAGTTTAGGGTTACGTTTATTTTTAGTTTATCTTATTTTATTTAGTTTAGGTTTAGTTTATTTTAGGTTTAGGTTTGGGTTTTATTTATTTTAGTTAAGGTTTAGGTTTATTTTATTTTGTTTATTTTATTTTTATTTTAAGTTTATATATACATTTTAGTTTAGAGTTTAGGTTTTATTTTTTATTTATTTTTATGTTTATTTTTTAGGATTAGGTTTTTATTTTATTTTATTTAGGTTTAATTTATTTTTATTTTAGGTTTAGTTTTTATTTTATTTAGGTTTTTTTAGGTTTGTTTTATTTTTTAGTTTAGTTTAGTTTTTATTTTTTATTTCATTTTATTTAGCTTTAGGTTTGTTTATTTATTTATTTAGGTTTTATTTAGTTTAGGTTTAGGTTTTTAGGTTTTAGGGTTTTTTAATTTTTTTTTTTAAATAAAGCAAAATTTTATTAAACTAAAGAAAGGGATACAAAGTCCTTCAAGGGGATAAAGCTTAAAGATCTAATGCTCTAAGAGTGACAAGAAGCCTATAGGGATAAATCCCCATCTAAGTATAATAAAAGGTAGAAAATAAAAATAGCTAAAGAAAAAATGAACATTGATGGAGACCTCAGCCAATGAAGAGAACTTGTGAAAGACCAGCACATAATCAAGGTCCATCACCCTTTGCAATAACTAGAGATTATGAATACCATTTCAAGTCCTCCTCTAACACACCAAGTAACAAAATACTCTTGCACAAGAGAAATAAAAAGATCTAGATCCCTGAAAAGGAATAAAATCACCATAAAAATTATCAGAAAGAAAGATTAATAAAATAGTCATAAAGAGAAAAACTATAATAATAAAGCCAAAACAAAAGGCCTAAAGGCTCAGGCTTAGAACTAAAGAAGAAGAATTCAGTTAATATAATAATTGAAGAATAGGGGCAACAAATTATATGAGCATTCAAACTTCAGAAAAAGGGTTACAATCACACAAAATGCTACTAGCCAAAAAGAAAAAAATAAGCACAATTAAGAAACACATCCATCATAGCCTTAAAAGCCACCTACCAGATAGAGGTGGAAACACCAAAACAACGAAGAGGAAAACAGTCGACCAAGGAAAGCCATAAGGAAGGGCAGAATCATAGAAAATGCAACCAACTAAAAAGAAACAAACACAATAAAAATAGCACAACCACCATAGCCAACAAAGTCCACAAGGCCAACCACCTAAAAGGAAAAGAAATAATCATAGATCAAAAAGCACAAACTAGAGAGTATAGATTAGCCAAAAAGAAAAAAAAAACCAGAAGAAGGAAAAATAGCCTAGACAGAAAAGTAGTCAAACCAACCAAAAAAGGTAAATAAAAGGAATCAACACTCGATCCATAAAAGAAAAACCAACAAACAACCCTAAATCAACTAAGCAATAAGCAAACACATTTGGAAATAGAAATAAAACAAAAAATAGCAAAACAAAGGGCTCCAAAAGGAGAAACTCAGACAAAACAAAACCATAAGAAAGAACCAAACAACAATCAACATGAACCTAGAGGCAACCACAAAAAATAGCAGAAAAGCCTAGTAAAGACCTAGAAAAGCGACAACAAGCTCATACTTGGAGGCAAACAACCAAGTACAACCAACAAACCAAAATCAAGACCAAAAAAAAAAAAACCAACCATAATAGAAAATAGAAGCCAACCAAAGCAGAAACCATCTCACCCACCAACATCCATAAAATAAAATAACAAAGATTATTTATAGGAAGCTTTAGAGTGAGTGACCCTCGATAAATTAAGAGGGACATAAATCTTAACATTCTTTTTCTTCTTTTTCTTATAAATAGTTTTATAATCATGTCCTTTATCTAGAAAATCACCATCTAAAAAGATTCAGCGGTGTGATAAAAAGAGTAAGGATTAGAAGTAACAATCAATTGCTTAGAAGAACATTCAACATCATCCAAAGAAAATGAAGTATAAAAGTTTGGGTTACGTTGCATTTCAGAATTAAAGGCCAAAGAAGGAGCAAAAATAGATTTATTAAGTTAGCAATTAGCAATATTATTAGCATCCAAAAAATCCTGATCAAAAACCTCCCTCTCTTCATTAAAAAAAAAAGAAGCAAGAGAAGCAGACTCCAAGTTATCAATTAAACCTTCATGAGAAGAAAAATTGCAAGAATAAATCCTATTAGAAATAAAGAGATCATTATTTAAAAATGAATAGAATTACCAATCAAAGCTTTAGCACCAGTCTTCAAAAGAATAGAGTTATTAACAATTAAACCATTATCATAGTTCATATGATCATCTTCCTTTAATAGATTAGTAGAAGCTAAAGCTAACTTTTCAAGGATTAAACCATTCCTTTCTCCATCATTCTCATTCAAATATGGCAAAGAAATAGATCCTTTTCCATGATCTAAAGCATGATGAGCTGGTTTGGGAGAAAAGGACTCATCCTCCAAAGGATTAGAGATAGAGTTATTTTTTATATCATCATTCAAAACATCATCCTGAATAGGGTTAGCAACAACAACCAATCTTCCAGAAATCTTATCAAAATCAACTTCTAAAACATTTTCTTTAATAGAGTTATTTAAAGAAAGTCTTAAAGAGTGATTATTACTAAGATTAGTTTTGTCACCAAGAAACACAGGATTAGCTTTAGGATCATGTAAAGAAGACTCCTTATCAACTTGAAGAGAGGAAACTTTATCCTTTTTCCTTAAAAGAGGATGGACAATAAAACAATCAGAAAAAACATGATCATGAATTTTGCAATGATTGGAAAAAATAGGAAGATTTTTAAATTCCACCTTTTGAAAATAACCATATTAATTAGAGCCAATTCAGATTTCTTTAGGGTATTTGTTTTTTGTAACGTCAATCTAAACTAAAATCCTAGCAACAGACGATCGAGTATGAGCAGTAGTGGCTTGATCCACTTGTAAAGGATGCCCAAAAATCAAACCAATGCAATGAAGAATTTGATGAGTAATAAAATGAATATGCATGTTAGGTAAAGAAATCCACACCGGTGCAACAGGAGATTCCTCATTAACTTTGAAAAGATGTGTTCATTTAAGAAGATGCATCTGACAATTATAAACATAGTAAGATCGTCTAGTAAAAACTATGCTATAATCCAGGTCATTTGATAATTTTATCAAAAATATGTCTCCCATCAATTAAGCCAATAAAAAAGAACCTGAAAGTTTAAGACTATGAAAAAATGCATGTGCCCATCAATTAAGCCAATAGAAAAAGAACCTGAAAGTTTAAGACTGAAAAATGCATGGATGTCTTCCATTCTAAGCAGCTTGAAACAAAATTAACCAACCAAAGAAATGGCAAATGGCTCGGCAAGCTTTTCAATATCAGAATCTGAAAGTTTAGTTATTTATTTATTAATTATTATTATTAATGTTTATTAGTTAGTTTTATTAGTTTAGTTATTTTTTTATTATTAATTATTATTAGTTCTTTTAGTTTTTTTATTTATTATTAGTTTAGTTTTATTAGTTTAGTTATTATTAGTTAGTTATTTTAGTTATATATTATGTTTATATTTAGTTATTTATTTATTAAGTTTTTAGTTAGTTAGTTATTATTATTATTATTATTATTATTATTATTATTATTATTATTAGTTATTATTATTATTATTAGTTATATTATTTTAATTTTATTTTTTTAATTTTATTATTTAATGTTAGTTTTATTAATTATTAGTTAATTATTATTAGTTTAGTTAGGTTATTAGTTATTAGTTTTATTAGTTTATTTATTAGTTATTATTATTATTAGTTTTATTATTATTATTTTAGTTAGTTTTAGTTATTTAGTTTTAGTTATTTTAGTTAAGTTTTTATTTTTATTTTAGTTTTAGTTTTAGTTTTAATTTTTTAGTTTTTTAAGTTTTTAATTATTAGTTTTATTATTAGTTATTAGTTTTTATTTATTATTTAGTTTTATTTATTTATTATTTAGTTTTTATTATTAGGTTTAGTTTTTATTATTAGTTTTTTTTTTGGTTAGTTAGTTTTTTAGTTATTTAGTTATTACTAATTATTAGTTTAGTTATTATTTCTTTATTAATATTTTAGTTTTTTTATTTAGTTTATTAGTTTAGTTATTTTATTAATTTAGTTTATTTATTATTATTATTATTATTATTATTATTATTATTATTATTATTATTATTATTAGTTTTATTAGGTTTTTTATTAGTTTTATTATTATTTAAGTTTTTTTAGTTATTAGTTTATTGGTTAATTAATTATTAGTTTATTAGGTTTAGTTTTTTTTATTAGTTTATTAGTAATTATTTATTTATTAGTTTAGTTTTATTAGTTTTTATTAGTTATTATTTAGTTAGTTTTTAGTTTATTAGTTTTAGTTATTATTAGTTATTATTATTATTTATTATTATTATTTTTAGTTTTTGTTATTTATTAGTTTAGTTTTTAGTTTATTAGGTTTAGTTTTTTTTATTAGTTTATTAGTAATTATTTATTTATTAGTTTAGTTTTATTAGTTTTTATTAGTTATTATTTAGTTAGTTTTTTAGTTTTATTAGTTTTTTAGTTATTTAGTTATTATTATTATTTATTATTATTTTTTAGTTTTTGTTATTTATTAGTTTAGTTATTATTTATTATTTTTTTTTTAATTTTATTAGTTTTATTAGTTTTTTTATTATTAGTTAGTTAGTTAGTTTAGTTATTTTATTAGTTATTAGTTATTATTAGTTTGTTTAGTTATTTATTAGTTTTTATAATTAATTATTTATTTTATTATTATTATTATTATTATTATTATTATTATTAGTTTTAGTTAGTTTAATTATTCTTAGTTATTATTAGTTTATTTATTATTAGTTATTTTATTAGTTAGATTAGAATGCTCACTTGGCTTCTTAGTATCATGATTAGAATGCTCATTAGGCTTCCTAATATTTTATTAGTTATTATTAGTTATTTTATTAGGATAGATTGGAATGCTCACTAGACTTCCTAGTATTATAAGCATTTCTTACTTATTTCCTTTGCATTCTAAAAAAAAGTCTTCTCCATGAACTTTCCAAATTGATTTTCTAGATAAAACCAATCCTTTGATAGTCTAACCTTAAAATCTTTGGAGATGATAATTGTCTACTTTAATCGAGAGTATTTTTAGAGAATTTCATTTTATATGATGTAATTAACTATAGAGGCTTGCCCCCATAGGGAACTTTAGAACCTAGTTTAATATGAACCCTACTTTATTCATCCATATAAAGCAAGGAAAAAATCTTAGGTATATTCGAAGACCCATCATGCCTTAGGAGTTTTTATTAGGTGATTAGGTTCATTGAAGGGCGATGTCTCTATCTTTTGAGATAGTACATCATATCTCAATGTCATACTCGATCAGTTCAATAAGTATCCCATACAATCTGCATGGTGTCCCCTCACCCCCTACAATCGAAAATAAACAGCACCCAGAGTTTAAGGACTGCTTCATATTAAGTTATGAAGAGATGCCCATTTTGTCTCCTGATGTAACAATCCACAAACTAGTAATAGAGCCTAGTGCTAACCCTATCAAGCAAGCTCCTAGATGCATGCGATTAGACATCGAATAGCAAATCATTTCTGAAGTCAAGAAACTGATCGATGATGGCTTCATTTGGGAAGAAAATTACCTTACTTGGTTAATCAACGTCATCCCAATTAAGAAAAAGAATAGCCAAATTTGCATATGCATCGATTTTAGGGATCTAAATAAGGCATGTCTAAAAGATGAATTTCCACTACCGATACCAAAACTAATGATGGATATTGCCTCATCTCATGCAGTCTTATCTTTCATGGATGGCTCATATGGATATAACCAAATAAAGATGGCCCCTAAAGATGAAAGAAACACTGCTTTAGAATCCTGATCAAAATCTATTAATATGAGGTCATGCCTTTCAGCCTTAAAATTGCCAGTGTTACATACCAGTGGGCCATGCCTCGAATCTTCAATGAACACATCGATGATCTCATGGTCAAAAGTAGAGAAAAGAAATACCATCTCTTTGACTTGAGAGTAGTTTTTGAACAGTTAAGATAGTTTAACATCAAAATGAACCCCATGAAGTGTTCATTTGATGTAGCTTCAGGGAAATTCCTTGAGTTTGTTGTCCGACACTGGGGAATCAAAATCGATCTGGAGAAGATCAATGCAATATTAGAAATGTCACCCCTATAAGTTTAACTCAACTCAGATCATTCCAAGGGTAGTTGGCATATTTAAGACTCTTTATAACCAACTTATCAAGAAGATGCCATTTCACCTTGTCAAAGGATGCCAAGTTCAAGGATGATAAGTGCTTTGAAGACATCAAGCATTATTTGATGCACTGTTAGCCCCATCAGGGCAAGCGCTCATACTATATCTTTGTATGTTAGATGACTCCCTGGTTGCTTTGTTGACTCAAGCCAATGACGAAGGGAAGGAAAACATGCTCTACTACCTCAGCCATTGTCTAATCTCTACTGAGGCTAATTATCCACACATTGAGAAGCATTGCCTAGCTTTAAATTTTTTCTTCGCAAAAGCTACAACATTACATACTTTCTCATAAGGTGAACTTGATCTTTAGAATCAATCTACTGCAATATCTCATGACATGGCTAATGCTATCTGGACGATTAGCCCGATTGTCCATGATCCTCTCATAATTTTACATCACATTTGTATCCCTCCGTGCGATGAAAGGACAAGCGCTAGTTAATTTCTTAGCAGTACACCCACTTCCTACTAACTCTTTGTTTAGTGATGATCTCCCCGATGAACAAATCATGAACTTAGGGGATACTAGCATTTGCAGCTAGGAGATGTACTTTGATGGTGTGGCTTCTCTCAAGAGGAGAAGAACCATCTACTATTCCAGAAAGGCAGGTAGGAATAGTTCTCTTAACTTCCATAGTGTGATGAGATTCTCACCATGCCAATCCTTGCACTAACAATGAAGTCAAATATGAGGCTTTGATTTAGAGTCTAGAGTTAGATGTTACTTTAGGAATCCATAACATCAACATCTTTGGGGATTCCCAATTAGTGGTCAACCAAATCGCTGGATCCTATAAAGTTTTAAAGCCTAGGCTCCATCACTACCACAAGTATACAATGGAGCTATTGGCCAAAATCCTAAAGATTATCATTTATAAGATTCCTCGAGGAGATAACACTATAAAGGATGCTTTAACAAAGCTTGCTAAGGAGTTAGCATGTCCGGAGGATGAGTATATATCAATAAAGGCTTAAAATAGACAAGTCTTATCCCTTATTGATATTGAACTCATCGAAAAGTACTCTCTTGAAAGAGAGGTTACCATTGCCAAGAAGGATGAGGAGTTATATTTGAGGCAACCATTCATGGATTGCCTAAATAAAGGCATACTTCCTCAAGAGAAGTCCCAAGCCCATCAGATGAAGTTGAGAGCACTTTCCTACGCTCTCATGGATGACAGCTTGTACTGGCATTTCTTTGATCATATGTGGTTATATTATTTAGATAAACACGAAGCCTGTAAGATCATGATCAAAGTACATTTAGGATTATGCAGAGCTCATCAATCTGGTCCAAAGATGAAAGCTAAAATCAGAAGACTCAAATACTACTAGCCATCGATGATTACATACTGCATGGACGTGGCTAGGCGATGCCACTAATGTCAAATACACAGTGTGGTCCTACACCAACCACCCAACATTCTACATCTTACATTAGCCTCATGGCCATTCGAGTGTTGGGGTACCGACATAGTTGGTCCAATTGATCCTCCTTCTTCCAAAGGTCATCAATTTATCCTAACTGCTACCGACTACTTTTCCAAGTGGGTGGAGTTGATTCTGCTCAAAGAGGTCATAGCTCAGCATGGGCTCTAGTTTTTCAAGAACCATATTATATATAGGCTTGGGATGCCTCAACAAATTATATTCGATAATGGTACTGCATTCAAGAGCACCAAAATCAACAACTTTACCAAGAGACACATCATAGATTAGAGATATTCTACCATCTACTACCCAATGGTAAATAGCTTAGCAAAATCCTTCAACAAAACACTCATCCAAATACTAAAGAAGACACTCGACGATAACAAGCGAGATTGGCATGAGTAGTTAGTTAAAATCTTGTGAGCCTACCACACCATATATAGAACTCCAACTCAGTCTACTCCTTTCTCCTTAGTGTATGGGTCCGAAGCCATTCTACCTTTAGAAATCCAACTCACATCACTAAGGATAGATGTGGGTAGAAAAATCACAACAGACCAAAACATAAAGTTATGGTTAGAAGAGCTCGAAGGTTTGGAGGAGAGATGCCTACAAGAATACCAAAATCTTGAGTTGTACAAAGCCAAAATGATTCAAGCTAACAAGAAGTTGGCCTATCCTAGAGATGTTCAAGTAGGAGAGCTTATTTTAGTTTTAAGGAGACCAATTGTTGCCCGTCACAAGATGGGAGGCAAGTTTGAACCCACTTGGAAGGCCTTTTGCCATAGAAGGCCTAAGAGGACACTTATTAATCAGGTGCTTCCAATCAATGGGCTCTACTTAAAGAAATATTATCCATAAATCATGTTCAAAAATAATTATCATCAATGAAAATTCTATTTCGAATTCAATCTCTTCCTTGTTGAAAGTATTCTTATTTATGAATCCATACAATGTGTTTAGGTGTAAGGAACCGAGCGATGTCTTATCCTTCGACATACACAAACACAAACTACACACAAACATATAAAATAAAACATATCTTTTTTTATCTCGAGTTGAGATAACACGTGGCACTCACTCATTTTTCTAGATCGGCGCAAGTGTGTCACCCAGTGGTCTTGCTTTAGAGGATGTAAGTATGATATGATTTCCTTCATTACTTGTACACTATACACCAAGGAGTGCCTTGTCAGTTTGATAGGCTTTACTATGCAGCCGGTAAGCTACCTCATGTTGGCTTCATTTAAGAGAATGTGAGTCTGCTACACTTTCTTCTTGGATTAGCCTTCGTGCATTGACTGGGTTGAGTATATTTGAGGTTTAGGATAAGTCCCCTAATGTCTCCTTTCCTTCTAACTAGTTCAAGTCCGGGTCTAGTCCTTCCTCAGGGCTCCCCGCTTAGTAGTTGCTCTAGGTCGGGTCCATGTCCCATCGATATATCCCGATGATCAGTTTCACTTAGAAAGTTGTAAGCCTACACATTTTCTTTCTAGATTGATCATTGCACACTAACAAACACCTTAAGTTGGTTGGTTCTTGTTATGCTGATGATGACCCACCCGGTGGATACACCACTCATGATAGATGTAAGTCTGTTATGCTTTCTCCTTGAGTTGGCCACTGTACACCTATAGGATTTCTTTTCCAGGGCTTGGGATAACGCCCTAGCAGCACCTTCCCAATGGGCACTCTATTTGGATTACATCTTTTGTGACCCCATTTAGACTACCCATTATTACTATGGTTAGAGTTCCCCAGTAACCCACGGTTGGAGAATCCATCTGCGAGATGCAGATTCTCCCTTGGTCCAATAAATATGAGATAGGTCAAAGCTGACATAGCCCCTTTTAATGTGGTCCCTCACACACTAACAGGGTCCACACAAATATATAAACAAAATATATATTCTCTTGTGGATTAGGAGGACACCCCTAGCAGTACCTTTTCCCAAGTAGACATCCTATCTTTAGGGAAGTATCAACAAAACTCTCTATAAGAATCGCTTGACTACTCTTGAGTTGATATAAGTCCCCATCGGTATTCACTGAATAATCACCATTAGGTTGGGTTCAATTTGTTGTGCTACCAACAGGTCATCCCAGCAGTTATTCCCTACTTTGGAAGATGTAAGCTATGCCTTCTTCTTCCCATTACACACACCAAAGGCAACCCCTTAGGTTGGTTAGCTCTACCCTGCAGCTTATTTACTATCCCTTTGAATTTGTAAATCTGAGATAGGACAAGTTTAATATAGCCATTTCTTAGTGGGTTCATCGCATACCGATAGGGTCCATAAATTAAAACTATCAAATTTGATCGAGCTCATATCTCCACCGGATATGCCCTCAATTCAAAATCAAACTAAACCAAATAAACCATATTAAATTAACTCAAATCAATTCAAACATACCATATCAAATCACATGAAATTTAGATAAAATTAATCCTAACTACTTTTTAGTTTACATAAGTCCCCAGTGGCATTCACTCAGTAATTGCCCTAGGTCGAGTTAGATTTTATTGTGCATCTAACAGGCCACTCCAGTAGTTATTCCTCACCTTAGAAGATGTAAGTCTCCTATGCCTTCTTCCTAGCACAATCATTGCACTCCGAAAGGCAACCCCTTAGGTTGACTAGCTCTACATAGTCGGTAGACTATCCCTTTGGATTTGTAAACTTGAGGTAGGTCAAGACTAATAGAGCCCCTTCTTAGTGGGTCCATCGCATGCCGACAGGGTCCATACATTAACTCAAATTAAATTAAACCCAATCTGATTTTCCCTAGCAGAGTTAAATCACACCCTTCTCCTTAGTGGAGCCCCAAATCATATATAAATAATTCAAGCAAAAAAATCAAATTCAAAACCAACCTCCCCAATGGAACCAAATTAAACCAACTCCTCCAGTGGAGTCTAAATCTAAGAAATCCAACCAAACTCTTATCCCCAGTAGATACATCCCCAAACAAATCTATGAAAACAAACTCAAATCTAATCTCAGGATAGCCCAAACACGCTTCCTAGTGGAAGGTTCATATAGGGACTCAAGCCCATATCTCTAGTAGATATGCCTCCACATCAATTAAAATAAAATAAATTAAAGTTGATTCGATCTTAATCCCTGGAGGATTATAGATTCTTATCCCCAGTGGATCTGCTTCCAACAAATCATATAATCAAATCAAATTCAAACCTTATCCCCAGCAAATTTTCTTCTTCTATGCCCTCGACATAGACCACTCACATGTTATGTCCAATGCATGTGTGATCCCCTAGCAAATACCCTCCATGTCCTTGACATGAATTTCTCATCAGATCCTCTTGGCTCTTTTATGCCCTTGACATAAAGCGAGCTGCATTGCACTAAGATCGTAATTCTATTTACCTTTCGAGTTTAGGCATAGATTGTTTCCAATTGTGCTTGCAGTCTTCTGGATGTTGTTGATCATCTAAGCCAACGCCAATACATGTTGTGTGCCCTGTCAGTTATACCACATCTATTGGGAATCCTTTCTTTGACCGCACTTTTGGAGTGAGGATTCAATCTTCCCATCTTAGACTTAGGAGTCTTCTAGACACTAAAACTTCCATAGTCATAAGACACTTCTAGAATTTATGTGAGCACTTAGCCTAAGCCTAGAGACTTAGAAGAGTTAACCATAGGATTATGTTATGCCTTATGGATTAGGATAATCTACCTACCCTATAACTTGAATCCAACCCATGTTCACCTTCTTAATCCACAACCAAATTCAATTCTTATGAAATCTACAGCCAAATCATATATCAGATATCAAATCAAACCAAAATAAAAACCTTGCCCTATGACCTATCCCATGGACTTAGCAAAATCTTAATCCAATTCAATCCAAAATCAATTGATTTTCTCATAATCAATTTATATTTTCAATCATCTTCTTAAACATAAATCAAATCTACATTCAAATGATAAAAACTAAATCAAACTAAATCAAATCAAACCAAAATCACTTAACTTAAGCCCTATGACCTACATTCATGGACTTTGCCAAATTTCCATCTAAATCAACCCAAACTCAATTGATTTTCTCATAATGAATTCATATATTCAATCATCTTTAAAAATATAAATGAAATATATATTTAAATCATTAAAACTAATTCAAACTAAATTAAGATCTTTCTAAAGCCACATAAACCATTTCCATGGACTTAGCCAAAATCCACTCAATTATTAATTAATTTTATCTAATTAATTATTCCTTCAATTATCTTCTCAAATATAAATGAAATCTACAAGCATCAAACCAAACTAAATCAACCCAAGTCAAACCCAACCTAGCCATCTTGACTTGGAATATCCAAATGAACCAAAAATCATCCAAACCCAGATCAATTGCAATGGAATTTATATATCAATCCTAAATCTATATATAAATTGAACTAAATCAAACTCAACCCAAAATCAAGCCAACTAAACCTAATTGGCCCACTTGACCAAAAGTGGCCAATATGACCTATTTGAGCCAAGTTCCAATCCTACCTAAATTGGATTGAACTAAGCCAACCAAAGAATCCTATCATGATTGTTGATCACCTTAGGTTGATCAAGTGTCATAAATTGGATCAAACCAAGTCAACTTGGTCATTTGACCAAGCCAACCCTTTAACCCTATGAACTTAAATTGTAAGCCTTAAGCCAAAAAATGATTCATACCAACTGAAAATCAATATTTGAATATGGCTTGACCTTTAATTGAGCCAAACCAAACCCAATGGTCCCTCTTGACCTAAGTTGACCCAAATTGACCTAAAAGATAAAATTGGGTCAAATCAAAATTGCCCTATTTATTTTGAGGTTTATTTTTTAGGTTTAGGTTTTTATTTAATTTTTATCTTATTTTATTTTAGGTTTATTTTATTATTATTTTAGGTTTAGTTTTTATTTTATTTAGGTTTTTTATTTTTAGGTTTATTTTATTTTTTTAGTTTAGTTTAGGTTTTTATTTATTTTACTTTATTCTAATTTTTATTTTTATTTTTTATTTTATTTTTAGGTTTAGGTTTAGGTTTAGGTTTTAGTTTATGTTTTTATTTCATTTTATTTGTTTATTTTATTTAGGTTTAAGATTTTGTATTTATTTTATTTTTAGGTTTTATTTAGTTTAGGTTTAGGTTTTTTAGGGTTTAGGGTTTAAGTTAGTTTAGGGTTTAGGGTTTAGGGTTTAGCATTTAGGATTAGTTAAGGGTTTAGTGTTTAGGGTTTAGGGTTGTAAGGTTTATGTTTTAGGGTTTAGGGTTTAGTGTTTTTACGATTTAGGGTTTAGAGTTTTTTAGTGTTTAGGGTTGTAGGTTTAGGGTTTAGGATTTTTTAAGGTTTAGGGTTATAGGTTTTGGGTTTAGGGTTAATTCTAGGGTTTAGGGTTTTTTATTCTTATTATTTTATTATTTTTTATTTGTTTTTATTTTTTTAAATTAAGTAGAAGTTTTGGTTTATTTAGTTATTTTTTATTTTTTATTTTTTGTTTGGTTTATTTCTTTTAGTTTAGTTTATTTATTTTAGGTTTATTTATCTTAGTTTATTTTTTAAGTTTAGGTTTTTTTTAGTTAGTTTTATTTTTATTTTATTTTTTAGGTTTAGGTTTAATTTTTTTAGCTTTATTATAGGTTTATTTTTAGTTTATTTTATTTTATTTAGTTTAGGATTAGGTTTATGTTTAGGTTATATTTATTTTAGTTTAGTTTATTTTAGTTTAAGTTTAGGTTTATTTTATTTTTATTTTAGGTTTAGGTTTTATTTTTTATTTATTTTTAGGTTTATTTTTAGGTTTAGGATTTTATTTAGTTTTTTTATTTTAGGTTTATTTTATTTTTATTTTACATTTAGTTTTATTTTATTTAGATTTTTGTTTTTTTGGTTTATTTTATTTTTTTGGTTTAGTTTAGGCTTTTATTTATTTTAGTTTAGTTTAGTTTTTATTTTTTATTTTATTTAATTTTTATGTTTTAGTTTAGGTTTTTATTTTATTTTATTTTTTATTTTATTTAGGTTTATGATTTTTATTTATTTTTTGTTTAGGTTTTATTTAGTTTAGGTTTAGGTTTTTAGGGTTTTTAGGGCTTAGGGTTTTAGGATTTTAGGGTTTTTTAGGTAGATTTAACATTAAATAAGTTAAATATAGAAATAAAATAGTTAGCAGGTTAATTAGATAGGGAGGGAGGAATAGTGTTTCTTGGCTGTTTGGGAGGGAAAATTTTAACATTTTTTTCTTTTTTGGTATGATAAGTTTGGAAACTATTTTCTTTTCCCATAGAATCATCATTCGAGAAGGTTTAGCAACATTAGTCACATATTTAGGAGAAAGCACTTGTTTAGAAGCGAGTTCTCCTTTTTCCAAAATATTAGAGTATATTAGACAAATGAGCATAGGAATTTAGAGGGGATAGATTTATTAAGAAGGCAAGTGTATTTTTTATTATTAGACAAAACCAAATCTTTTGAATTTAAATCATAGGTTTGAAAAATAGAATTTTTTTTGAGAAACTAAAACCATAGTCTCCATTAAATTCGAATGATGCATAGTATTAATATCTTCATTAGTATTTTCAATTAAAGCATCATTTTCATCTATCAAAGTTGGCAAGGATGCAGGGATCGAATTGGAGGAAATAGAATCATCATCCAAAAGTTTAGAAAAACTATTATTGTCCACATTAAAGCCTTCAATTGCATAGAAAAGTAAGAGGTAAAACGACCTTATTAGAAACATTCAAAAACTCCTTTTTTCTCTAAAGTAGCTTTTTGATATTTAACAGTGGTTGGCCTAGGGTTAGGAACAGAAGTTTCCTTAACAGAGATTTTCTATTTTAGGTGAGGATGAAGAATGAAACATTTAGAATTATTGTGCCCATGGATTTTCCAGTGAGAACAAATGATAGAGAAATTTTTAAATTCAATTCTTTGCATATAACCATAATTTTTAGATCCCAACCACATTTCTTTGGGGTGTTTCTTGGTAATGTCCAATTTAATAAGGATTCTAACCACTAAAGGATGAGATTTTTAGTTTACTTTTCAAGTTATTTAGGTATAAAGCACCCACAATAGGAATTGATGGTTAATGAAATGAATTACATATTTGGAGAGAAATCAAGCTGGAATGATTAGGTTCTTCCTTATTCAAATAGTGAAAATAAAATAAGAACGATGAGAAAACATGAGTAATCCAAATTTCATCAACTAAATCAAAATGTGATAGATTTTAAACAAATTAGCAGAAAAGTATGGAAGAGTGAATGTTTTCTAGATTGTATGAAGAGCAAACTTTCCAACCAAAGTGAAGTCAAACAACTAGACATTTCCATAAGTAGAGCCTAGCTAGGGCTTAGAAGTTAGTTTAGACTAGAGCAGGTCCATAGTGGACATCTTTGAATGATTTTAGTAGTTGAAGCCAAGTTAGATGATGCCTATTTGGATCCATAAGATCCTTTGATTTTAGGAATCATCGGAAGATGAGTTAGCGTCACTCAAGAAAATCAGTCGACAAGAGTTTAGAATTGAGAATTGCTCAAAATAATACAAGTAGTTGGAAACCATGAGAGGGATAGATGATTTAGGAGTTTTAGTAGGTTTCATTTATGGGATTTGGTTTTCGGGTTTAGGGTTTAAGGTTTATGATTAAGGGTTTAGGTTTAGGATTTAAGGTTTAGGGTTTCTATGATTTAAGGTTTAGGGTTTAGGGTTTTTTTTCTTTTTTAATTTTTTTTTATTTTTGTTTATTTTTTTTAATTAAGTAAACCAGTAGGTTTAGATTTATTTAATTTATTTAGTTTATTTTTAAATTATTTTAGTTTATTTTATTTTTTATTTTTACTTAGGTTTATTTCTATTTTTATTTAGTTTAGTTTATTTATTTTAGGTTCATTTATTTTAGTTTAGGTTTTTATTTTATTTTATTTTTTAAGTTAGGTTTTTTTTTAGTTTATTTTGATTTTGATTTTATTTTTTAGGTTTAAGTTTTATTTTTTACTTTTAGGTTTAGGTTTATGTTTTTATTTTAGTTTTTTTATGTTTAGGTTTGAGGTTTTTATTTTAGGTGTACTTTTAGGTTTTATTTTTTAGTTTAGTTTTAGGTTTATTTTTATTTTATATTATTTTATTTAGTTTAGGTTTAGGTTTATTTTATTTTGTTTATTTTATTTTTATTTTAGGTTTAGTTCTTTTTTTAGTTTAGGATTTTGGTTTAATTTTTTTTAGTTTTTATTTTTAGGTTTATTTTTTAGGTTTAGGTTTTTATTTAGTTTTTATTTTATTTTATTTTAGGTTTATTTTATTTTTATTTTAGGTTTAGTTTTTATTTTATTTAGGTTTTTTAATTTTTAGGTTAATTTTATTTTATTTAGTTTAGTTTAAGTTTTTATTTATTTTATTATAGTTTAGTTTTTATTTTTTTATTTTTTTATTTTTTGGTTTAGGTTTTGGTTTTGGTTTTAATTTTATTTAATTTTTATTTTTATTTAGGTTTTTTTATTTATTTTATTTTTAGGTTTTATTTAGTTTAGGTTTAGGTTTTAAGGGTTTAGGGTTTAGGGTTTAGGGTTAGTTTAGGGTTTAGGGTTTTGGGTTTAGGGAGTAGGTTAGTTTAGGGTTTAGAGTTTAAGCATTAGGGTTTAAGATTTATGGTTAGTTTATGGTGTTTGGGGCATTTAGGGTTTAGGATTTAGGGTTTGGGGTTTAGGGTTTAGGGTTTATGCTTTTTTGTGTTTAGGTTTAAGTTTTAGAGTTTAGATTTTTAGATTTTGAATTTAGTTTAGATTTAGTTTAGGTTTTTAAGTTTAGTTTAGTTTAGATTTTAGTTCAAATTTTTTAGGTTTAGTTTATTTAGTTTAGTTTATATTTATTTTAGATTTAGTTTATAGGGTTTAGATTTAATTTTATATTTTATTTACTTTAGGTTTTAGATTTGGTTTTTAGTTTAGATTTAGTTTAGTTTAGTTTAGTTTAGATTTAGTTTAGTTTAGAGTTTAGATTTAGATTTTTGTTTAGTTTAGAGTTTATTTAGTTTAGATTTTAGATTTAGTTTATTTAGTTTAGATTTTTAGTTTAGATTTTTTAGTTTAGATTAGTTTATTTAGTTTAGATTTTTTTAGTTTAATTTAGTTTAGTTTAGATTTAATTTTTAGATTTAGTTTTAGATTTTTTTAGGTTTAGATTTTTATTTATTTTAGAGTTTAGATTTTATTTTTATTTAGTTTAGCTTAATTTAGTTTATATTTTAGATTTAGTTTTAGAGTTTAGAGTTTAGTTTAGTTTAAATTTAGAATTTTATAGTTTAGATTTTAATTTAGATTTATATTTTTAGATTAGTTTTGATTTAGTTTAGATTTTTAGATTTAGTTTAAAGTTTAGATTTAGTTTAGATTTTAGATTTTAGAGTATAGATATTAGTTTAGATTAGGAGTTTTTTTTAGATTTAGTTTAGAGTTTAGTTTTAGTTTAGTTTAGTTTAGTTTAGAGTTTAGAGTTTAGATTTTTAGATTTTAGTTTAGATTTAGTTTAGTTTAGATTTAGTTTAGATTTTTAGTTTAGTTTAACTTTTTTAGTTTAGTTTAGATTTTAGTTTTTTAGTTTAGATTTTTAGTTCAGAGTTTAGATTTTTAGATTTAGTTTAGTTTAGTTTAGGTTTAGTTTAGATTTTTGCAGTTTATATTTAGATTTAGTTTAGATTTTAGTTTAGTTTAGGTTTTAGATTTTAGTTCAGTTTAGATTTTATATTTTAGTTTGGAGTTTAGGGTTTAGGGTTTAGGGTTTAGGGTTTAGGGTTTAGGGTTTAAGGTTTTAGGGTTTAGAGTTTAGGGTTTAGGTTTAAATTTTTTTTTAATTTACTGCTTAATTTTATTTTTCATTTATTAGGGTTTATGATTTAGTTTAGGGTTTAGGGTTTTTTTTAGTTTAGGGTTTAGGTTGATTTCTTAATTATTTTTAGGATTATTTTTTAGGTTTAGGTTTTTATGTAGTTTTTATTTTATTTTATTTTAGGTTTATTTTATTTTTATTTTAGGTTTAGCTTTCATTTTTTTTAGGTTTTTTATTTTTAGGTTTATTTTATTTTTTAGTTTAGTTTAGGTTTTTATTTATTTTATTTTAGTTTAGTTGTTATTATATATTTTATTTTATTTTAAGTTTAGTATAGGTTTAAGTTTTAATTTAGGTTTTATTTAATTTTATTTGTTTTATTTTATTAAGGTTTATGTTTTGTTTTTTTTTTTTTTTTTTAACACTACTTCTCCCAAGTCCTGGATGCAAAAGTGGAGGGTTGCTAGTAGGTGTAAAATTTGTCAAATAATCATGACATGAATCCTTTAAATCATTATGTTAATGCTATCCCCATGGAAGCGGCAGATGGCTTGAATATGAAAAATGTGCTAGAGCCGGATGTGGTTAAATAAGCAAGGGTTCCCACATTATGGATGGATGCAAAGAAGTTAGTCCATGAAACTAGAATTAGGTTAGGATCTTGGAATATAGGTACTCTTAGTAAATTAATGGAATTAATAGATATTATGGTTCATAGAAAGATAAATATTTTATGTGTTCAAGAAACAAAATGGGTTGGGGAGAAGGCCAAGGAGATTGATAGTTTAGGTTTTAAACTTTGGTATTGTAAAAGTCGAACTAGAAATGGTGTAGGTGTGATTATAGATAAAAGTTTGAAGGATAATGTTATAAGTATTAATAGATGTGGAGATAGAATTATAGCTTTAAAGATTATTGTTGATACTAAGATTATCAATGTTATAAGTGTCATGCTCCTCAAGTAGGTTTGGAGGTAAGCTCAAAAGAAAAATTTTGGAATGAATTAGAGGGATTAATACAAAAGATACCTCTTGAAGAAAAAGTATTTATTGGGGAGATTTAAATGGACATGTTGGTAGAGTAGTAGAAGATTTTAAAAGTATTCATGGTGGTTATGGATTTGGAGTGACTAATGAAGAAGGTAAGACTATATTAGATTTTGCCTTAGCTTATGATTTTGTAGTTGCTAATACTTTATTTAAGAAAAGAGATGAACATATTATTACTTATAAAAATGAATCTAGTAAAACAGATTGATTATTTTCTGATAAGAAAAATAGATCGTTTAGATTGTAAAGATTGTAAGGTCATTCCAAGTGAAATTTTAAGTACCCAACATCGACTATTAGTTTTAGATTTTAAGATGAAAGGTTGTAAGAGAAAAAAATAAACTTTTAGTATCAAGTTTTAAACAAATTTTAGATGTAAGGTAAGCTTCTTTTAGAATAGTTGGTGGTGGAGTAGTGTGCAAGAAAAGATATAAAACATTGTTATAAAACTTGGTTTAGATGTACTTAGAATTGGGAAAGATATAAAATTTTAGATTCTAGAAAGTTATGATGCTTTAGTGATTTATACAATAGATTAGATAAGAAGGTGAAAGATGTATGTATAAGTTAGTTTAGAGATAGGAGAAGTAAAGACATAGTTCAAGTGAGAGTATTAGATGAAAATAATAAAGTGCTTTTCTTAGAAAAGATATTGAAAATAGGTGGATGAGGTATTTTAATAAACTTTTTTTAATGAAGGATAGTGATTGATTTTAGCAATTTTTAGTTTCATTTTATCGTGGTTTAGTTTAGAAGTTAGTGAAGCTTTAGAAATGTGGAAATTTAGTAGATAATATTATAGAAGTGTGGAAATGTTTAGGAGATCAAGAATTTCTTGGCTTACAAATCTTTTTAATGTTATTTTAAAGACTAGATCTTTAGATTGGAGAAAGAGTTTGTTGGTTTATATTTAGAATAAAGCGATAGAGTGTACAAATTTAGAGGAATTAAGAATGTTTACATTAAAATTATGGGAGAGTAAGTGAGCATAGGTTAGATGTTAGATTTTTGTTTGGTTTCATAGGTAGATCTTATGGATTTTATATATTTGTTAAGAGGTTTGATGGAGAAACATAGAAAATAGGATCTACATATGATATTTATTAATTTAGAAAGCTTATGATAAAGTCTCAAGAGATGTTCTTTGGAGAGTTTAGAATAGAGTTAATATTGGTTATATTAGTCATTAGGATATGTATACTAGATTTGTGTCCAAACACAGTTGATAAACTATTTTTATTTGGTTGGATTACATCAAGGATCAACATTAAGCCCTTATCTTTTACTTTAGTTATGGATGTTCTTAGAGGCATTTAGAAGATGTACCTTGGTGTATGCTTTTTTGATGACATTTTCTTGTTGATAAGACTAGAGAGTAGAAACTTGAATTATGGAGGTCAACTTTGTTAGGTTTTCATTTAGATCTAAAACTTATATGGAGTGTAATTTTAGTTTAGAAGTTTTAGTGGTAGTGTTGTGACTTTTGATAGTCATTAATAAGGTGAGATTAGATATTTAGGCTTTGTTATGATGGTGAAATAGATGGAGATATTATTAGTATTAGTTGGATGGTTGAAGTGGAGGAATGCATTATTATGTGATAGTTTATAAACTTAAGGTAAAATTTTATAAGATGGTGGTAAGACACGCAATGACTTATGGTAGAATGTTGGCCAATAGAGAAACATAAGACTAAGTTAAGTGTTAGAGATGAGGATGCTTAGGTGGATGAGTGGATTTATTAGAGATAGAATGCAAAATAGTATGTTAGGAGTTGGAGTTTAGTGGTAGATAAGATTAGGGAGAGTTTAGATGGTTTGGCCACATAGCGTTTTATTAGTAGATGCATTAGATTTACCTTATGTTAAGAAAGGTAGAGGTAGACCTAAAAGACTTGGTTAAGATGTATAAAAAATGATCTTAGTATACTTGAATTAAATGAGAATTTGACACATAATGGTTAGCGAAGGATTCATGTGAGTAGGATTGCTTATTGTTGTTATTGTAGTTTATGTTTTTATTTATTTTACTTTTAGGTTTTATTTAGTTTAGGTTTATTTTTTATATTTAGGGTTTAGGGTTTAGGGTTTAGGGTTTTATTTAGATTTTAGGTTTTAGGTTTAGGGTTTAGGTTATTTTAGATTTAGTTTAGAGTTTAGATTTTAGTTTAGGATTTAGTGTTTAGGTTTAGTTTAGGATTTATGGTTTATTTTATGGTTTTAGGGTTTAGGGTTTAGAATTTATTTAGGTTTAGGTTTTTAGTTTAGTTTAGGTTTTAGTTTAGGGTTTATGATTTTTAAGGGTTTAGGTTTAGGTTTTAGATTTTAGATTTTTAGATTTTTGATTTATTTTAGATTTAGTTTAGGTTTTTTTAGTTTAGTTTAGTTTATATTTTAGTTTAGAGTTTTTAGATTTAATTTATTTAGTTTAGATTAGATTTAGTTTGGATTTAGTTTCAGGGTTTAGATTTAAGTTTAGATTTTATTTAGTTAGATTTTAGATTTAGTTTTTAGTTAGATTTAGTTTGCTTTAGTTTAGTTTAGTTTAGAGTTCAGATTTAGATTTTTAGTTTAGTTTAGAGCTTATTTAGTTTAGATTTTAGATTTAGTTTATTTAGTTTAGGTTCTTAGTTTAGATTTTTTTAATTTAGATTTTAATTTATTAAGTTTAGGTTTTAGATTTAGTTTAGAGTTTAGATTTAGTTTAGTTTAGATTTAGTTTAGATTTTTAGTTTAGATTTAGTTTAGTTTAGATTTAGTTTTAGATTTTTTTTAAGTTTAGATTTTTATTTATTTTAGAGTTTAGATTTAGTTTAGATTTTATTTTTATTCAGTTTAGTTTAGTTTAATTTAGATTTTAGATTTAGTTTTGGAATTTAGAGTTTAGTTTAGTTTAGATTTTGAGTTTTACAGTTTAGATTTTAGTTTAGATTTATATGTTTAGATTTAGTTTATATTTTTAGATTTAGTTTAGAGTTTAGATTTAGTTTAAATTTTAGATTTTAGAGTCTAGACTTTAGTTTAGTTTAGATTTTTAGATTTAGTTTAGAGTTTAGTTTTAGTTTAGTTTAGATTTAATTTAGTTTAATCTAGATTTTTGAGTTTAGATTTTTAAATTTTAGTTTAGATTTACTTTAGATTTTTAGTTTAGTTTAGTTTTTAGTTTAGTTTTTATTTTAGTTTTTTAGTTTAGATTTTTAGTTTAGAGTTTAGAATTTTAGATTTAGTTTAGTTTAGTTTAGATTTAGTTCATAATTTTATAATTTAGATTTAAATTTAGTTTAGATTTTAGATTTTTTGTTTAGAGTTTAGGGTTTAGGGTTTAGGGTTTAGGATTTATGGTTTTTTAAGGTTTAGATTTAGGTTTTTTTGTAATTTAGGATTTAGGTTTTATTTTTTATTTATTAAGGTTTAGGGTTTAGTTTAGGGTTTAGGGTTTACAGTTTAGGGTAGGTTTCAGTTTTTAGTTTAGTTTTAGGGTTTAGTTTTTAGGTTTTAGGTTTAGGGTTTAGGGTTTAGGTTTAGGTTTAGGGTTTAGGGTTTAGGGTTTAATTTAGGTTTTATTTAGGTTTAGGCTTTAGGATTTTTAGGTTTAGGTTTAGGTTTATGTTTAGGGTTAGTTTAAGATTTTGGGTTTAAGGTTTAGGTTAGTTTAGGGTTTAGGGTTTAAGGTTTTTTAGGGTTTAGGGTTTAGGGTTTTTTACTTTTTGGAAAAATTAAGGGAATTTTATTGCCACAAAAAAGGGGGATATAAAGTCCTTAAAGGGGATAAATCTCTAAACTAATGCTTAGAGAGCAACAATAAATCCTAAAGAGATGTATACGCTAACTATTACAAAAATATATAAAAGCAAACAAAAGAAAAAAAAACAAATCAGCAACAACAGAAGGTCCATGTAAGCAACAGACATATCCACTTGGTCCCTCTGATAATGGCAAGAACCACCTGCAAGACTCTCCCAACCTATAAAAGAATTCTACAACATACTAAGGAAAGGATGAGTACAATTAAGTAGGCATAAAGAGTAAGGGCAATGTTAAAGATCAAAGTAAAGAAAAAGCTCAGGCTTAATCACAGTCATCTCAAGGAGCAACATTATATGTAAGCATCCAAACTTTAGAAGAAGGGTTACAATTACATATAGTGTTACCAACCAAAAGAAGAAGAGATGGGAAAATTAAGGCCATGAGAGCTAGCATACCTCGTGTAGCCAATCATCCAAAGACCATCCTCCAACAAGGCTACAAAGTCCTCCAACCAACAAATAGAACATACAACTACAAAGCCACTAAAACTATCAAGTCGAGTAAGATAGATTAACAACCAAACCTCAGGGACAACAGTAATACGGTATGAAAACCACCAAGGCCAGCACCAAAAATGAAAAACAACATCAATAAGAGCAAGCACCATAATAGGGAGAACAACACAAACCAGGAAAATAGGTCCAAAGCCATAACAAACAACCCACAATTATCACCAAAGCACTAGCAATCCAAATCCAAGGTAGAAAGTACATCCAACACTAATAGGAACCACCAATCCAACCTAAAGCCCATAGCCAAAATAATTTCCAAGGAACTAAACCAAGGCACCAACACCCAAGGTGAAAATAATACCAACACCCCACCAACCCAAATGAAATGACACCCAAAGCCAAGACCAAAAAAATCACAAGAACTCATATCCACCACCAGCAAAATAGAAAAAAATAGCTAATAAAACCACCCAACCCATAGCAAATAGGAGGCGGCATGAGGTGAGAATAGCGACAAAACACCCAAATAGGAAAAGGCAAAAAGTAGCGTGACCCGAGGAAAACCAATACAGGAGGAGGCCAAAACCAGAACCAAGACAAATTCACTTAATCTAACCACCAGTCCCCAATCTAGAAAAATAGAAAAAATAACAACCAACAAAAATCCTCCTCCAAGCCAAATCCAAGCCAACGATAAAATACCAATAGGTCCCCAGATCTGCCATCAACAAAGCAGTAAAAATCGGACAACATAGCCAGCCAACCAAACTAACCAACCATACCAACCCACCCAACAAACCAAACCCAACCAACGGTCAAACCAAACACCATAGTAGCAAAAGATCTAACTTAGTGAAAAGACCAACAGCAGCCATCAAGCAAAAATCACCCAAGACAACAAGTGTAGAACAATCATCATCCAAGCCCAACCACAATAATAGAAAATTTGATTCGAGGAAACAAGTCAAAAAAAAAAGCGGACCAACATCAAAAGTATAAGGAAAAAAACAACAAAAACCCCAACAAAGACACCAAAAAATCACTACCAGTGTGGAAAACTAACCATAAGTCTCAAAGAGTTATAAAAGAAGTTAACAAAAGCACCACTAAAGCCCAAAAAAGGATCAAAGAGATCAATAAAGGGATTAAAAGGAAAATGGTTAAAGTTTAGGGATAGTCTAGAACCATCAAAGCAGCACTCACAAAAAATAAGGTTAGCCAAGACTCTTAAGAAGAATAGCAAGGACCAAACCCAATTGGGGAAAGCATAATAATAATAATCAAAAAGTAGGCCCAAAGAAACCACCATAGTAAAAGGACCAACAAAATTAAGCCAAAAGTTAAAATCTGATGTGAGGTAGTCTAGAGTTATCCAGATTGACCAAGCCTCTCAGCAGCTTAGGTAAGTTTTGATTTTCAAATATAGTGAGTTCATTTAACTCAACACCCAAATTGGACAGGAAATTTGCACAAGCATTACCTTTATGAAGAATATGAGAAATTCTATAGCAAACTTGAGAGAGGAGGTTTTAGTGTGGTTAAGAAGAAGAAATAAATCAGCATTTCCCATTTTATTAGAATTGAGCCTTTCAAGTAAAAGAAGAGTGTCAACTTTGATCCAAATATTAAAGAGGCCTTTGTTCAAACAAATATCAATAGATTTATTAACAGCCATAAGCTAACAAAATAGGCTTTTAGGGGATAGGCAAAAGCACAAATGACAGTACCTTTGGAATCCCTAAGAATACCATCACAACCATCTTTATTAGGGGAAATTGAACCATCAATATTAATCTTAATAAAGTTCTCTTTAGGTTTGATCCAATGAATAATCCTAGCAGCTTTATTAAAAGAAACATCAGGCAGAATGATACCCAATCTTTTAGCCACAAATTTGTAACCACTAAAATGAATGTTACAAATAAGATTGGCATTAAACAAAGCATGCATTTTTTTTCTTTAGTTCTAGCAAGAATCCTTTTATGATTCACTGGGATAACATGATATTTAGCATCATTTCTATTCATCTAGATGAACCAGACAAGGGTAATGGCAATTAAAACTTTGATATGAACTTTAACAGTTTTTTGAAAGCAGGCTTCAATAAGTTGATATAAAGAAAGAGAGCCATGAAAATAATTAGTGTTAAAAAGATCATCATACCAAATCCATAATTTAGAAGAAATAGTACCATTGATAAAAATATGGTTAACATTTTCTATATGGAAGCAATAGTAACATTTAGAAGGTAAATAAAACTTTTTATTCCAGAGCAAAGAGTCCACATGAATAAAGTTATTCAAAATCCTCCAAGCTATAATCGAATAAGAAATGGGAATGATAATGTTCCACAGTTTAATGAAGACATTAGAGTTATTTTGTTTATCTCTAATAAAATTCCAAACCTCTTTAAGAACAAAATCACCATTGGAAAAGAGCTTAAAAGAATTTGGTCAGGTTTGTTAGAAAAAAATAGTGATATTTCTAAAGTTATCAAAAAGAGAAATAGGGATATGATTCTCAAGTTTGTTTTCATTCCAATCATTATTAAGCCAAAAAGAGTTAACTTTGATAGCAACAGTAGAGTGTGTAGATAAAAGGGAGTCAATAAAGCCATTGCCAATTGTCTTGCCAAAAGAAAGAAGAACCTGAATGAATACCCCAAGATATTAACGATTCAGCAACCCATTTATTGGAGCAAAGCCTTTTCCAAACCAGAGTCACCAACTTTATAAGCACAAATTAGAGGGTGTTTACCTTGGCAATATTTTTCATCATAAAATTAGCCCAAAGGCTATCATTCTTTCTAAAATTCCAGAGCTTATGAGAGAAGGTAGTAATAAAGAAATGGGTTTGCAACCAAGACCACCTTCATGGACCACAACATTTATTCCAAAGATGTCCAATGCATTCTTTTAATAGAATTATTGGATCCCCAAATTTATTAAGCAAGCGATCAAGATGAGTAGAATTAGTGGAGATAATAGTGAATCAAATAAGAGACATTGAATTGAGAGTGTTTTTTAAGGATGAGCCTACCACCAAAGGAAAGTAAATGGAATTACAAAAATTTATTTAAAATATTTTGAATTAACTCATCAAAAGATGGGATTATTTTGGACCTTTAAATAGTTTTAGAGGTAAGTGTTGATGTTGAAAATAGGTGATATACAGGATTTGATTTATTTTATTATTTGAGATACTTGAAAAAGTACCAAAACATCTTTCCTTATCATTGATAGAAATACACTTTCTCTGCCAAATTTATTTTAAAAAATCTTGAGATTCTTGATATGATGAATAGAAGCATTACAAAAAATAATGAAATAATCTGCAATGCTTAAATGGGAAACAGGAAGACCACCAATAGTTTTGTAATACATACTAGGATTATTTAAGAATAAATCATTGATGCTCCTAGATAAATACTCAATAGTAATAATAAATAAAGCAAGAGATAATGGATCCCCTTATCTTAATCCATGGGAAAAAGGAAAGAAGCCCAAAGCTTCCCCATTAAGAAAAATAGAAACCTCGCATTATTAATATAATTTTTAATAAAATAAATAAATTTATCATAAAACTCAAATAAATTCAGAATATAGA
The DNA here is from genome assembly GCA_021442155.1 of Cymbidium sinense. Taxonomy (NCBI): domain Eukaryota; kingdom Viridiplantae; phylum Streptophyta; class Magnoliopsida; order Asparagales; family Orchidaceae; genus Cymbidium; species Cymbidium sinense. Next base: position 181,198,421 of record CM038220.1, read on the forward strand.
AAAGGAAATCCCAAGAGATATTATCAAAAGCTTTGGTAATATCTAATTTTTAAAGAATGTTTACACCTCTAGTCTTAGCATCTAAATTATGAATTTTTTTCCTAGGCAAGTAAAATGTTATCAGAAATAGATCTACCTCTAACAAAACCAGTTTGGTTTAGAGAGATAATCTTTAGTAAAAGATTGGCAAGAATTTCAAAATTTGAAGAAGGTGTAATAGGTCTAAAATTCAATAGTTAGGATTATCTTTCTTAGGTATGTGAACAATAAATTTAAAATATCTAGAAAAGGATTACCATTAAAATAATCAACCAGTCAATCAAATCATTTTTAATAATAAAATAACATTTTGAAAAAAAAGAGTTGTGAAATTAGAATAATCTATGTTCATGCTATTAAAAACTTTAAAAATCTCATCTTCATTAGACAAAATAGTAAGCAAATGATTGTCATCATTAGTAATAATAGGAGGAATCAAGTGTGATTTATAAATAGCATCATATGAGCAACTCTTATTAAGCATATTTCTAAAGTAATTATTAATTGAATCCTTAATATCATTATTCTCCATAATCCATTCTCCATTGCCATCTTTAATTTTTTTAAATATTATTTAAAGTTTTATTAACTAAAGCATGGAAATACCTATTTTTGTTTATTTTTAGTTTTTTAGCCAAGTTTAGGTTTTTAGGCTTATTTTATTTATTTTAGGTTTTATTTTTTTATTTTAGTTTATTTTTTTATTTATGTTTTTATTTAGGTTTAAGTTTAGGTTTATTTAGTTTTTTAGTTTATTTATTTATTTTAGTTTATTTTTATTTTTTATTTTTTATGTTTTTTATTTTTAGTTTTAGTTTATTTTAATATTTATTTTTAGGTTTATTTATTAGTTTAGTTTATTTAGGTATTATTTTGAGTTTTTATTTTATTTTTTATTTTATTTAGGTGTAGGTTTTTATTTAGTTTAGGTTTTATTTAGGTTTAAGTTTTTATTTAGGTTTAGGTTTATTTAGTTTATTTATTTAGTCTAGTTTTTATTTTAGGTTTAGGTTTTTTTATTTATTTTATTTATTTATTTTTATATATTTTAGTGTTTAGGTTTGGATTAATTTTTTAGGTTTATTTATTTTATTTAGTTTATTTATTTTAATTTAGGTTTAAGTTTTTATTTTTTATTTATTTAAGTTTTAGTTTTTTTATTTTTATTTTATTTAGTTTAGGTTTAGTTTTAGGTTTTAGGTTTAGGTTTAGGATTCATTTTAGTTTATTTTATTTTTTAGGTTTAGCTTTAGGTTTTTAGTTTATTTAGTTTAAGTTTTAGTTTATTTAGGTTTAGGGTTTAGGGTTTAGGGTTTAGGATTTAGGATTTAGATTAGTTTAGGGTTTTTTTTAGGTTTAGGGTTTTAGTTTAGGGTTTAATTTAGGTTTGTTTAGCATTTAGAATTTATGATTTAGGATTTAGGGTTTAGGGTTTAGGGTTTTTAGGGTTTAGGTTTCACGGTTTAGGGTTTAGAGTTCTTTTTTTCTTATTTATTTATTTTTTATTTTTATTTTTTATTTTATTTATTAAATTAGAAGATAGTTTAGGTTTATTTAGTTTATATAGTTTATTTTTTATTTATTTCAATTTATTTTATATTTTTTATTTAGTTTTTTTTTAGTTTAGTTTATTTATTTTAGTTTAACTTTTTTATTTTAGTTTATTTTTTAGGTTTAGGTTTAGGTTTAGTTTAGTTTTATTTCTATTTTAATTTTTAAGTTTAGGTTTTACTTTTTATATTTTGGGTTTAGGTTTAGGTTTTTTTTAGGTTTAGGTTTAGGTTTTATTTTAGGTTTATTTTTAGTTTTATTTTAGTTTAGTTTTAGGTTATTTTTTAGTTTATTTTATTTTATTTATTTTAGGTTTATGTTTAGGTTTAGTTTATTTTAGGTTTAGGTTTTATTTATTTTAGTTTAGTTTATTTTTGTTTAAGATTAGGTTTATTTTATTTTATTTATTTTATTTTTATTTTAGGTTTAGGTTTTTTTGTTAGTTTAGGGTTTAGGTTTTATTTTTTATTTTTAGGTTTATTTTTTTAAGTTTAAGTTTTTATTTTGTTTTTATTTTATTTTATTTTATGTTTATTTTATTTTTATTTTTATTTTAGGTTTAGTTTTTATTTTATTTAGGATTTTTATTTTTTAGTTTATTTTATTTTTTTTAGTTTAGCTTTGGTATTTATTTATTTTATTTTAGATTAGTTTTTATTTTTATTTTATTTTTTTTATTTTTAGGTTTAGGTTTAGGTTTTAGTTTAGGTTTTTATTTTATTTTATTTTTAAATTTATTTAGGTTTAGGTCTTTTTTTAATTTATTTTTAGGTTTTATTTAGTTTAGGTTTATGTTTTTAGGATTTAGGGTTTAGGGTTTAGGGGGTTTAGGTTTAGGGTTTAGGGTTTAGGGTTTTCACGTTTAGGGTTTAGGTTTATGGATTTTTAGGGTCTAGGTTTAAGTTTAGAGTTTAGATTTTTTTTTAGATTTTAGATTTAGTTTAGATTTAGTTTAGATATTTTTTAGTTTAGTTTAGTTTAGATTTTAGTCTAGCATTTTTTGATTTAGTTTATTTAATTTAGTTTAGATTTAGTTTTAGTGTTTAGATTTAGGTTTAGATTTTAGATTTAGTTTTTAGTTTATATTTAGTTTAGTTTAGTTCAGTTTAGTTTAGATTTAGTTTAGTTTAGTGTTTATATTTAGATTTTTAGTTTAGTTTAGAATTTATTAAGTTTAGATTTTAGATTTAGTTTAGGTTTTTAGTTTAGATTTTTTTTAGTTTAGATTTTAATTTTATTTACTTTAGATTTTAGATTTAGTTTAGAGTTTAGATTTAGTTTAGTTTAGATTTAATTTGGATTTTATAGTTTATATTTAGTTTAGATTTAGTTTAGATTTAGTTTTAGATTTAGTTTTAGATTTTTTAGGTTTAGATTTTTATTTATTTTAGAGTTTAGATTTAGTTTAGATTTTATTTTTATTTAGTTTAGTTTAATTTAGTTTAGATTTTAGATTTAGTTTTAGAGTTTAATTTTAATTTAGTTTAGATTTAATGTTTTAAACTTTAGATTTTAATTTAGATTTAGATTTGTTGATTTAATTTAGATTTAGTTTAGATTTTTAGAATTTTAGATTTAGTTTATAGTTTAGATTTAGTTTAGATTTTAAATTTTAGAGTTTAGATTTTAGTTTAGCTTAGATTTTTAGAATTTTAGATTTAGTTTAGAGTTTAGTTTTAGTTTAGTTTAGAGTTTAGAGTTTAGATTTTTAGATTTTAGTTTAGATTTTGTTTAGTTTAGATTTAGTTTAGATTTTTAGTTTAGTTTAGATTTTAGTTTATTAGTTAAATTTTTTGTTTAGAGTTTAGATTTTTATATTTAGTGTAGTTTAGTTTAGATTTAGTTTAGATTTAGATTTAGTTTAGAATTTAGTTTAATTTACATTTTATATTTTAGTTTAGAGTTTAGGGTTTAGGGTTCTGGGTTTAGGGTTAGTTTAGGGGGTTTTGGGTTTTGGGTTTAGGGTTTCAGGGTTTTTGGATTTAGGGTTTAGGTTTAGGTTTTTTTTTAATTTAGAGTTTAGGTTTTATTTTTATTTAGGGTTTAGGGTTAGTTTATGGAGTTTAGGGTTTAGGGTTTAGGGTTTAGGGTTTAGGGTTTAAGGTTTTTTAGGGTTTAGGTTTAGGTTTTAGAGTTTAATTTTTTAAATTTTAGATTTAGTTTAGATTTAGTTCAGATTTTTTTGTTTAGTTTAGTTTAGATTTTTAGTTTAGTTTAGATTTTTTTAGTTTAGTTTAGATTTAGTTTTTTTGGTTTACATTTTTAATTTAGAGTTTAAATTTTTATATTTAGTTTAGTTTAGCTTAGATTTAGTTTAGATTTTTAGTTTAATTTATATTTTAGATTTTAGTTTAGAGTTTAGGGTTTAGAGATTAGGGTTTAGGGTTTAGGGTTTAGGGTTTAGGGGTTAAGGTTTAGGGTTTTTTAAGATTTAGGTTTAGGTGTTTTTATTTATTTTTAATTTAGGGTTTAGGTTTTTTTATTTTTTATTAGGGTTTAGGGTATAGTTTAGGATTTAGGGTTTAGGGTTTATGTTTTAGTGTTTAGGGTTTAGGGTTTAGTTTAGGGTTTAGTTTAGGGTTTAGGTTTATTTTTTATTTTTAGGTTTAAGTTTAAGTTTTTTATTTAGTTTTTTTTTATTTTATTTTATAATTTTTTATTTTAGATTTAGTTTTATTTTATTTAGGTTTTATTTTTTAGTTTCATTTAAGTTTTATTTATTTTATTTTAGTTTAGTTTTATTTTTTTAATTTATTTTTTAAGTTTACATTTAGGTTTAAGTTTTATTTTAGGTTATTATTTTATTTTATTTTTTTATTTTATTTAGGTTTATTTTTAATTTATTTTATTTTTAGGTTTGATTTAGTTTAAGTTTAGGTTTTTAAGGTTTAGGGTTTAGGGTTAGTTGAGGGTTAGGGTTTTGGGTTTATGTTTATTTAGGATTTAGGGTTTAGGATTTAAGGTTAGTTTAGGGGCTTTTGGGTTTAGTATTTAGGGTTTAGGATTTTGAGTTTAGGGCTTAGTGTTTAGGGTTTTAGGGGTTAGGGTTTAGGGTTTAGGCTTTATGGTTTTTTAGGATTTAGGTTTAGGTTTTAGAGTTTAAATTTTTGGATTTTAGATTTTGCTTAGATTTTTTAGTTTATCTTAGTTTAGAATTTAGTTTAGAATTTTTAGATTTAGTTTATTTAGTTTAGTTTAGATTTAGTTTTAGGGTTTATATTTAAGTTTAGATTTTATTTAATTTAGATTTTAGATTTAGTTTTTAGTTTAGATTTAGTTTAGTTTTGTTTAGAGTTTAGAATTAGATTTTTAGTTTAGTTTAGAGTTTATTTAGTTTTGATTTTAGATTTAGTTTATTTACTTCAGGTTTTTAATTAAGTTTTTTTAGTTCAGATTTTAATTTATTTAGTTTAGATTTTAGATTTAGTTTATAGTTTAGATTTAGTTTAGTTTAGATTTAGTTTAGATTTTGTTTAGTTTAGATTTTGTTTAGTTTAGAATTTATTTAGATTTTGTTTTTAGATTTACTTTTAGATTTTTTAGGTTTAGATTTTAATTTATTTTAGAGTTTAGATTTAGTTTAGATTTTATTTTTATTTAGTTTATTTTAGTTTAGATTTTAGATTTAGTTTTAGAGTTTAGAGTTTAGTTTAGTGTAGATTTAGAGTTTTAAAGGTTAGATTTTAGTTTAGATTTAAATTTTTAGATTTAGTTTAGATTTTTAGAGTTTATTTAGAGTTTAGATTTATTTTAGATTTTATATTTTAGAGTTTAGATTTTCATTTAGTTTAGAGTTTAGATTTTAGTTTAGATTTAGTTTAATTTAGATTTAGTTTTGATTTTTAGTTTAGTTTAGATCTTTTTTAGTATAATTTTTAGTTTAGATTTTACTCTTTTAGTTTAGATTTTTAGATTTTGTTTTGTTTAGTTTAGATTTAGTTTAGATTTAAATTTAGTTTATATTTTACAATTTAGTTTAGGGTTAATTTAGGGGGTTCAGGGTTTAGGGTTTAGAGTTTAAGGTTTAGGATTTTAGTGTTTAGGGTTAGTTTTTTTTAATTTAGGGTTTAGGTTTTATTTTTTATTTATTTTAGGGTTTTATTTTTAGGTTTATTTTTTAGGTTGAGGTTTTTATTTAATTTAGATTTTATTTTATTTAGGTTTTTTATTTTTAGGTTTATTTTATTTTTTAGTTTAGTTTAGGTTTTCATTTATTTTATTTTATTTTAGTTTTTATTTTTTATTTTATTTTATTTTTAGGTTTAGGTTTAGGGTTAGGTTTTAGTTTTGGTTTTTATTTTATTTTATTTGTTTAGTTTATTTAGGTTTAGGTTTTTTTGTTTATTTTATTTTTAGGTTTTTTTTTAATTTATGTTTAGGCTTTCAAGGCTTAGGTTTAGGGTTTAGGGTTGTAGGGTTTATGGTTTAGGGTTTAGTATTTTTAAAGGTTTAGGGTTTTTTAGGGATTAGGGTTTAGGGTTTAGGGTTTTAGGTGTATGGTTTAGGATTTAGGGTTTATGGTTTTTAAGGTTTAGGGTTGTAGGTTTAGGTTTAGGTTTTTAGTTTATTTTTTTTAGGTTTATTTTTATTTTTATTTAGTTTAGTTTATGTATTTTAGGTTTATTTATTTTAGTTTTATTTTTAGGTTTGATTTATTTTTTAGTTTAGTTTTATTCTTATTTTATTTTTTAGGTTTAGGTTTTATTTTTTTAGTTTTGGTTTAGGTTTATTTTTAGTTTATTTTATTTTATTTAGTTTAGGTTTAGGTTTAGTTTATTTTAGGTTTAGGTTTCAGTTTTATTTATTTTAGTTTAGGTTTAGGTATATTTTATTTATATTTTAGGTTAAAGTTTTTTTTTTAAGTTTAGGATTTATGTAATATTTTATATTTATTTTTAGGTTTATTTTTTAGGTTTAGGTTTTAATTTATTTTAGGTTTATTTTGTTTTTATTTTAAGTTAATTTTGTTATTTTATTTAGGTTTTTTATTTTAAGCTTTATTTTATTTTATTTAGTTTCATTAAGGTTTTTATTTATTTTATTTTATTTTAGATTTTATTTTTTATTTTATTTTATTTTTAGATTTTTGTTTAGGTTTTTATTTTATCTTATTTTTTATTTTATTTAGGTTAATTTTTTTATTTATTCTATTTTTAGTTTTTATTTAGTTTAGGTTTAGGTTTTTAGGTTTTTAAGTTTTTATGTTTAGGGTTTAGGGTTTAGGGTTTAGTGTTTTTTTTCATTTTTTTTAATTTTGTTTAAATTAAGAAAATCAGCAGGTTTAGGTTTATTTAGTTTATTTTTTTGTTTATTTTATTTTATTTTTTATTTAGTTTAGTTTATTTATTTTAGGTTCATTTATTTTAGTTTATGATTTTTATTTTAGTTTAGTTTTTTAGGTTTAGGTTTAGGTTGAAATTTTCTTTTTAGTTTAGTTTTAGTTTTATTATATTTTTTAGATTTAGTTTTATTTTTTATTTTTAGGTTTAGGTTTAGATTTTTATTTTAAATTTTTTAGGTTTAGGTTTTAGGTTTATTTTTAAGTTTTTTTTTTAGTTTAGGTTTATTTTTATTTTTAATTTATTTTATTTTATTTAGCTTAGGCTTAGGTTTAGGTTTACTTTTTATTTATTTTAATTTAGTTTATTTTAGTTTAGGTTTAGGTTTATTTTATTTTTATTTTAAGTTTAGGTTTTCTTTTTAGTTTAGGGTTTAGGTTTTGTTGTTTATTTATTTTAAATTTTTTTTAGGTTTAAGTTTTAGGTTTTAAGTTTTAGGTTTTATCTTAGCTTAATTTTTAAATTTTATTTTATTTTATTTTTAAGTTTAGGTTTAGGTTTAGGGTTAGGTTTTAGATTAGGTTTTTATTTTATTTTATTTATTTATTTTATTTGGATTTAGGTTTATTTATTCAATTTATTTTTTAAGTTTTATTTAGTTTAGGTTTAGGTTTTTAGGGTTTAGAGTTTAGGGTTTAGGGTTTAGGTTAATTTAGGATTTATGGTTTAGGGTTTAGGATTTAGCATTTAACATTTAGGGTTTAGGGTTTAGGGTATAGGGTTTAGTGTTTAGGGTTTAGGGTTTAAGGTTTATGGTTTTGGGTTCTGATTTATGGTTATTCATGGTTTAGGTTTTAGAGTTTAGATTTTAAGATTTTAGATTTAGTTTAGATTTTTTTTAGTTTAGTTTAATTTCACTTTCAGTTTAAAGTTTTAAGATTTAGTTTATTTAGTTTAGTTTAGATTTAGTTTAAGGGTTTAGATTTAGGTTTAGATTTTATTTAGTTTAGATTTTAGATTTAGTTTTTAGTTTAGATTTAGTTTAATTTAGATTCAGTTTAGTTTAGAGTTTAGATTTAGATTTTTAGTTTAGTTTAGAGTTTATTTAGTTTTGACTTTAGATTTAGTTTATTTAGTTTAGGTTTTTACTTTATAATTTTTAGTTTAGATTTTAGGTTATTTAGCTTAGGTTTAGGTTTAGGTAAGTTTAGGGGCTTTTGGGTTTAGGATTTTAAGTTTAGGGCTTAATGTTTAGGGTTTTAGGGTTTAGGCTCTATGGTTTTTTAGGATTTAGGTTTAGGTTTTACAGTTTAGATTTTTAGATTTTAGATTTTGTTTAGATTTTTTTGTTTAGCTTAGTTTAGAATTTACTTTAGAGTTTTTAGATTTAGTTTATTTAGTTTAGCTTAGATTTAATTTATATTTAGTTTTAGGGTTTTGATTTAAGTTTAGATTTTATTTAATTTAGATTTTAGATTTAGTTTTTAGTTTTGTTTAGAGTTTAGAATTAGATTTTTAGTTTAGTTTAGAGTTTATTTAGTTTTTATTTTATATTTAGTTTATTTACTTTAGGTTTTTAGTTTAGTTTTTTTAGTTTAGATTTTAGTTTATTTAATTTAGATTTTAAATTTAGTTTAGAGTTTAGATTTAGTTTAGTTTAGATTTTTTTAGTTTAGATTTAGGTTAGATTTATTTTTTAGATTTAGTTTTAGATTATTTTGTTTTAGATTATTTATGTTTAGATTTTTATTTATTTCAGAGTTTAAATTTAGTTTAGATTTTATTTGTAGTTAGTTTAGCTTAGTTTAGTTTAGATTTTAGATTTAGTTTTAGAGTTTTGAGTTTAGTTTAGCTTAGATTTAGAATTTTAGAGTTTAGATTTTAGTTTATGTAGTTTTTAGATTTAGTTTAGATTTTTGATTTAGTTTAGAGTTTAGATTTAGTTTAGAATTTAGATTTTAGTTTAGTTTAAATTTTTAGATTTTTTTTTGATTTAGTTTAAAGTTTAGTTTTAGTTTAGTTTAGTTTAGAGTTTAGAGTTTAGATTTTGTTTAGATTTAGTTTAGATTTTAGTTTAGTTTAGATTTTTTTAGTTTAATTTTTAGGTTAGTTTAGATTTTAGTTTTTAAGTTTAGATTTTTAGTTTAGAGTTTAGATTTTTAGATTTAGTTTATTTTAGTTTAGATTAAGTTTAGATTTTCAGAGTTTAGATTTAGATTTTAGTTTAGTGTAGATTTTTTATTTTAGTTTAGAGTTTAAGGTTTAGGGTGTAGGGTTAGTTTAGTGGGATTATGTTTTAGGGTTTAGGATTTAAGGGTTTTATTAGAGGTTTAGTTTTAGGTTTTAATTTAGGTTTATTTATTTTATTTATTTTTTGGTTTATTTTTTAGGTTTAGGTTTTTATTTAGTTTAGATTTTATTTTATTTTAGGTCTATTTTATTTTTATTTTAAGTTTAATTTTTAATTTATTTAGGTCTTTTTATTTTTAGGTTTATTTATATTTTTAGTTTAGTTTAGGTTTTTATTTATTTTATATTAGTTTAATTTTAATTTTTTATTTTATTTTATTTTTAAGTTAAGGTTTAAGTTTAGGTTTAGGGTTAAGTTTTAGTTTAGGTTTTGATTTTATTTTATTTGTTTGATTTATTTAGGTTTAGTTTTTTTTATTTATTTTATTTTTAGGTTTTAGGGTTTAGGGTTTAGGTTAGTTTAGGGTTTAGGGTTTATGATTAGTTTAAGGTTTAGGATTTAGGGTTTAGGATTTAAGGTTTAGGGCTGTAGGGTTTAGGGTTTAGGGTTTAGGGCTTAGGATTTATGTTTGGGGTTTAGGGTTTGAAGTTTAGGGTTTTATTTTTAGGGTTTAAGATTTATGGTTTAAGATTTACTGTTTATGGTTTAGGGTTTAAGGTTTATGATTTTATAGTGTTTAGGTTTAGGTTTTAGAGTTTATATTTTTATATTATAGATTTAGTTTAGATTTTTTTTAGTTTAGTTTTTTATTTTAGTTTAGAGTTTTTAGATTTAATTTATTTAGTTTTATGATTTAAATTTAGGTTTAGAATTTAGATTTAGTTTTTAGTTTAGGTTTAGTTTAGTTTAGTTTAGATTTAGTTTAGTTTAAAGTTTAGATTTAGATTTTTAGTTTAGTTTAGAGTTTATTTAGTTTAGATTTTAGATTTAGTTTATTTAGGATCTATTTGGCATATTTTATTGTATGAAAGTTTGTTATTAGGAAAATGGCTTTTATAAAGGTGGTTTTGAAGAAGCAGTTTAACTATTTGGAAGATTGAGTTTAGTCTTTGTGTTGTTTTTAGAAAAAGTAACAAAACTACCCTTATGGTCATATAGCATCATAGAGTAAGAAAAAAATGCAATTTTAGAAGTCCATACATACTCATAATTCAAGTATCATTGCTATGTCAAAGAAATTATCATTTAAACAAAGTTAATCCAAAAATATACTACTACTCCCTTAGGGTTGACATCATGCAACCAACCAACAACTACAACTATGAAATTAACTGATGATAAATAAACATCATCTTTTAAAAAATAAAATGAGAAAAATAGTCATAACAACAAACAACAACTACAAAGCAATTTTCTAGAGAAACTATAGAGTTGACATCACACAACCATTTCAGGGGACAGGTAGCCATCTATGACAACAAAAGTAGAGATAGAAAGACTGGATTTAATGGTATGAAATAGGTTTGGTGTTGGAGTCATGAGCGATGAGACAAATCAGAGCTAAAGCTTGTCGACACTAGTAGATTTTTTAGTACAGGAAGAGGAATAGGCAGTTTAGATGAGAGATGGAGATTAGAGGGGAGATGCTAAAGCCCTAAGAGTAAAGCCCTGCCTTAGGTTCAAAGTGTAGGTTTAGAGGAGTGTTATCGGGGTAGATTTGGAAGATATTTTTTAAGGCAGAATGGGATTTTGAAAATTGGACGAGTTTCACTAGTGTGAAAATGGTATTTTTGATAGGATTTATGCATTTAGAAAAGGCTCTAAGTTTTAAAATGAGCTTTTTAAATGGCACCTTAATTTAAGTTTTTAGTTTAGATTTTAGTTTATTTAGTTTAAGTTTTAGATTTAGTTTAGAGTATAAATTTAGTTTAGATTTTTTTAGTTTAGATTTAATTTAAATTTAGTTTAGATTTAGTATTTAGATTTAGTTTTAGATTTTTAGGTTTAGATTTTTACTTATTTTAGAGTTTAGATTTAGTTTAGATTTTATTTTTATTTAGTTTAGTTTAAATTTTAGATTTTGTTTTAGAGTTTAGAGTTTAGTTTAGTATAGATTTAGAGTTTAGAGTTTAGATTTTAGTTTAGATTTAGATTTTTTTAGATTTAGTTTAGATTTAGTTTAGATTTTTTAGATTTTGTTTAGTGTTTAGATTTAGTTTAGATTTACCCAAATTAAATGTATAAAAAAAATCTTTCATTCTAGATTTTCCTTTTTTATTATCGAGTTTTTATTTGCTAACTATTTTGGATTCTAGTTCCTTAATTTAACTTTACAATTTTCTTGGAGTGATGCTTGGCATCTTTATTTTGGGAAAAAAGATTATGGATCCATCATCTAGATTTTAGTAATCACTCAAAGACATCCTTTTAAGGATGGTTGCTAGAGTCCACGGAACTTTTCAACTTCTTTTAGGCTTAGTTATGCTGATCTAGTTGTGGAAAAGCTTTAAGTCATTTGAATTTACTTTGGTTGGAAAGTTTGCTCTTCATAGTTCTAGAAAACATTTTCTCTTTCTTCCATAGCCTGAAGCTTTTTGGTGCTTTTATGATTAGTTTAATTGATCCCTGCAACATTTTGATTTAGTTAATGAATGATTTGGATTACTCTCATATTTTCTCTCGTCATTCTTATTTTGTTTTCAATTGCCAAATGAGGTTGTTAAAATGGACTACTATTTGATATTAAGGAAGAATACCCAATCATTAGGTTTTGGATTTCTTTATGTAATTCATTTCATTAACCATCAATTTTTTATTTGGGTGCTTTATTTGGTTTAGTTACAAATTGATGGAAATGGCTATGAAATCTCAACCTTTAGTGGCTAGAATTTATTGAATTGGACATTAGAATTTGGTTGGGATCTAAAAATTATGGTTATATGCAAAGAATTAAATTTGAAAATTTTGTCTTTTTATTTTAATCCACGAAGATAATTTTGGATGTTTCATTCTTCATCCTCACCTAAATAGAATATTTTAGAAACTCTTGTTTTTAGAGGTTAGTTCCACTCTTATTCCACTCTTGTTTAAAATCTAAACTAAAATCTAAATTAAATTTAAATCTTAAATTAAATCTAAACTAAACTAAGTTAAATATCTAGTTTAACTAAAACCTAAATTAGTGCCATTTGGGTTTGGTAGCTTCCCATTTTAAAGCAGTTTATGCGTTTAGAGCCTCTTTTATGAGTTTCATATAAAATCCCATTTTAGATTTAGTTTAGATTTTTAGATATAGTTTAGAGTTTAGATTTTAGATTTTATAGTTTAGATTTTAGTTTAGTTTAGATTTTTTAGATTTTTAATTTAGTTTTGAGTTTAGTTTAGATTTAGTTTAGTTTAGTCTAGAGTTTAGAGTTTAGAGTTTTAGATTTTAGTATAGATTTAGTTTAGATTTTTAGTTTAGAGTTTAGATTTTTTAGAGTTTAGATTTAGATTTAGTTTAGATTTTAGTTTAGTTTTGATTTTAGATTTTAATTTAGAGTTTAGGATTTAGGGTTTAAGATTTAGGGCTAGTTTTGGGGGCTTAGGGCTTAGGGTTTAGGGTTTAGGATTTAGGGTTTAAGGTTTAGGGTTTATGATTTTTTATGGTTTAGGTAAAGGTTTTTTTTAGTTTAGGGTTTAGGTTTTATTTTTAAGTTTAAATTTTAGGTTTAGGTTTTTATTTAGTTTAGATTTTATTTTATTTTAGGTTTATTTTTTTATTTAAGTTTATTTTATTTTTTAGTTTAGTTTAGGTTTTTATTAATTTTATTTTTTTAAAAAAAAATTATTTTATTTTATTTTTAGGATTAGGTTTAGGTTTAGGTTTAGGGTTAGGTTTTAGTTTAGATTTTTATTTAATTTTATTTATTTATTTTATTTAAGTTTAAGTTTTTAGGGTTTAGGGTTTAAGGTTTAGGGTTAGCTTAAGGTTTAGGGTTTAGTGTTTAGGTTAGTTTAGGGTTTAGGGTTTAGGGTTTATGATTAGTTTAGGGTTTACCATTTAGGGTTCAGGGTTTAGGATTTAGTGTTTAGTGTTTTTTATGGTTTAGGTTTAGGGTTTAGGGTTAGTTTTAGGTTTAAGGTTTAGAGTTTAGGATTTAGGGTTTTTACATTTTAGGATTTTTTTTATTCTTTATTATTTTTATTATTTATTTAAATTAAGTAAACTAGTAGGTTTAGGCTTATTTAGTTTGTTTTTTATTTATTTTAGTATATTTTATTTTTTTATATTTTTATTTAGGTTTATTTATATTTTTATTTAATTTAGTTTATTTATTTTAGTTTAGGTTTTTTTATTTTAGTTTATTTTTTAGGTTTTGGTTTAGGTTTATTTTTTAGTTTAGTTTTATATTTTTTTTATTTTATTTTTTAAGTTTAGGTTTTACTTTTTAGTTTTGGTTTAGGTTTATTTTTAGTTTATTTTATTTAATTTAGTTTAGGTTTAGGTTTTATTTATTTAAATTTAGTTTATTTTAGTTTAGGTTTATGTTTATTTTATTTTTATTTTAGGATTAGTTTTTTTTAGGGTTTAGGTTTTATTTTTTATTTATTTTATTTTTTAAGTTTTATTTTTTTTATTTTAGGTTTAGTTTTTATTTTATTTAGGATTTTTATTTTTAGGTTTATTTTATTTTTTTAATTTTGTTTAGTTTTTTAATTATTTTATTTTAGTTTAGTTTTTTTTTAGGTTTTAGTTTAGGTTTTTATTATTTTATTCAAGTTTATGTAATTAGTTTATTTTTTCAGTTTTTTTTATTTTTTTAGATTTATTTTTCTTTTGTTTAGTTTAGGTCTTAATTATTTTATTTTAGTTTAGTTTTTTTTAGGTTTTTATTTATTTTATTTAGTTTATGTTTTTTATTTATTTTATTTTTAAGTTTTATTTAGTTTAGCTTTAGTTTTTTAGGGTTTAGGGTTTAGGATTTTTTATCATTTTTTTATTTTTTTTAAAATTAAGTAAACTGGTAGGTTTAGGTTTATTTAGTTTATTTTTTTATTTATTTTAGTTTATTTTATTTTTTTTAATTTTATTTAGTTCAGTTTATATATTTTAGTTTAGGTTTTTTATATAGTTTATTTTTTAGGTTTAGGTTTAGGTTTATTTTTTTAGTTTAGTTTTATTTTTATTATATTTTTTAGGTTTAGGGTTTCTTTTTTTTTTATAGGTTTAGTTTTTATTTTTTTTTATTTTTGAGATTAGGTTTAATTTTTTATTTTATTTTTTTAAGTTTTGGCTTTTTTAGTTTAGTTTTGCTTTTATTTTATTTTTTAAGTTTAGGTTTTATTTTTTAATTTAGGTTTAGGTTTATTTTTAGTTTATTTTATTTTATTTAGTTTTGGTTTAAATTCAGGTTTAGTTTATTTTAGGTTTAGGTTTAGATTTTAAGTTTAGGTTATTTTTATTTTTATTTTATTTAGGTTTAGTTTTTTTTTTAATTTAGGGTTTAGGTTTTATTTTTCATTTATTTTTAGGTTTATTTTTTAGGTTTAGTTTTTTATTTTATTATTTTAATTTTGGTTTATTTTATTTTTATTTTAGATTTAGTTTTTCTTTTATTTAATTTTTTTATTAGGTTTATTTTATTTTTTGTATTAGTTTCATTTAGGTTTTTATTTATTTTAATTTAGTTTAGTTAATATTTTTTATTTTATTTTATTTTTAGGTTTATGTTTAGGTTTTAGTTTAGGTTTTTATTTTATTTTATTTTTTAATTTTATTTTGGTTTAGGTTTTTTTATTTATTTTGTTTTTAGGTTTTACTTAGTTTAGGTTTAGATTTTTAGGTTTAGGGTTTAGCGTTTATGGTTTAGGGTTTAGGATTAGTTTAGGTTTAGGATTTTGGATTTAAGGTTTATTTTAGATTAGGGTTTAGAGTTTAGGGTTTAGGGTTTAGGGTTAGTTAAAGGGGTTTTGGGTTTAAGGTTTAGGGTTTAGGGTTTAAGGTTTATTATTTTTTCAAATTTAGGTTTAGGTTTTTTTTAGTTTAGATTTTAGGTTTTTTTATTTATTTTTATTATTTATTTATTTATTTATTTATTTATTTATTTATTTATTAAGTTTAGGTTTTTATTTAGTTTATATTTTATATTATTTCAGATCTATTTTATTTTTATTTTAGGTTTAGTTTTTATTTGATTTAGGTTTTTTATTTTTATGTTTATTTTATTTTTTTAGTTTAGTTTATGTTTTATTTATTTTATTTTAATTTATTTTAATTTATTTTTTATTTTATTTTATTTTTAGGTTGAGGTTTAGGTTAAGGATTAGGGTTAAGTTTTAGCTAAGGCTTTTATTTTATTTTATTTATTTTATTTAGGTTTAGGTTCTCTTATTTATTTTATTTTTTAGTTTTATTTAGTTTTGGTTTAGGTTTTTAGGATTTAGGGTTTAGGGTTGAGGGTTAGTTTAGGGTTTAGGATTTAGGGTTTAGGGTTTAGCGTTGTAGGGTTTAGGGTTTCAAGTTTTTTAGGGTTTATGGTTTAGGGTTAGTATTTTTTAAGGTTTATGGTTTTGGGTTTAGAGTTTAGGGTTTTTTAGGGTTTAGGGTTTAGGATTTTGGTTTGTAGGGTTTAGGGTTTTTAAGGTTTAGGGTTTAGGGTTAAGGGTTTAGGGTTGCAGGTTTAGGGTTTAGGGTTTAGGGTTAGTTTTATGGTTTAGGGTTTAGGATTTAGGGTTTTTGATTTAAGGTTTAGGGTTTTTTTATTTTTTATTTATTTTATATTTTTAAAATTAAGTAAACTACTAGGTTTAGGTTTATTTAGTTTATTTTTTATTTTAGTTTATTATATTTTATTGTTATTTTATTTAGGTTTATTTTTATTTTTTATTTTTTAGTTAGTTTAGTTTATTTATTTTAGGTTTATTTATTTTAGTTTTGGTTTTTTATTTTAGTTTATTTTTTAGGTTTAGGTTTATTTTCTTAGTTTATTTTATTTTTATTTTATTTTTTAGGTTAAGGTTTTATTTTTTTTTGTTTTTGTTTAGGTTTATTTTAGTTTATTTTATTTTATTTAGTTTAGGTTTAGGTTTAGTTTATTTTGGTTTAGGTTTAGGTTTAGGTTTAGGTTTAGTTTACTTTAGGTTAGGTTTAGGTTTAGTTTATTTTAGGTTTATGTTTTTTTTTTAAGTTTAGGGTTTAGGTTTTATTTTTTATTTAATTTTTGTTTTATTTTTAGGTTTATTTTTTAGATTTAGGTTTTTATTTAGTTTTTATTTTATTTTATTTTAGATTTAGTTTTTATTTTATTTAGGTTTTTATTTTTAGGTTTATTCTATTTTTTAGTTTAGTTTAAGTCTTTATTTATTTTATTTTAGTTTAGTTTTAATTTTTAATTTTATTTATTTTAAGTTTTAGTTTAGGTTTTTATTTTATTTTATTTTATTTATTTTATTTAGGTTTATGTTTATTTTAAGTTTTATTTAGTTTAGGTTTAGGTTTTTAAGGTTTAGGTTTTAGGTTTTTAGGGTTTTTAGGGTACCGATCCCTCTAACATTCTAAATAAGAAAATTAAACAAAAAGAAATAAAATGGGGTTAAGAAAAGGTTAATTAAGAGAGGAGAAGGAGCCCGTAGTAGATCTAGTGTTTCTTGGCTGTTTGGGAGGAAAAATTTTAACATTTTTTCCTTTTTTTAGTATGATAAGTTTGGAAACCATTTTCTTTTCCCATAGAATCATCATCAAAGTCCCTTCCTCTTCATTGGTATGATAAGATGGCAAGTGTGAACACTAAGCCCTTCCTTTTCATTAACCAAATTATTAGACAAGACCAAATCTTTTTGAGAATTTAAATCATCCTGGGCTTGGAAAATAGAATCAGGTTTTGCAACCTAATTATCATGAGGAACTAAAACCATATTCTCCATTGAATTTGAATGATGCATGGCATTAATATCTTCATTAATATTCTCAATTAAAGCATGATTTGCATTTATCAAAGCTGGCAAGGATGCAAGGATCGAATTGGAGGAAATAGAATCATCATTCGAAAGTTTAGAAAAACTATCATTGTCCACATTAGAATCCTTCAATTGCACAGAAGAAGTAAGAGGTAAAACAACTTTTATTAGGAGCATTCAGAAAATCCTTTTTTCCCGAAGTAACTTTTTGATATTTAATAGTGGTCGGCCTAAGGTTAGGAATACAAGTTTCCTAAATCAGGATTTTCTTTTTATGGTGAGGATGAAGAATGAAACATTTAGAATTGTCATGCCCGCAGATTTTGCAGTGAGAACCAAAAATAGGAAAATTTTCAAATTCAATTCTTTACATATAACCATTATTTTTAGATCCCAGCCAGATTTCTTTGGGGTGTTTCTTGGTAATGCCCAATTCAATAGGGATTCTAACCATTGAAGGATGAGATTTTGTAGGCGTCGCCTGATAAATTTGCAACGGCTAACCAAATAAAGCTCCCACAAAAAAAAAGAAATTGATGGTTAACGAAATAAATTCTTATATTGGGGAGAGAAATCCAAACTGAAACGATTACGGATTCTTCCTTAATATCAAATAGTGGAGTCCATTTTAGCAATCTCATTTGGCAATTGAAAACAAAATAAGAACAATGCGAGAAAACACGAGAGTAATCCAAATCGTTCATCAACTAAATAAAAATGTGGCAGGGACCAATTAAACCAATTGTAAAAGCACCAGAAAGCTTCAAACTATGAAAGAAAGAGCAAATGTTTTCTAGATTAGGCCTACTAAGAGCAAACTTTCCAACCAAAGTGAATTCAAAATGGCAGCTTTCTACCCAGATCCGAGCACATAAGCCTGAAAGGTCATAAGTTAGGGACTCACTTGAGTAGCCATCCTTACCAATGAGGACATCTTTGAATGATTTTGAATCAGCCAAAGCCAAGTTAGATGATGCCCTAGCTGGATCCATAGGATCTTTCAGTTTTTCCTTAGGAATCATCGACGAAGATTCCAAGTCACGGTGTCACTCCAAGAAAATCATAAAGTATGCTAGAGGTCACAGATTTTGGAAGGAATCTAGTGAGTATCATGCAAAATAAGTCGACATCGGCCAAAAAGGAAAATGAGGAGGGGAAGGAAATCATGAGCACTAGAGGAGGAGGAGTTTTGTTTGGGTTTCATTTATGTGATTTGGGTTTAGGGTTTAGGGTTTAGGATTAGGGTTTAGGGTTTAGGGTTTAGGGTTTATGGTTTAAGGTTTTTTTATTTTACTTTATTTTATTTTTTCTATTTTCTATTTTTATTTTTTTTATTTGTTTTAAATTAAGTAAACAAGAAAGTTTAGGTTTATTTAGTTTATTTTTTTTATTTTTTTTACTTTATTTTTAATTTTTATTTAGGTTTATTTTTATTTTTATTTAGTTTAGTTTATTTATTTTAGTTTATATTTTAAGTTGAGGTTTAGGTTTAGGTTTATTTTTTAGTTTAGTTTTATTTTTATTTTCTTTTTAGGTTTAGGTTTTATTTTTTATTGTTAAGTTTAGGTTTAGGTTTTTATTTTATTTTTTTAGGTTTAGGATTTTATTTTTAGTTTAGGTTAAGGTTTATTTTTAGTTTTTTTTTATTTATTAGGTTTAGGTTTAGGTTTAGGATTATTTTATTTTGTTTATTTTATTTTTATTTTAAGTTTAAGTTTTTTTTTAGTTTAGGGTTTAGTTTTTTTTTTTTATTTATAGGTTTATTTTTTAGGTTTAGGTTTTCATTTAGTTTTATTTTAGCTTAATTTTATCTTTATTTTAGGTTTTGTTTTTATTTTATTTAGGTTTTTTTTTAAGTTTATTTTACTTTTTTTAGTTTAGTTTAGGCTTTTATTTATTTTATTTTAGTTTAGTTTTTATTTTTTTTTATTTTATTTTTAGGTTTAGGTTTAGGTTTAGTTTAGGTTTTTATTTTATTTTATTTTTTATTTTATTTAGGTTTAGGTTTATTTATTTATTTATTTTAGTTTTAGGTTTTACTTAGTTTGGGTTTAGGTTCATAGGATTTATGGTTTAAGGTTTATGATTTAGGGTTTGGGTTTCATGGAGGGTTTAGAGTTTAGGGTTTAGGGTTTAGGGTTTAAGGTTTAGGGTTTAGTTAGTTTAAGGTTTGGGTTTTAGGTTTAGGTTAGTTTAGGGTTTAATAGTTTAGGGTTTGAGTTTAGGTTTAGGTTTAGTGTTTAGGGTTTTAGGGTTTAGGGTTTAGGGTTTAAGGTTTAATGTTTATTGATTTTAAAGGTTTAGGTTTAGGTTTTAGAGTTTAGATTTTTAGATTTTAGATTTAGTTTAGATTTAGTTTAGTTTTTTTTAATTTAGGTTAGTTTTGATTTTAGTTTAGAATTTTTAGATTTACTTTATTTAGTTTAGATTTAGTTTTAGGGTTTAGATTTAGGTTAAGATTTTATTTAGTTTAGAATTTAGATTTAGTTTTTAGTTTTTTATTTATGTTTGGTTTAGTTTAGTTTAGTTTAGATTTAATTTAGTTTAGAGTTTAGACTTAGAGTTTTAGTTTAGTTTAGAGTTTATTTAGTTTATATTTTAGATTTATTTTATTTATTTTAGGTTTTTAGTTTAGATTTTAGCTTATTTAGATTTTAGATTTATTTTATTTTTTTATTTTTTATTTAGGTTCATTTTTATTTTTATTAGTTTAATTTATTTTAGTTTAGGCTTTTTTATTTTAGTTTAGTTTTTAGGTTTAGGTATATTTTTTAGTTTAGTTTTAGTTTTATTTTATTTTTTAGGTTTAGGTTTTATTTTTAAGTTTTGGTTTAGGTTTATTTTTAGTTTATTTTATTTTATTTAGCATAGATTTAGGTTTAGGTTTTTTTTAGTTTAGGGTTCAGATTTTATTTTTTATTTATTTTTGGGTTAATTTTTTAGGTTTAAGTTTTTATTTATTTTGGGTTTAGTTTTTATTTTATTTAAGTTTTTAATTTTTAGGTTTATTTTATTTTTTTCGTTTAGGTTAAGTGTTTATTTATTATATTTTAGTTTAGGTTTTTTTTTTAAGATTTAGTTTAGGTTTTTATTTTTTAAATTTTATTTATTTTATTTAGTTTTATGTTTTTTATTTATTTTACTTTTTAGGTTTTATTTAGTTTAGGTTTTGGTTTTTAGGTTTTTAGGGTTTAAGGTTTAGGATTTTTTATTTAAAATTAAGTAAACTAGTAGGTTTAGGTTTATTTACTTTATTTAGTTTATTTTTTATTTATTTTATTTTCTTTATTTAGTTTAGTTTACTTATTTTAGTTTGTTTTAGGTTGAGGTTTAGGTTTAGGTTTATTTTTTTAGTTTAGTTTTATTTTTTTATTTTTTAGGTTTAGGTTTTATTTTTATTTTTAGGTTTAGGTTTAGATTTTTTTTTAGGTTTTTATTTTATGTATATTTTTAGGTTTTATATTTTAGTTTAGGTTTTGGTTTATTTTTAATTTATTTTATTTTATTTAGTTTGGGTTTAGGTTTAGGTTTAGTTTATTTTAGGTTTAGGTTTTATTTTTTTTAGTTTAGTTTATTTTAGTTAGGTTTAGGTTTATTTTATTCTATTATTTTTATTTTTATTTTAGGTTTAGGTTTTTTTAGTTTAAGGTTTAGGTTTTATTTTTTATTTATTTTTAGGTTTATTTTTTAGTTTGAGGTTTTTATTTAATTTTTATTTTATTTTACTTTAGATCTATTTTATTTTTATTTTAGATTTAGTTTTTATTTTATTTAGATTTTTTATTTGAAGGTTTATTTTATTTTTTAGTAACGTTTAGGTTTTTATTTATTTTATTTAAGTTTATTTTTACTTTTTATTTTATTTTATTTTTAGGTTTAGGTTTAGGTTTAAGTTTTAGTTTAGGTTTTTATTTTATTTTATTTTTTTATATTTTTTATTTTTAGGTTTTTTATTTATTTTATTTTTAGGTTTTACTTAGTTTAGGTTTAGGTTTTTAGGGATTAGAGTTTAAGGTTTAATGTTTAGGGTTTTGGGTTTTCAGTTTTGGGTTTAGGTTAGTTTAGGGTTTAGGGTTTATGGTTAAGGGTTTAGGGTTAGTTTAGGGGGTTTAGGGTTTAAGGTTTAGGATTTAGGCTTTACGATTTAGGGTTTATGGTTTTAGGGTTTAGGGTTTAGGGTTTAGGGTTTATTAGGGTTTAGGTTTAGA
Organism: Cymbidium sinense; assembly: GCA_021442155.1. Classification (NCBI taxonomy): domain Eukaryota; kingdom Viridiplantae; phylum Streptophyta; class Magnoliopsida; order Asparagales; family Orchidaceae; genus Cymbidium; species Cymbidium sinense. The sequence goes on from CM038220.1 coordinate 181,219,627, forward strand.
GTTTTTTTTTTAATTGAGGGTTTAGGTTTTATTTTTTATTTATTTTTGGGTTTTATTTTGTGGTTTATTTTTTAGGTTTAGGTTTTTATTTAGTTTTGATTTTATTTTATTTTAGGTCTATTGTACTTTTATTTTAGGTTTAGTTTTTATTTTATTTAGGTTTTTTTATTTTTAGGTTTATTTTATTTTTTTAGTTTAGTTTAGGTTTTTATTTATTTGATTTTAGTTTAATTTTTATTTTTTTTATTTTATTTTTAGGTTTAGATTTAGGTTTAGGTTTAGGTTTAAGGTTAGGTTTAAGTTTAGTTTTTTATTTTATTTTATTTGTTTATTTTATTTAGATTTAGGTATTTTTATTTATTTTATTTTTAGGTTGAATTTAGTTTAGGTTTAGGTTTTTAGGGTTTAGGGTTTAAGGTTTATGGTTAGTTTAGGGTTTAAGGTTTAGGTTTAGGTTAAATGTATTTTAGTTTTGTTTATTTTAGTTTAGCTTTAGGTTTATTTTATTTTTGTTTTAGATTTTGGTTTTTTTTAGTTTAGGGTTTAGGTTTTATTTTTGTACTTATTTTTAGGTTTATTTTCAGGTTTATGTTTTTATTTATTTTAGGTTCATTTTATTTTTATTTTTAGGTTTAGTTTTTATTTTATTTAGGTTTTTTATTTTTAAGTTTTTTTTATTTTTTATTTTTGTTTAGGATTTTATTTATTTTATTTTAGATTAGTTTTTATTTTTATTTTATTTTTTTTATATTTTAGTTTAGGATTTTATTTTATTTTATTTTTCTTTATGTTTTTTTATTTATTTTATTTTTAGGTTGTATTTAGTTTAGGTTTAGGTTTTAATGGTTTAGGGTTTAGGGTTTATATTTTTTTTAAAATTTTTTTATTTTTTTTAAATTAAGTAAACTAGTAGGTTTAGGTTTATTTAATTTAGTTTATTTTATTTTTTTTTTGGTTTTTATTTAGGTTAGTTTATTTATTTTAGTTTAGGTTATTTATTTTAGCATATTTTTTAGGCTTTGGTTTTGGTTTAGCTTTATTTTTTAGTTTAGTTTTAGTTTTATTTTATTTTTAGGTTTAGGTTTTTATTTTACTTTTTTAGGTTTAAGTTTTAGGTTTTCATTTTAGGTTTTCTTTAGGTTTTATTTTTTATTTTAAGTTTAGGTTTAATTTTAGGTAATTTTATTTTATTTAGCTTAGGTTTACGTTTAGGTTTTTTTTATCTTAGGTTGAGGTTTAGTTTTAATTTATTTTATTTTAGTTTATATTAGTTTATGTTTAGGTTTATTTTATTTTCTTTCTTTTATTTTTATTTTAGGTTTAGGTTTTGTTTTTAGCATTTAGGTTTTATTTTTTATTTATTTTTAAGTTTTTTTTTTAGGTTTATTATATAGGTTTAGGCTTTTATTTAGTTTTTATTTCATTTTGTTTTAGGTCTATTTTATTTTTATTTTAGAATTTGTTTTTATTTTACTTAGGTTTTTTCTTTTTAGGTTTATTTTATTTTTTAGTTTCATTTAGGTTTTTATTTATTTTACTTTAAATTTTATTTTTTATTTTTTATTTTATTTTATGTTTAGGTATATTTTTTCGTTTAGGTTTTTATTTTATTTTTATATTTTATTTTATTTAGGTTTAGGTTTTTTATTTATTTTATTTTTAGGTTTTATTTAGTTTAGGTTTGGGTTTTTAGGGTTTAGGGTTTAGGGTTTAATGTTTAAAGTTAATTTAGGGTTTAGGGTTTAGGGTTTAGGGTTTTGGTTTTTATTTTTATTTAGGTTAATTTTTATTTTTATTAAGTTTAGTTTATTTAATTTAGCTTAGGTTTTTTTTATTTTAGTTTAGTTTTTCTATTTAGGTTTATTTTTTAGTTTAGTTTTATTTTTATTTTATTTTTTAGGTTTTGGTTTTAATTTTTAGTTTTGGTTTAGGTTAATTTTTAGTTTATTTTATTATATTTAGTTTAGGTTTAGGCTTTTATTTTTAGTTTATGTTTATGTTTATTTTCTTTTTATTTTATGTTTAGTTTTTTTTTAGTTTAGGGTTTAGGTTTTATTTTTATTTATTTTTATGTTCTATCTTTAGGTTTATTTTAAGTTTATTTTAGGTTTAGTTTTTATTTTATTTAGGTTTTTTATTTTTAAGTTTATTTTATTTTTTTAGTTTAGTTTAGGTTTTCATCTATTTTATTTTGGTTTAGTTTTTATTTTTGATTCTATTTTATTTTTATGTTTTAGTTTAGGTTTTTATATTTTTATCTTTTTTTTTTATTTTGTTTTAGGTTTTTTTTTTGGCTTTATTTAGTTTAGGTTTAAGTTTTTAGGTTTTTAGGGCTTAGGGTTTAGGGCTTTTTTTATCATTTTTATTTGTTTAAATTAAGTAAATTGGTAGGTTTAGGTTTATTTAATTTATTTAGATTATTTTTTATTTACTTTAGTTTATTTTATTTCATATTTTTATTTAGTTTAGTTTATTTATTTTAGTTTAGGTTTTTATTTTAGTTTTTTTTGTTTAAGTTTAGGTTTAGTTTTATTTTTTAGTCTAGTTTTATTTTTATTTTATTTTTTAAGTTTAGGTTTTACTTTTTCTTTTATTTTTTAGGTTTAGGTTTTATTTTTTATTTTTAGGTTTAGGTTAATTTTTTAGTTTATTTTTATTTTTATTTTATTTTGTAGGTTTAGGTTTTATTTTTTTTAGTTTAGGTTTAGGTTTATTTTTAGTTTATTTTATTTTATTTAGTTCTGGTTTAAATTTAGGATTAGTTTATTTTAGGTTTAGGTTTATTTTATTTTGATTATTATATTTTTATTTTAGGTTTAGGTTGTATTTTTAAATTTTTTTTGTTTTATTTTTAGGTTTTTTCTAGGTTTAGGTTTTTATTTACTTTTAATTTTATTTAATTTTAGGACTATTTTATTTTTATTTTAAATTTAGTTTTTATTTTTTTTAGGTTTTATATTTTTAGGTTTATTTTATTTTTTAGTTTTGTTTAGGTTTTTATTTATTTTATTTTAGTTTAGTTTTTTTTTTTAGATATAGGTTTTAGTTTAGATTTTTTTTATTTTGGTTTTAAGTTTTTTTAATTTTATTTTTAGGTTTTATTTAGTTTAGGTTTAGGTTTTTATGGTTAGGGTTTAAGGTTTAAGGTTAGTTTAGGGTTTTGGGTTTAGGTTAGATTAGGGTTTAGAGTTTAGGGTTTATGATTTACGATTTAGGGTTTATGGTTTAGGGTTTAGGGTTAGTTTGGTGGTTTAGGGTTTAAGATTTAGGATTTAGGATTTAGTGTTTAGGGTTGTAGGTTTTTAGGGTTTAGGGTTAGTTTAAGGTTTTGGGTTTTGGGTTTAGGGTTTAGGTCAGATCAGCATTAGAGTTTAGGGTTTAGGATTTATGGTTTAGGGTTTATGGTTAGTTTGGGGGTTTAGGGTTTAGGGTTTATGATTTATCATTTACAGTTTAGGGTTATAGGGTTTAGGATTTAGGATTTAGGATTTAGTTTATAGTTTTGTAGGGTTTAGGTTTAGATTTTTTTTTAGTTTAGGGTTTAGGTTTTTTTAATTTACTTTTATGTTTTATTTTTTGGTTTATTTTTTAAGTTTAGGTTTTTATTTAGTTTAGATTTTATTTTACTTTAGATCTATTTCTTTATTTTTAATTTTTATTTTATTTAGGTTTTTATTTTTAGTTTTATTTTATTTTTTAGATTAGGTTAGGTTTTTATTTATTTTATTTTATTTTAGTTTTTAGTTTTTATTTATTTTATTTTTAGGTTCAAGTTTAGGTTTAGGTTTTGAGTTAAATTTTAGTTTAAGTTTTTATTTTATTTTATTTGTTTATTTTATTTAAGTTTAAATTTTTCTAATTTTATTTATTTTTAGATTTTATTTAGTTTAGGTTTAGGTTTTTAAAGTTTAGGGTTTAGAGTTGTAAGATTTAGGGTTTAGGGTTTAAGGTTTAGGGTTTAATCTTTTTTAGGGTTTAGGGTTTAGGGTTTAAGGTTTAGGGTTTAGGGTTTATGGTTTAGGGTTTAAGGTTTAGGATTTTTTTAGGGTTTAGGGTTTAGGGTTTAGGGTTTAAGGTTTTTTAGAGTTTAGGTTTTAGGGTTTAGGGTTTAGGATTCTAGGTTTAAGGTTTAGGGTTTAAGGTTTTTTAGGGTTTAGGGTTTTAGGTTTAGGGTTTAGGGTTAGTTTTAGGGTTTATGGTTTAATGTTTAGGGTTTATGATTTAGGATTTATAATTTTTTTTATTATTATTTTTTATTTTTTTTACTATTTTTATTTTTTAAATTAAGTAAACTCATAGGTTTAGGTTTATTTAGTTTATTTTTTATTTTAGTTTATTTTATTTGCTTTCATTTTTATTTAGGTTTATTTTTATTTTTATTTAGTTTACTTTATTTATTTTAGGTTTATTTATTTTAGTTTAAGTTTTTTATTTTAGTTTATTTTTTAGGTTTAGTTTTATTTTTCAGTTTAGTTTTTTTTATTTTATTTTTCAGGTTTAGGTTTTATTTTTTAGTTTTGGTTTAGGTTTATTTCATTTTATTTTATTTTATTTTTATTTTAGGTTTAATTTTTTTTTAGTTTAGGGTTTAGGTTTTATTTTTAATCTATTTTTTGGTTTTATTTTTAGGATTATTTTTTAGGTTTAGGTTTAAGTTTTTATTTAGTTTTTATTTTATTTTATTTTAGCTTTAGTTTTTATTTTATTTAGGTTTTTTATTTTTAGGTTTATTTATTTATTTTAGTTTAGTTTAGGTCTTTATTTATTTTATTTTAGTTTAGTTTTTATTTTTGTTTTTTTTAGGTTTAGGGTTTAGAGTTTTATTTTATTTTATTTTTTTATGTTATTTAGGTTTATGTTTATTTATTTATTTTATTTTTAGGTTTTATTTAGTTTAGGTTTAGGTTTTTAGGGTTTAGGGATTTAGGTTTTTTGGTTTTTTTTTAGAGATTTAACATTCCAAATAAGGAAATTAAACAAAAAGAAATAAAATGGGGTTAAAAAGGTTAATTAAGAGAGGTGAGGAAACCCGTAGCAGATCTAGTGTTTCTTGGCTATTTTGGAGGGAAATTTTTAACAATTTTTCTCTTTTTTGTATGATAAATTTGGAAACAATTTTCTTTTCCCAGATAATCTTAATCAAAGCCCTTCTACTTCATTATGATAAGAAGGCAAGTGTGAACACCAAGCCCTTCTTCTTCATTAGAATTATTAGACAAAACCAAATATTTTTGAGAATTTAAATCATCTTGGGCTTAAAAAATAGAATCAAGTTTTGCAACCTAATTATGAGGAACTAAAACCATATTCTCCATTGAATTCGAATGATGCATGGCATTAATATCTTCATTAATATTCTCAATGAAAGCTTCATTTTCATTTATCGGTAGAGGATCTTTAGATCGAATAGGAAATAGAATCGTTAAGTTTAGAAAAACTATTATTGTCCACATTAGAAGCCTTCAATTGTAGAGAAGAAGTTTAGATTATTAACATTCAAAAATTCTTTTTTTTTAAGTAAGTTTTTGATATTTAATAGTTTATGTTAGTAAGTTTTCTTACATTTTCCTTTTTTAGGTGAAGATGAAGTATGAAACATTAATTATCTGAGATTTTGCTAGACTAGAAGACATGGAAATTTTCAAATTCAATTCTTTGCATATAACCATAATTTTTAAATCCCAACCAGATTTCTTTAGGGTGTTTTTTGGTAATGTCCAATTCAACAAGGATTCTAGCCACTAAAGGATGACATTTTGTAGCTGTCACTGATCAATTTGCAATGGTTGGCCAAATAAAGCACCCACAATAAAAAGGAATTGATGGTTAATGAAATGAATTCACATATTAGGGAGAGAAATCCAAAACTGAACAATTGGAGATTCTTCCTTAATATTAAAGAGTGGAGTCCATTTTAGAAACCTCATTTGGCAATTGAAAACAAAATAAGAACAATGAGAGAAAATACGAGAATAATTCAAATCATTTGTCAATAGAATCAAAACATGACAGGGATCAATTAAACCAATCGTAAAAGCACCATAAAGCTTTAGACTATAAAAGAAAGGGCAAATGTTTTTCATATTAGGCCTAAAAGAGCAAACTTTCCAACCAAAGTGAATTCAAATGGCTTAGCAAGCTTTTCCACAACCAGATCCTAGCACATAGCTGTAGGCAAGCCTCGAAAAAAAGTCAAACAAGTTCTAGAGACTCAACGGAGCAACCATCCTTACCAGTGAGGACATCTTTGAATGATTTCAAAGCAGCAGAAGCCAAGTTAGATGATGCCTTAGCTAGATCCATAGGATCCTTCAATTTTCCCCAAGGAATCATCAAGGAAGGCGTAGTGTCACTCAAGAAAATTAGTTAGAGTAAATTAGAAGGAATTTAGCTCCCAAATTTAGTACAAAATGAGAGGAAAGGGAAATCACTAGAGCATGAGGACGAGAGGGGGTGCGGGGAGTTTTTTTTGGGTTTGGGTTTCATTTACTAGATTTGGGTTTAGGCTTTAGGGTTTAAGGTTTAGGGTTAAGGGTTTAGGGTTTACGGTTTAGGGTTTTAATTTTTATTTTTTATATTTAATATTTTATTTTTTCCTTTTTTTTATTTTTTATTTTTTTATTTTTTATAAATTAAGTAAACTGGTAGGTTTAAGTTTATTTTATTTATTTAATTTATTTTTTATTTTTTTAGTTTATTTTATTTATTATTATTTTTATTTAGTTTAGTTTATTTATTTTAAGTTTATTTATTTTAGTTTAGGTTTTATTTTAGTTTATTTTTTGGTTTAGGTTTAGGTTTAGGTTTAGATTATTTTTTAGTTTAGTTTTATTTATATTTTATTTTGAGGTTTAGGTTTATTTTTTTATTTTTAGCTTAGGTTTAGGTTTTATTTTATTTTTTAGGTTTAGGTTTTAGTTTTATTTTAGGTTTCTTTTAGGTTTTATTTTGTAGTTTAGGTTTAGGTTTATTTTATTTTGTTTTTTATTTATTTTTATTTTAAGTTTAGGTTTGTTTTTAGTTAAGGATTTAAGTTTTATTTTTTATTTATTTTTAGGTTTTATTTTTAGGTTTAAGTTTTTATTTAGTTCTTATTTTAATTCTTTTAGGTCTATTTTATTTAGATTTTTTATTTTTTGTTTATTTTATTTTTTTTAAGTTTCATTTAGGTTTTTATTTATTTTATTTTAGTTAGGTTTTTATTATTTATTTTATTTTATGTTTAGGTTTAGGTTTAGGTTTTAGTTGAGGTTTTTATTTTATTTTATTTTTTTTACTTTATTTAGGTTTAGTTTTTTATTTATTTTATTTTTAGGTTTTATTTAGTTTAGGTTTAGGTTTTTAGGGTTTAGGTTTTAGGGTTTAAAGTTTAGGGTTTAAGGTTTAAGATTAGTTTAGGGTTTAGGGTTTAGGTTAGTTTAGGGTTTAGAGTTTAGGGTCTAGAGTTTAGGATTTAGAGATTAGAGTTTAGGGATTAGGATTTAGGGTTCAGGGTTTAGTGTTTACGATTTTAGGGTTTAGGGTATAGGTTTATAGTTTAGGGATTAGGGTTTATGGTTTTTTAGGCTTTAGGTTTGGGGTTTAAGGTTTAGGATTTTTTAGTGTTTAGGGTTTAGGTTTTTTTTTAATTAAGTAAACTAGTAGGTTTAGGTTTATTTACTTTATTTACTTTATTTTTTATTTATTTTAATTTATTTAACTTTTTATTTTTATCTGGGTTTATTTTTTTTATTTAGTTTAGTTTATTTATTTTAGGTTTATTTATTTTAGTTTAAGTTTTTTTATTTTTGTTTAGATTTTTTTATTTTTATTTATTTTTTAGGTTTAGGATAGTTTAAGGTTATATTTTTTGGTTTAGTTTTATTTTTATTTTATTTTTTTAGGTTAGGTTTATTTTTTTATTTTTTAGGTTTAGGTTTAGGTTTTATTTTATTTTTTTAGGCATAGGTTTAGGTTTTATTTTAGGTTTATTTTTTAGGTTTAATTTTTTTAGCTTTAGGTTTGTTATTAGTTTATTTTATTTTATTTAGTTTAGGTTAGGTTTAGGTTTAAGTTTTTTTATTTTAGTTTATTTTAGTTTAGTTTAGGTTTAGTTTATTTTATTTTTATTTTAAGTTTAGGTTTTGCTTTATAGTTTAAGATTTAGATTTTATTTTTTATTTATTTTTTGGTTTTATTTTAGGTCTATTTTTTAGGTTTAGGTTTTTGTTTAGTTTTAATTTTATTTATTTTAGGATTATTTTATTTTTTTTAGTTTATTTTAGGTTTTTATTTATTTTATTTTAGTTTAGTTTTTATTTTTTATTTTATCTTATTTTTAAGTTTAGGTTTAGGTTTAGGTTTTAGTTTAGGTGTTTATTTTATTATATTTTTTTATTTTATTTAGGTTTAGGTTTTTTATTTATTTCATTTTTAGCTTTTATTTAGTTTAGGTTTAGGCTTTTAGGGTTTAGGGTTTAGTGTTCAAGGTTTAGTGTTAGTTTAGGGTTTAGGCTTTAGGTTAATTTAGGGTTAAGAGTTTAGGGTTTAGGGTTAGTTTAGGGGGTTAAAGGTTTAGGGTTTATGGTTTAGGATTTAGGGGTTATGGTTTAGGGTTTTTGGGTTTAGGGTTTAGGTTTTATTTTTTATTTATTAGGGTTTAGGGTTTAGTTTAGTGTTTAGGATTTAGAGTTTAGGGTTTTAGGGTTTAGGGTTTAGGGTTTAGGGTTTAGGGGTTAGGTTTTATTATTTATTCATTTTTAGGTTTTATTTTTAGGTTTATTTTTAGGTTTATGTTTTTATTTAGTTTTTATTTTATTTTCTTTTTATTTTATATTTAGTATTTATTTTATTTAGGTCTATTATTTTTGGTTTATTTTACATTTTAGTTTCATTTATTTAACTAATTTTAGTTTATTTTTTATTGATTTTAGTTTATTTTATTTTTTCTATTTTTATATAGGTTGATTTTGATTTTTATTTAGTTTAGTTTATTTATTTTAGTTTAGGTTTTTTTATTTTTGTTTATTTTTTAGGTTTAGGTTGAGGTTTAGGTTTATTTTTTTTTGGTTTAGTTTTATTATTTTATTAGGATTAGGTTTTATTTTTTATTTTTTGGATTAAGTTTAGGTTTTAATTTTATTTTTTATGTTTAGGTTTAAGGTTTTTATTTTAAGTTTATTTTCAGGTTTAAATTTTTTGTTTAGATTTATGTTAATTTTTAGTTTATTTATTTTATTTAATTTAGGTTTAGGTTTAGGCTTTTATTTATTTTAGTTTATTTTATTTTATTTTAGGTTTATTTTATTTTATTTATTTTGTTTTTATTTTAGGTTTAGGGTTTAGCATTTATTTTTTATTTATTTTTAGGTTTACTTTTTAGGTTTAGGTTTTTATTTTATTTTAGGTTTATTTTATTTTTATTTTAGCTTTTGTTTTTATTTTATTTAGGTTTTCTTTTTTTAGGTTTATCTTATTTTATTAGTTTAGTTCAGATTTTTATTAATGTTTTTTAGTTTAGTTTTTATTATTTATTTTATTTTATTTTTAGGTTTAGGTTTAAGTTTATGTTTTAGTTTAGGTTTTTATTTTATTTTATTTATTTAGGTTAATTTTTTTTATTTTTTTTATTTTTAGGTTTTATTTAGTTTAGGTTTAGGTTTTTAAGGTTTAAGGTTTAAGGTTTAAGGTTTAGGGTTTAGGGTTAGTTTAATGTTTAGGATTTTGGGTTTAGGCTTTAGGTTAGTTTAGAGTTTAGAGTTTAGGGTTTAGGGTTTAGGTTTTAGGGTTAGTTTAAGAGGGTTAAGGTTTAGGGTTTAGGGTTTAGAGTTTAGGGTTTATGGTTTAGAGCTTTAGGGTTTAGGATTTTGGGTTTAGGGTTTATTATTTTTTAGGATTTAAGTTAAGGTTTTAGAGTTTAGATTTTTAGATTTAGTTTAGATTTACTTTAGATTTTTTAGTTTAGTTTAGTATAGATTTTAGTTTAAAGTTTTTAGATTTATTTTAGTTTAGATTTAGTTTAGATTTAATTTTGGGTTTATATATAGGTTTAGATTTAGTTTAGTTTAGTTTAGATTTAATTTAGTTTAGAGTTTAGATTTAGATTTTTAGTTTAATTTAGAGTTTATTTAATTTATATTTTAGATTTACTTTATTTAGTTTAGGTTTTTATTTTAGATTTTTTTAGTTTAGATTTTAGTTTATTTAGTTTAAATTTAATTTAGATTTAGTTTAGATTTTTTTTAGTTTAGATTTAATTTAAATTTAGTTTTTAGATTTAATTTTTGACTTTTTAAGTTTAGATTTTTATTTATTTTAGAGTTTAAATTTAGTTTGTATTTTAATTTTTTTTTAGTTCAGTTTAAATTTAAAATTTAGTTTTAGAGTTTAGAGTTTAATTTAGTTTAGATTTAGAGTCTTGGAGTTTAGATTTTAGTTTAGATTTCAATTTTTAAATTTAGTTTAGATTTTTATGTTTAGTTTAGAGTTTAGATTTAGTTTAGATTTTAGATTTTAGAGTTTAGATTTTAGTTTAGGTTAGATTTTTATATTTAGTTTAGATTTTTGGAGTTTAGATTTAGATTTATTTTAGATTTTAGTTTAGATTAGATTTTAGATTTTAGTTTAGAGTTTAGGGTTTTGTGTTTAAGGTTTAGGGTTTAGGTTTAGGTTAGTTTATTAGGTTTAGGGTTTAACGTTTAGGTTTAGGGTTTAGTTTAGTTTAGGTTTAGGTTTTATGGTTTTATTTTAAATTTAGATTTAGGTTTTATTTTTTTATTTAGATTTAAGTTTAATTTAGTTTATGGTTTGGGTTTAGGGTTTAGATTTAGGGTTAGGTTTAGGTTTAGTTTAGTTTAGGGTTTAGGTTTAGGTTTTATTTTTTATTTATTTATAGGTTTAATTTTGGTTTATTTTTTAGGTTTAGATTATTTAGTTTTATTTTATGTTATTTTATTTTTAGGTTTATTTTATTTTATTTTAGATTTAGTTTTATTTTTTTAGGTTTTATTTTTATTTTATTTTATTTTTAGTTTATTTAAGTTTATTTAATTTAATTAAGTTTTGTTTTAATTTTTTTTATTTTAGTTTAGGTTTATCTTTAGGTTTTAGTTTAGGTTTTTATTTTATTTTATTTTTTATTTTATTTAGGTTTAGGTTTTTTTGATTTATTTTATTTTTAGATTTTATTTAGTTTAGGTTTAGATTTTTAAGATTTGGGGTTTAGGGTTTAGGGTTTAGGGTTTAGGATTTTGGATTTAGGGTTTATGTTAGTTTTGGGTTTAGCCTTTATGATTTAGGGTTTGGGGTTTAGGGTAAGTTTAGGGGGTTTAGGGTTTAGGGTTTAAGGTTTACAGTTTAGGGTTTAGAGTTTAGGGTTTAAGGTTTTAAAGTTTAGGGTTTAGGGTTTGAGGTTTATGGTTTATGGTCTTTTAAGGTTTAGGTTTAGGTTTTACAGTTTAGATTTTTAGATTTTAGATTTACTTGAGATTTAGTTTAGATTTTATTTTAGGGTTTAGATTTAGGTTTAGATTTTATTTAGTTTAGATTTTATATTTAGTTTTTAGTTTAAATTTAGTTTAGTTTAGTTTAGTTTAGATTTAGTTTAGTTTAGTGTCTCATTTTAGATTTTTAGTTTAGTTTAGAGTTTATTTAGTTTAGATTTTAGGTTTTATTTATTTAATTTAGGTTTTTAGTTTAGATTTTTTAGTTTAGATTTTAGTTTATTTAGTTTAGATTTTATATTTAGTTTAGTTTATATTTAGTTTAGACTTTTTTAGTTTAGATTTTATTTAGATTTTGTTTAGATTTAGTTTTGTTTAGATTTAGTTTATATTTAGCTTTTAGATTTAGTTTTAGTTTTTGTAGATTTAAATTTTTATTTATTTTAGAGTTTAGATTTAGTTCAGATTTTATTTTTATTTAGTTTAGTTTAATTTAGTTTAGATTTTGGATTTAGTTTTAAACTTTAGAGTTTAATTTAGTTTATATTTAGAATTTTAGAGTTTAGATTTTAGTTATATTTAGATTTTTATATCTAGTTTAGATTTAGTTTAGAGTTTAGAATTAGTTTATATTTTAGATTTTAGAGTTTAGATTTTAGTTTAGTTTAGATTTTTTGATTTTTAGATTTAGTTTAGAGTTTAGTTTTAGTTTAGTTTAGTTTAGTTTAGAGTTTAGAGTTTAGACTTTTAGATTTTAGTTTAGATTTAGTTTAGTTTAGATGTCTTGTTTAGTTTAGATTTTTTTAATTTAGTTTTTGACTTTAGTTTTGATTTAGATTTTTGGTTTAGATTTTTTGTTTAGAGTTTAGATTTTTAGATTTAGTTTAGTTTAGATTTTAGATTTTAATTTAGTTTAGATTTTAGATTTTAGTTTAGAGTTTAGGGTTTTAAACTTTAAATTTAGCTTTAAACTTTAGTTTTTAGGTTTTATCAGGTTTAGGTTTAGGTTTAGAGTTTAGGATTTAGGGTTTATCTTTTTTAAGGTTTAAGTTTATTTTAATTTAAGGTTTAGGTTTATTTTATTTATTAGGATTTAGTTTAGTTTAAAGTTTAAGTTTAGGAGTTTAGATGGTTTATAGTTTAATATTAAGTTTAGAGTTTATATTTTGTTTTAGTTTAAGTTTAGGGTTTAGGTTTTGGTTTTAAGTTTAGAGTTGGGTTTATAGTTTAGTTTATAGTTTATTCTTGTTTAGTTTAGGGTTTAGGAGTTTAGGTTTAGAGTTTAGGGTTTAGTTTTGGTTTAGGTTTAGGTTTATTTGTTTAGGGTATAGGTTTTAGGTTTAGGTTTTAGGTTTAAGTTTTTAGGTTTAGTTTATCATTTAGTTAGTTTAGGATTTAGGGTTTAGGTTTAGTTTTCAATTTAGATTTAGGAGGGTTTATAGTTTTAGGTTTAGGGTTTATGATTTAGGGTTTAAGGTTTAGGGTTTATGGTTTAGGGTTTAAGGTTTAGAGTTAGTTTTAAGGGTTAGGGTTTTAGGATTTAAGGTTTAGAGTAGAATTAAAATCTACTCTAAACTAAACTAAACTAAAGTAGAATTTTAATTTAGTAGATTTTAGGGTAGAATTTTGTTGATTTGGTTTAATTTAGTTTAGATTTTTTAGATTTAGGGTTTAGAGTAGAATTTTATTACCACAAAAAGGGGGATACAAAGTCCTTAAAGGAGATAAATCTCTAAACTAATGCTCGAAGGGCTACAATAAATCCTAAAGAAATGTATCCGCTAACGATTACAATAATATATAAAAGTAAACAAAAGAACAAAAAAAACCAAATCAGCAAAAGTAGAAGGTCCATATGAGCAACAGCCATATCCACTTGGTCCCTCTGATAATGGCAAGAACCACCTACAAGACTCTCCCAACCTATAAAAGAATTCTACAACATACTAAAGAAAGGATGAGTACAATTAAGTAGGCACAAATAGTAAGGGAAAAGATAAAGAGCAAAGTAAAGAAAAGGCTCAGGCTCAGTCACAGTCATCTCAAGGAGCAACACTTTATGTAAGCATCCAAACTTCAGAAGAAAGGTTAAAATTACATATAGTGCTACCAGCCAAAAGAAGAAAGAGAGGGAAACATCAAGGCCATCATAGCCAACATACCTCGTGTAGCCAATCATCTAAAGACCATCCTCCAATAAGGCTGCAAAGTCCTCCAACCAGCAAACAGAACATCCAACCACAAAGCCACCAGAACAATCAAGCCCGATAAGATAGATTAACAACCAAACCTCAAGGATAGCAGTAATATAGTAGAAAAACCACCAAGGCCACCACCAAAAATGAAAAACAACATCAATAAGAGCAAGCACCATAATAAGGAAAATAACACAAACAATAAAAAATAAGCCCAAATCCATAACAAATAGCCCACGATTATCACCAAAGCACCAGCAATCCAAATCCAAGGTATAGAGTACAACCATCACTAATAGTGGCCACCAATCCAACCTAAAGCCTACAACCAAAATAATCCCTAAGGTGCAAAACCAGGGCACTAGCACCTAAGGCAAAATAGTAGCCACCAAACAACCATCAACCAGCCAACCCAAAATGACAGGAAACCTAAAGCCAAGACAAAAAAAAAACCACAGGAGCTCATGTCCACCACCAGCAAAATAGAAACAAACAGGTAATAAAATCACCCAACCCATAGCAAATAGGAGGGGCAGCAGAAGAAATCATAATAGTACAAAGCTGCCACCCAAGCAGGAAAAAGGCAAAAGGGAAGTAATAATAGCCCAGAGAGGAAAACCGTTACTGGAGGAGGCCAAAACCAGAACCAAAAGAACCAAGACAAATTCACTTAATCCGACCACCTATCCCTAATCCAAAAAATAGAAAAAATAACAACCAACAAAAAGCCTCCACCAAGCCAAATCCAAGACAACAACAAAACACCAACAGGTCCCCTGATCTACCATCAACAGAGCAGGAAAAACTAGACAATACAGCCACCTAGCCAACCAACCTAGCCACCCATCCAAACACCACAGTAGTAGAAGATCCAACTCAGTGAAAAGCCCAACAGTAGCCATCAAGAAAAAAAACCACCCAAGATAACTAGGCAAAATTATAGAAACAAACAGCATTTAGCCCAAGAAGCAGAAAATCGATTACGGTGAAACAACTAGCTAAAAATAAAGACAGACCCAACATCAAAAAGTATAAGGGAAAAGCCAACAATAGGCAAAGCCACTACCCATTAGGAAGCTACCAAAACATCACTACCAGTGTGGCAAACCAACCACAAGTCTCCGAGATTTACAAAACCAATTAACAAAAGTGCAAATAAACCCCAAAAAAGGATCAGAGAGATCAATAATGGGATTAAAAGGAAATGGGTTAAAGTTTATGGATAGTCTAGAACCATCAAGGCAGCACTCATAGAAAATGAGGTTAGCAAAGACTCTCAAGAAGAACAGTAAGGACCAATCCCAATAGGGGAAAGCACAATAGCAATAATAGAAAAGTAGGCTCAAACTAACCACCATAGCAAAAGGACAAACAAAATTAAGACAAAAGTTAAAATCTGAGCTAAGGCAGTCTAGAGTTATTAAGATTGACCAAGCCTTTCAGCAGCTTAAGTAAGTTTTGATTTTCAAATATAGTGAGTTCATTTAACTTTTATTGGGAGATTAGCACAAGCATTACCTTCGAAGAATATGATAAATTATGTAATAACCATTGACAAAACATGATTAACATTTTTAGCAAGATTTTGAAGGTAAATAAAAGAGTCCATAGGAATAAAGTTATTCAAAATCCTCCAAGCTAAAATTGAATAAGAAATGGGAATGATATTATTCCATAGTTTAATGAAAACATTAGAGTAATTTTGTTTATCTGTAATAAAATTCCAAACCTCTTTAAGAATAAAATCACCATTGTAAGAGAGCTTAAAAGGAATTTGGTCAGGTTTGTTAGAAAAAATAATGATATTTCTAAAGTTATCAAAAAGAGAAATAGGGACATAATTATCAAGTTTATTTTCATTCCAATTGTTATTAAGCCAAAAAGAGTTAACTTTGGTAGCATTAGTAGAGTGTGCAGATAAAAGGGAGTCAATAGTGCCATTGCCAGTCCAATTGTCTTGCCAAGAAGAAACGAATGAATACCCCAAGTTGTTAAGGATTGACCCATTTAATGGAGCAAAGCCTTTTCCAAACTGGAGAGTCACCAACTTTATAAGACAGATAAGAGGGTGTTTACCTTGGCAATATCTTTTCATCAAAATTAGCCCAAAGGCTATCATTCTTTCTTAAATTCCACCCTAGCTTATGAGAGAAGGTAGTAATAGTTTCATGAATAGGTTTGCAACCAAGACCACCTAAACCTAAAGGACCACAGCATTTATGCTAGGATGTCTAATGCATTCTTTTAATAGAATTATTGGATTGCTAAAAAAATTTATTAACCAAGCAATCAATTCTGATAAGAGTAGAATTAGTGGGGATAATAGTTTGAGTCAAATAAAGAGGCTTTGAATTGAGAGTGCTTTTAAGGATAGTGAGCCTGCCACCAAAGGAAAGTAAATGGAATTCCCAAACAAAAATTTTATTTAAATTTTTTTGAATTAACTCATAAAAAAGATGGGATCATTTTGGACCTTTAAATATAGGAGCACCCAAGTACTTAAGAGGTAAGTGTTGATGTTGAAAATTAGTGATATGCATAATTTGATTGATTTTATTATTAGAGATACTTGAAGAAGTAACAAAATAGCTTTTGTTATCATTGATAGAAAGACCACTTTCTCCACCAAATTTATTTTTAAAAATCTTGAGATTATTGATATGATGAATAGAATCATTAAAAAAATAATGAAATCATCTACAAAGCTTAAATGGGAAACATGAAGACCACCAAGAGTTCTGTAATACATACTAGGACTTTTTAAGAATAAATCATTGATGCTCCTTGATAAGTACTCAACAACAATAATAAATAATGCAGGAGATAAAGGATCCCCTTGTCTTGAGCCATGGGTAGAAGGAAAGAAGCCCAAAGATTCCCCCATTAAGCAAAATAGAAACCAAGCATTATTAATACAATTTTTAATAAGAAAAATAAATTTATCAGAAAACCCAAATAAATTTAGAATATTGAAAAGGAAACCCCAAGAGATATTATCAAAAGCTTTGGTAATATCTAATTTGAAAAGAATGTTTCCACCTTTAGTCTTAGCATCTAAGTCATAAATTATTTCCTGGGAAAGTAAAATGTTATCAAAAATAGTCTACCTCTAACAAAACCAGTTTGATTGAGAGAGATAATCTTATGAAGTAAAGGACTAAGCCTGTTGGCAAGAATTTTGGAAATCAGCTTATTGAAGAAGGTGCAAAGACTAATAGGTCTAAAATCACTCCAATAGTCTGGATTATCTTTCTTAGGTATGAGAATAATAGAAGTGCTAGAAAAATATCTAGGAAAAGAATTACCATTTAAAAAAATCAACCACAGCCTCAATCAAGTCATTTTTAATAATAAACTAGCATTTTTGAAAAAATTGAGTAGTGAAACCATCTGGACCAGCAACAAAATCTATGTTCATGAGATTAAGAACTTTAAAAATTGCATCTTCATTACGCAAAATAGTAAGCAAATCATTGTCATCATTGTTAATAATAGAAGGAATCAAGTGTGACTTAGGAATAGCTTCATAAGAGCAACTCTTATTAAGCATATTTCTAAAGTAATTAATAACTGAATCCTTAATATCATTATTCTCCATTATCCATTCTCCATTATCATCTTTAATTTTTTGAATATTATTTAAAGCTCCCTTTTTATTAACTAAATAATGGAAATACATAGTATTCTTGTCACCATCCGTATTATGTTTACTAGCAATTTTTTGACGCTAGGTTTAGGTTTTTAGGTTTATTTTATTTATTTTAGGTTTTATTTTATTTTATTTTTTAGTTTATTTTTTATTTTTTTATTTAGGTTTTTATTTATGTTTAGGTTTATGTTTATTTAGTTTTTTAGTTTATTTTTTTTATTTTTTATATCTTTTATTTTATCTTTTTTATTATTTTTTAAATTTTTATTTTTAGTTTTAGTTAATTTTATTTTTTTTATTTTTAGGTTTATTTATTAGTTTAGTTTATTTAGCTTTTATTTTTACTTTATTGTATTTTTTTTTTTTTTATTTTATTTAGGTTTAGGTTTTATTTAGGTTTAGGTTTTTTATTTAAATTTTATTTAGTTTTTTATTTAGTTTGTTTTTTAGGTTTATTTTTTAGTTTATTTTAGTTTATTTTAGGTTTAGGTTATTTATTTATTTATTTTATTTATTTATGTTTAGGTGTATTTAGTTTATTTATTTAATTTAGTTTTTATTTTAGGTTTAGGTTTATTTTTTATTTTATTTTATTTTTATTTATTTTTCTTTATTTTAGGGTTTAGGTTTAGGTTTATTTTTTAGGTTTATTTATTTTTATTCAGTTTATTTATTTTAGTATAGATTTAGGTTTTTACTATTTATTTATTTAAGTTTTAGGTTTTTATTTTTATTTTATTTAGTTTAGGTTTAGGTTTAGGTTAAGTTTTAGGTTTTAGGTTTAGGTTTATGTTTTATTTCAGTGTATTTTAGTTTATTTTATTTTTTAAGTTTAAGTTTAGGTTTCTAGTTTATGTTTTATTTAGTTTATTTAGTTTAGGTTTTATTTTATTTAGCTTTAGGGTTTAGGGTTGTTGGATTAGAGTTTAGGGTTTATGGTCAGTTTTAGGGTTTAGAGTTTAGGTTTTAAGGTTTAAGAATTAGGGTTTATGGTTTAGGATTTTTTATTTTATTTTTATTTATTTATTTTATTTTATTTTATTTTTATTTTATTTTTATTTTATTTTTAAAATTAAGTAAATCGATAGGTTTAAGTTTATTTAGTTTATTTAGTTTATTTATTTTAGTTTAATTTCTTTTTTACTTTTATTTGGGTTTATTTTTATTTTTATTTAGTTTAGTTTGCTTATTTTAGTTTAGGTTTTTATTCTTAGTTAATTTTTTAGGTTTAGGTTTAGGTTTAGGTTTTTTCTTAGTTTAGTTTTATTTTTATTTTATTTTTAAGTTTAGGTTTTATTTTTTATTTTTAGGTTTAGGTTTAGGTTTTTATTTTAGGTTCATTTTTAGGTTTTATTTTTTTAGTTTTAGTTTAGGTTTATTTTTATTTTATTTTATTTTATTTTATTTTATTTAGGTTGAGGTTTAGGTTTAGTTTATTTTAAGTTTAGGTTTAGGTTTTATTTATTTTAGTTTAGTTTATTTTAGTTTATGTTTATGTTTATTTTGTTTATTTTATATTTATTTTAGGTTTAGGTTTTATTTTTTATTTATTTTTAAGTTTATTTTTTAGGTTTAGGTTTTTATTTAGTTTTTATTTTATTTTATTTAGGTTTATTTTATTTCTATTTTAGGTTTAGTTTTTATTTCATTTAGGTTTTAATTTTTAGGTTTATTTTATTTTTTTACTTAGTTTAGGTTTTTATTTATTTTATTTTAGTTTAGTTTTGATTTTTTATTTTATTTTATTTTTAGGTTTAAGTTTAGGTTTAGATTTAGGTTTAGGTTTAGGTTTTAGTTTAGGTTTTTATTTTATTTTATTATTTTATTTATTTTATTTTTTATTTTATTTAAGTTTAGGTTTATTTATTTATTTTATTTTTAGGTTTTATTTAGTTTAGGTTTAGGTTTTTAGGTTTTTAGGGTTTAGGGTTTATGTGCTTTTATTATTTTTTTTTAAATAAAGCAAAATTTTATTAAACTTAAGAAAGGGATACAAAGTCCTTTAGGGCGATAAAGCTCAAAGAACTAATGCTCTAAGAGTGATAAGAAGTCTAAAGAGCTAAATCCCCATCTAAATACAATAAAAGGCAGAAAATAAAAACACCTAAAGAAAAAATGAACATTGAAGGAGACCGCAGCCAATGAAGAGAACTTGTAAAAACCAGTAGATAATCAAGGTCCATCACCCTTTGTAATAACTAGAGATTATGAAAACCTTTTCAAGTCCTCCTCAAACATGTCAAGTAGCAAAATATCCTTGCACAAGAGAAACAGAAAGATCTAGATCCCTGAAGAGGAATAAAATCACCTTACAAATTCTCAAAAAGAAAGAATAATAAAATAGTCATAAAGAGAAAAACTATAACAATCAAAGCCAAAATAAAAGGCTTAAAGGCTCAGGCTCAGAACTAAAGTAGAAGAATTCAATCAACATAATGAAAGAAGAATAAGGGGCAACAAATTATGTGAGCATTCAAACTTCAGAAGAAGGATTACAATCACACAAAATGCTACCAGCCAAAAAGAAAAATTAAGCACGATTAAGAAACACATCCATCATAGCCTTAAATGCCACCTACCAAATAGAGGTGGAAACACCAAAAATGTAATGAAGAGGAAAATGGAACAAACCAGCCAAGAGGAAAGCCATAAGGAAGGGTAGAATCACAAAAAATGCAACCACTAAAAGAAATTGCATAAAAAACAACATAATACCAACAAAGTCCATAAGGCCAACCACCTGAAAGGAAAAGAAACAATCATAGAGCAGAAAGCACAAACTAGAGAGCATAGACCAGCCAAAAGGAAAAAAACCAAAAGAAGGCAAAACAACTCAGACAGAAAAATAGTCAAACCAACCAAAAAAGATAAATAAAAGGAATCAGTTCAATCCCTAAAAGCAAAATTGACAAACAACCCTAAACCAACTAAGCAATAAGCAAACCCAACTGGAAATAGAAACAAACAAAATAGCCTACAAAACAAAGGGTTCCAATAGAAAGCCAAGCTCACTAGAACAACAAAATAAACACAAGCTATAAGAAAGAACCAAACAATAATCAACATAAACCTAGAAGACAACCCACAAAAAATAGTGAGAAAAGCCTCCAGTAAAAGACCCAAAAGCAAGAAAAAACAACTCATACTTGGAAGGCAACCCACCCAACCAAGTACAACCAACAAACCAAAATCCAAGACCAAAGAGAGCCAAAAAACCAACCATAATAGAAAATAGAAGCCAACCAAAGTAGAAACCATCTCACCCGCCAACATCCATAAAAGAAAATAATAAAGATTATTTGTATGATGATTTAGAGTGAAAGACCCTCAAAAAATTAGGAGGGACATAAATCTTAACATTCTTTTTCTTCTTTTTCTCATAAATAGTTTTATAGCATGCCCTTTATCCAAAAAAATCACCATCCGAAAAAGATTCATAGGTGTAATAAAAAGAGTAAGGATCAAATGTAGCAATCAATTACTTAGAAGAACATTCAGCATCATCCAAAGCAAATGAAGTAGATAAGTTTGGGTTAGGGTGCATTTCAAAATTAGAGACCAAAGAAGGAGCATAAATAGATTTATTAAGTTGGCAATTATCAATATTATTAGCAACCAAAAAATCCTGGTCAAAAACCTCCCTCTCTTCATTAAAAAAATGAGCAAGAGAAGCAGAATCTAAGTTATCAATTAAGCCTTCATGAGAAGTAAAATCTCGAGACTCGATCCCTTTAGAAATAATGAGATCATTATTAAAAAACTTAGCAGAATTACCAAACAAAGCATTAGCATCAGTCTTCAAGAGAATAGAGTTATTAACAATTAAAGCATTGCCATAGTTCATATGATCATCTTCCTTTAAAAGATTAGTATAAGCTAAAGCTAAGTTTTCAAGGATTAAATCATTCCTTTCTCCATCATTCTCATTCAAAGATGGCAAAGAAACTGATCCTTTTTCATGACCTAAAGCATGATGAGCTAGTTTGGGAGAAAATGACTCATCCTTCAAAGGATTAGAGACAGAGTTATTATTTATATCATCATTCAAAACATCATCCTAATAAGGTGAGCAACAACATCCAATCATTCAGAAATCTTATGAAAATCGCTTCTAAATAATTTTCTTTAATAAAGTTATTTAAAGAAAGTCTTAAAGAGTGATTATTACTAAAATTAGTTTTGTCACCAAGAAACACAGGATTAGCTTTAGGATCATGTAAAGAAGACTCTTTATCAACTTGAAGAGAGGAAACTTTATCAACTTTCTTTTTCCTTAAATGAGGATGGGCAATGAAACAATTAGAAAAAACATGACCATGAATTTTGCAAAGATTGCAAAAAATAGGAAGATTTTCAAGTTATACCTTCTGAAAATAACCATATTTATCAGAGCCAATCAAGATTTCTTTAGGGTATTTTTTTATAACGTCAATCTCAACCAAAATCCTAGTAATAGACGATTCAGTATGAGCAATAGTGGCTTGATCCACTTGTAAATGACACCCAATAATTAAACCAATGGCATGAAGAATTTCATGAGTAACAAAATGAATATGCATGTTAGGTAAAGAAATCCACACCGACGTAATAAGAGATTCCTCATTAACATCAAAAATAGGTGTCCATTTAAGAAGATGAATCTGACAATTATAAACATAGTAAGATCGTCTAGCAAAAACTCTACTATAATCGAGGTCATTTGATTATTTTATCAAAATATGTCTCCCATCAATTAAGCCAACAAAAAAAGAACCTGAAAGTTTAAGACTATGAAAAAATGCACGGATGTCTTCCATTCTAGGGCGCCTTAAAGAAAATTTACCAACCAAAGAAAAGGCAAATGGCTCGGCATGCTTTTCAATATCAGAATTCGAAAGTTTAGTTAATTATTTATTTGTTATTTTTATTAGTTTTTACTAGTTAGTTTTATTAGTTTAGTTATTTTTTATTATTAGTTAGTTATTAGTTTTTTTTTAGTTTTTATATTTATTATTAGTTTGGTTTTATTAATTTAGTTATTATTAGTTAGTTTTTTTAGTTATATATATTAGGTTTTTATTTAGTATTTTATTTATTAAGTTTTAAGTTAGTTATTATTATTAGTTATTAGTTATTATTATTATTATTATTATTATTATTATTATTATTATTATATTATTTATTTTAGTTTAGTTTTTTAATTTTTATTATTTTATGTTAGTTTATGAGTTATTAGTTAGTTATTATTAGTTTAGTTAGGTTATTAATTATTAGTTTTATTAGTTTATTTATTAGTTATTATTATTATTAGTTTTTATTATTATTATTTTAGTTATTTTTACTTATTTAGTTTTAGTTATTTTAGTTAGGTTTTTATTTTTATTTTAGTTTTAGTTTTAATTTTTTATTATTAGTTTTTTTATTAGTTTTTTTATTAGTTATTAGTTTTATTAGTTACTAGTTATTATTAGTTATTAAGTTTTATTTATTATTATTATTTATGTTTATTTATTATTTAGTTTTATTTATTTATTATTTAGTTTTTATTAGTTAAGTTATTAGTTATTATTATTAGTATTTTAGTTAGTTAGTTTTTAGTTTTTTAGTTATTAGTTTAATTATTCTTTATTTATTATTATTTTAGTTTTTTATTTAGTTTATTAGTTTAGTTATTTTATAAGTTTAGTTTATTAGTTATTATTATTATTATTTATTATTATTATTATTATCATTATTATTATTATTATTATTATTATTATTATTATTATTATTACTATTATTATTATTAGTTATTAGTTTTATTAGGTTTTTTATTAGTTTTATTATTATTTTTAGTTTTTTTAGTTATTAGTTTATTAGTTAGTTAATTATTAGTTATTACTTGTTATTAGTTTATTAGTTATTATTAGTTTATTAGGTTTAGTTTTTTTATTAGTTAATTTATAATTATTTATTTATTAATTTAGTTTTATTAGTTTTTATTTATTAGTTTATTAGTTTTTATTGGTTATTATTTAGTTAGTTATTAGTTTATTAGGTTTTAGTTATTATTAATTATTATTATTATTAGTTTTTATTTATATTTTTAGTTTTAATTATTTATTAGTTTAGTTATTATTTATTAGTTTTTTTAGTTTTAGGTTTGTTTAGTTTTATTAGTTTTATTAGTTCTTATTAGTTAATTAGTTAGTTAGTTAGTTTAGTTATTTTATTAGTTATTAGTTATTATTAGTTAGTTTAGTTATTTTTATTTTTTAGTTATTTTATTTATTATTTTTATTTTATTATTATTATTATTATTATTTTTAGTTAGTTTAATTATTCTTAGTTATTATTAGTTTATTTTATTAGAATGCTCACTAGGCTTCATAGTATCATGATTGGAATGTTCACTAGGCTTTCTAGTATTTTATTAGTTATTATTCATTATTTTATTAGGATAGATTGGAATGCTCACTAGGCTTCCGAGTATCATGAGCATTTCCAACTTCTTCCTTTTAGATTCTAAAAATAAGTCTTCTCCTTGAACTTTCCCAATTGATTTTCTAAATACAATCAATCCTTTGATAGTCTAACCTTGAAATCTTTGGAGATGATAATTGTTTACTTTAATCGAGAGTATTTTTAGGGAATTTCATTCCCTAGGATGCAATTAACGATGGAGGCTTGCCCCATAGGGAACTTTGGAATCCAGTTTAATATGAACCCTATTTTATTCATCCATTATAGCAGGAAAAAAATCTCTAGTATATTCAAAAACTCATCATGCCTTAGGAGTTCTTATTAGGTGATTAGGTCCATTGAAGGGAGATGTCTCAATCTTTCAAGATAGTATATCATATCTTAATTTTATACCCGATCACTTCAATAAGTATCCCCATGATCTGTGGTGTCCCCCCCCCTGTCCAAAAAATAAACACCACACTGAGTTTAAGGTCTGCTTCACATGGAGTTATGAAGAGATGCCCAATTTTTCTGCTAACATAGCAGTCCATAAATAAGTAATAGAGCCTAGTGCTAACCCTATCAAGCAAGCTCCTAGACGCATGTGATTAGACATCGAATAGGAAGTCATTTCTAATGTCAAGAAATTGATCGATGTTGGCTTCATCCGGGAAGAAAATTATCCTACATAGTTAACCAGCATCATCTAGTTTAGAAAAAGAATGGTCAAATTCACATATGCATCAATTTTAGGGATCTAAATAAGGCATGTACAAAAGGCAATTTCCACTACTAATACCGAACTGATGGTGAATATTGCCTCATCTCATGCAGTCTTCTCTTTCATGGATGGCTCATCTGAAGATAACCAAATAAACATGGCCCCTGAAGATGAACAAAACACTACTTTTAGAACCCCGATCAGAATCTATTACTATAAGGTCATGCCTTTCAGCCTCAAAAATACTGGTGCTACATACCAGTGGGCCATGACTCGAATCTTCAATGAACTCATTCATCATCAAGTTGAATATTATGTTGATGATCTCGTGATCAAAATTAGAGAAAAGGAAGACCATCTCTTTAACTTACGAGTAGTTTTTGAATAGTTAAGATAGTTTAACCTCAAAATGAACCCCCTAAAGTGTGTATTCAGAGTTTCTTTAGGGAAATTCCTTAGGTTTGTTGTTAGACACTAGGAAATCTAAATCGATCCAGAGAAGATCAAGGCAATATTAAAAATGTCACCCCCTAAAAGTTTAACTCAACTCAGATCATTCTAAGGGTGGTTGGCATATCTAAGATGTTTTATATCCAACCTATCGCAAAGATGCCAGCCATTCTCAGCACTTATCAAAAAAGAATGCCAATTTGAAGTAGGATGATAAGTGTCAACATGCCTTTGAAGACATCAAGCATTATCACGATGGCCTTGGTTCTAGCGGCCTATCTCTTAGTATATCTTCGCGAAATGACTCCATGATGCTTTGTTGGCTTAAGCAAATGATGAAGGGAAGGAAAATGAGATCTACTACCTCAATCATCATCTAATCCCTACTTAGGCTAATTATCCACCCATTGAGAAGCATTGCTTAGCTTTAATCTTTGCATCTCAAAAGCTATGACATTACATGCTTTCTTATAATGTGAACTTGATCTTTAGAATCAATCCAGTGTAATATCTTATGACATGACCGATACTATCTGGATGGTTGGCACGATGGTCCATGATCCTTTCCCAGTTTGACATCACATTCGTACCCCTCCGCGTGGTGAAAGGATAAGCGCTAGTGAATTTCTTAGTAGCACACCCACTTCCTACTGACTCTCCATTTAGTGATGATCTCCTTAATGAACAAATCATGAACTTAAGATATACTAGCATTCGCCACTAAGAGATGTACTTTGATGGGGCGGCTTACTCTCAAAGAGGAGAAGAACCACAATCTACTATTCCAAGAAAGGAAGGGATAGGAATAGTTCTCCTAACTCTGGATCATGATATGATGAGATTCTCATACCATCTGTCCAATCCTTGCACTAATAATGAAGCCGAATATGAGGCTCTGATTGCCAGTCTAGAGTTAGTCATTACTCTAAGCATCCAGAACATCAACATCTTTGGGATTCTAATTAATGGGCCAAATTCTTTGGGTCCTATAAATTTTTTAAAACTCTCCATCTACCACAAGTATACAATGGAGCTATTAGCCCAAATCTTAAAGGTTACCATTTATAAGATTCCTCAAGGAGAGAATGCCATAGTAGATTCTTTAGCCAAGCTTGCTAAGGAGTTGGCATGTTTGGAGGATGAGTACATATCAATAAAGGCCCAAAATAGACGAGTCTTATCCCTTATTAATATTGTACTCATCGAAAAGTACTCTCTTAAAGGAGAGGTTGTCATTGCCAAGAAGGATAAGTGATGGAGGTGGGCGTTCTTTCTTTTGTTGAGATTGAGAGAATGTGGGTATTGGAGGTGAGGGAAGAAGATATGTTGGATAACTAGCTCTCCCACCAAGGATTGCCAAGGTTTGGCCACCGAGCTCTCAAACCATAAGAATAACTCAATAATTTGTAATTTCTAAAAGATCTCTTTCATTCTAGTAAGAGGGACTATTTATAGCCATTACAAGCATCTTTCAAAAGAAAAGAATTCAAAACATGGAGGGAAAGGTGGGTGGCCACATTAATCTGAAGCATTAAATTGCCTTATTATTTTATGCCATCCACCCATTTCACATGCAATTATTTTATGTGGATTCAACCACCTCACATTTCATGCTTTGAATTTTTAAATGCAAAATTTCAAACATGGAGTTTCTAGAAGAAAATTAAAAATTGCATATATAAAAAAGATGAAATCATAAAATGGGCCTTAGCAGGATAATGGGCTATGCCTTCTTCTTTCTTGAATTTTCTTGGGCTTTAGCTTGAGATCTTGTAAATGGACCTTGAGCTCTAATTTTTGGATCCTCATGATGTTCTACATCAACTCCTCTGGCTCATTGAACTCTGCTCCATAGAGTTGAAATCTAGAAGTCATCAACTAATTGTGGGTAAAGTCTCCAAATGGAGGGTCAATCATGTGTCTTAGTGGTGGCTTATTCTTCCAACAAACTAGAAAATGATGTTAGAACTTGGATTAATGGGTTCTCGGTGATAATATAATCAACTTTAAAGGAAGAGGGCTTAAGTATGGTGATATATCTTCTCAAAGTTAGATGAACAAGTGGAGGTTTTCTAATTTCATATGATAGAATATCTTCAATATTAATAAATGGATGAATGAGCATATCAGTAGGAAAATCAAGGTGATAAGCATTAGTTCCAATTTTTTTGAGAATTTTAAATGGACCACAAGCTCATGCATGTAATTTTTTATATCTAGTAGTTTGATAATGCTCAGGATGAATGCGAATCAATATATAATCACCTTCTTTATATTCTTTTATTGAACGATTATGATTTGCCTTTGAAGCATAGTTATCATTACTTATAGTAATTTTCTTTCTTATATCTTCATGGAGGCTTTAAAATATTTAGCAAATGAGAATCGCATCAAATACATGAGATGGTAGGTTTGCTACATCTATTGGTCATCGTGAGTTTTGATCATAGACTATCTCAAATGGTGATTTTTTTGTAGTTCTAGATATAGTACTATTATAGGAAAATTCTGAGGTTGGTAAATGAAAAACCCAATTTCCTAAACTTTTACCTACCGAACATCTAAGAAAATTTCTTAAGGTACGATTAATTACTTCAATTTATCTATCAGTTTATGGGTGAAAGGCGAAAGAAAATTACCATATGTTTATAGGCGATGCCACCAAATGTCAAATACACGGTGTGGTCCTACACCAATTACCCAACATTCTACATCTTACATTGGCCTCATGGCCATTCGAGTGTTGGGGTATCAACATAGTGGGTCCGATTGATCCTCCTTCTTCCAAAGGTCATCGATTTATATTAGTTGCTACTGACTACTTTTTCAAGTGGGCGGAGGTGATTCTGCTTAAAGAGGTCACAACTCAGCATGTACTCCAATTTTTCAGGAACCATATCATATATAGTCTTGGGGTGCCTCAACAAATTTTATTCAATAATGATATTGCATTCAAGAGCTTCAAAATCAACAACCCATAGAGACACCAAGATTGGAATATTTACCATCTACTGCAGAGGCAAATGACTTAGCAGATACCTTGAAAACTCTCATCCAAATCAAGAAGACACTATGACAACAAGGCGGTGTGATTAGTTAGCCTTGTGGGCTTACCACACCACATATAGAACTTTAACTCAATCTACTCTTTTCTCCTTAGTGTATGAGTCCGAAGCTACTCTACTGTTAGAAGTCCAACTCCCATCACTAAGGATAGATGCGTGTAGCAAGATCACAATAGAGCATAATGCAAAGTTGCGATTAGAAGAGCTCCAAGGTTTGGAGGAGAGACTCCTACGGGCATGTCAAAATCTCGAGTTGTATAAAGCCAAAGTGATTCAAGCTCACAATAAGCTGACCCATCCTAGAGCTATTTAGGTTCTAAGTTGACCAATTATTGCCCGTCGCAAGATGAGAGGCAAGTTTGAACCCACTTGGAAAGACCCTTTTACCATAGAGAAGGCCAACCAAGGAGGATCTTATCAGCTTGTTAATCATAAGGGAGAGCGCCCAATGCTTCCAATCAATGGGCTCTACTTAAGGAAATATTATCCATAAATCATGTTTGAAAATCAGAGCAATGGGCTCTACTTAAATAAATTTTCCTTTTATTTAGTTTAGCTTAGAGTTTAGAGTTTATATTTTTATATTTTAGTTTAGATTAGTTTAGTGTAGATTTAGTTTAGATTTTTAGTTTATTGTAGATTTTTTTAGTTTAATTTTTAGTTTAGTTTAAATTTTAGTTATTTAGTTTAGATTTAGATTTAGTTTAGATTTTAGTTTTGTTTAGATTTCATATTTTAGTTTAGAGTTTAGGGTTTAGGGTTTAGGGTTAGTTTAAGGGGGTTTTGGGTTTTAGGTTTAGGGTTTAGGGTTTTAGGGTTTAGGGTTTAGGGTTTTAGTATTTAGGGTTTAGGAAATAGGGTTTATGATTTATGGTTTTTTAGGTTAAGTTTTGTTTTTTCAATTTAGGGTTAAGGTTTTATTTTATATTTATTAGGGTTTAGGGTTTAGTTTAATGTTTAGGGTTTAGGGTTTAGCGTTTAGGGTTTAGGTCATTTCTTATTTCTTTTTAGGTTTTATTTTTAGTTTTAGGTTATTATTTAGTTTTTATTTTATTTGAGGTCTATTTTATTTTTATTTTATATTTAGTTTTTATTTTATTTATATTTTTCTTTTTAGGTTTATTTTATTTTTTTGGTTTTATTTAGGTTTTTATTTATTTAATTTTAGTTTATTTTTTATTTTTTATTTTATTTTATTTTTAGGTGTAAGTTTAAGTTTAAGTTTTAGTTTAGGTTTTTATTTTATCTTATTTTTTTAATTTAGGGTTTACGGTTAGTTTATGGTTTAGGGATTAGGGTTTACGATTTATGGTTTAGGGTTTAGGGTTTATAGTTTTAGTGTTTAGTGTTTAGGCTTTAAGGTTTATGGTTTTTAGGGTTTAGGTTTTGGTTTTAGAGTTTAAATTTTTAGATTTTTCATTTAATTTAGATTTAGTTTAGATTTTTTAGTTTATTTTAGTTTAGATTTTAGTTTAGAGTTTTTAGATTAAGTTTATTTAGTTTAGTTTAGATTTGGTTTAGAATTAGTTTTAGGGTTCAGATTTTATTTAGTTTAGATTTTTTAGATTTAGTTTTTTTAGATTTAGTTTAGTTTAGTTTAGTTTAGTTTAATTTAGATTTAGTTTAGTTTAGAGTTTAGATTAAAATTTTTAGTTTAGTTTAGAGTTAATTTAATTTAGATTTTAGATTTAATTTATTTAGTTTAAGGTTTTAGTTTAGATTTTAGTTTATTTAGTTTAGATTTTAAATTTAGTTTAGAGTTTAGATTTAGTTTAGTTTAGATTTAGTTTTGCTTAGATTTAGCTTTAGATTTTTTTAGATTTAGATTTTTATTTATTTTATTATTTAGATTTAGTTTAGATTTTATTTTTATTTAGTTTCATTTAGTTTAGTTTAGATTTTAGATTTAGTTTTAGAATTTAGAGTTTAGTTTAGTTTAGATTTAGATTTTTAGAGTTTAGATTTTATTTTATATTTATATTTTTAGATTTAATTTAGATTTTGTTTAGATTTTGAGATTTAGTTTAGAGTTTAGATCTAGTTTATATTTTAGATTTTAGAGTTTAGATTTTAGTTTAAATTTTTAGATTTTTAGATTTAGTATAGAGTTTAGTTTTAGTTTAGTTTAGAGTTTGGAGTTTTGATTTTTAGATTTTAGTTTATATTTAATTTAGTTTTTATTTAGTTTAGATTTCTTTTAGTTTAGTTTTTAGTTTAGTTTAGATTTTAGTTCTTTAGTTTATATTTTACCTTTTTAATTTAGATTTTTAGTTTAGAGTTTAGATTTTTAGAGTTTAGATTTTAGTTTAGTTTATATTTTAGATTTTAGTTTAGAGTTTAGGGTTTAGGGTTTAAGGTTAATTTAGTGAGTTTAAGGTTTAGGGTTTAGATTTATGGTTTAGAGTTTAGGATTTTTAGGTTTAGGGTTTAGGTTTTTTTAGGGTTTAGTTTTTTTTTAATTTAGGGTTTAGGTTTATTTTTAATTTATTTTAGTTTATTTTTTAAATTTAATTTTTTAGGATTAGGTTTTATTTTAAGTTATTTATGTATATTTTAGGTTAAGTTTTTTATTTTATTAAGGTTTTTTATTTTTAGGTTTATTTTATTTTTTTTAGTTTATTTTAGGTTATTATTTATTTTATTATAATTTAGTTTTACTTTTTTTTTTATTTTATTTTTAGGATTAGGTTTTTATTTTATTTTATTTATTTATTTTATTTAGGTTTAGGTTTTTTTATTTATTTTATTTTTTGGTTTTATTTAGTTTAGGTTTTGGTTTTAAGGGTTTAGGGTGTTAGGGTTTAGGGTTTAGGGTTTAAGGTTTATGGTTTATGGTTTTTTAGGATTTAGGTTTTATGGTTTAGGTTGTAAGTTTATGGTTTAGGGTTAGTTTTAGGGTTTAGGGTTTAGGGTTTAGGGTTTAGGGGTTTTAGGCTTTAGGGTTTTTAGGGTTTAGTGTTTTTTTATTATTTTTATTTTTACGGTTTAGGGTTACTTTAGGATTTAGGTTTTAGGTTTAGGGTTTGGGGTTTAAGGTTTATACTTTTTTAGAGTTTAGGTTTATGTTTTATTTTATATTTATTTTTTGGTTTTATTTTTTGGTTTAGGTTTAAACTTAGTTTAGATTTTATTTTAGTATATTTTGTTTTATTTTAGTTTAGTTTATTTTATTTAGATTTATTTTTTAGGTTTATTTTATTTTTTTTTTAATTAGTTTTTTATTTATTTTATTTTAGTTTAGTTTTATTTTTTATTTTTTTTTATTTTAGGATTATTAAGTTTAGTTAGGTTTAGGTTTTGTTTAGGTTTTAGTTTAGTTTATTTTTATTTATTTTAGTTTAGTTTAGGGTTTAGGGTTTAGTTTAGTTTATTTAGGTTTAGGGTTAATTTAGATTTAGGTTTAGGTTTAGTTTAGTTTTATTAATGATTAGTTTAGGGTTTAGGGTTTAGGGTTTAGGGTTTTAGGGTTTAGGGTTTAGGGTTTATGGTTTTTTAGGGTTTAGGTTTTGGATTTTTTTAATTTAGGATTTAGGTTTTATTTTTCATTTATTTTTATGTTTTATTTTTAGGCTTATTTTTTAGGTTTAGGTTTTTATTTAGTTTATATTTTTATTTTATTTTAGGTCTATTTTATGTTTATTTTAGGTTTAATTTTTATTTTATTTAGGTTTTTATTTTTAGGTTTATTTTATTTTTTTTTTAGTTTAGTTTACTTTTATTTATTTTATTTTAGTTTAGTTTAATTTTTATTTTTTATTTTATTTAAGGTTAGGTTTATGTTTTAGTTTATGTTTTTACTTTTTATTTTTTTATTTAGGTTTAGGTGTTTTTATATTTTATTTAATTTAGGTTTAGGTTTTTAGGGTTTAGGGATTATGGTTTAGGGTTAGTTTAGGTTTAGGGTTTAGTGATTAAGTTTGTTTAGGGTTTAGGATTATATTATGGTTTAAGATTAGTTTAGGGTTTAGGGTTTAGGGTTTTGGGTTTAGGGTTGTAGAGTTTAGGATTTAGGGTTTAAAGTTTTTTAAGGTTTGGGTTTAGGTTTTAATTTTTATTTACTTTTAGGTTATATTTTAAGCTTTATTTTTAAGTAGTGGTTATTATTTAGTTTAGATTTTATTTTATTTTATGTCTATTTTATTTTTATTTTAGGTTTATTTTTTATTTTATTTAGGTTTTTATTTATTTTATTTTAGTTTAGTTTTTATTTTTATTTTATTTTTTTTTAGGTTAGGTTTAGGTTTAGGTTTAGGTTTAGGGTTATGTTTTAGTTTAGGTTATTATTTTATTTTATTTCTTTATTTTATTTAAGTTTAGGGTTTTTTATTTAGTTTATTTTTAGTTTATTTAGATTTAGGTTTTAGGTTTAGTTTAGTTTAGGGCTTATTTAGATTTAGTTTTATTTAGGGTTAGTTTAGTTTAGAGTTTAGGGTTAGGGTTATTTAAGGTTTTTTAGGGTTTATGGTTTTTTTAGGGTTTTTGGTTTAGTTTAGGTTTTAGGTTTAGATTTTTAGATTTAGATTTAGTTTAGATTTTTTTTAGCTTAGTTTATTTAGATTTTAGTTTAGAGTTTTAGATTTAGTTTAGTTTAGTTTATATTTAATTTTATTTATTAGTTTAGATTTATTTAGTTTTTTTTTATATTTAGTTTAGCTTAGTTTAGTTTAGATTTAGTTTAGTTTAGAGTTTTGATTTAGATTTTTAATTTAGTTTAGAGTTTATTTAGTTTAGATTTTAGATTTAGTATATTTAGTTTAGCTTTTTAGTTTACATTTTAGCTTATTTAGTTTAGATTTTAGATTTAATTTAAAGTTTAGATTTAGTTTAGTTTAGATTTAGTTTACAGTTAGTTTAGTTTTGATTTAGTTTAAATTTAGTTTTTAGATTTACTTTTAGATTTTTTAAGTTTATATTTTTATTTATTTTAAAATTGAAATTTAGTTTAGAATTTATTTTTATTTAGTTTAGTTTAGTTTAGTTTAGATTTTAGATTTAGTTTTAGTGTTTAGAGTTTAGTTTAGTTTAGATTTTGAGTTTTAGAGTTTAGATTTAGTTTAGATTTAGAATTTGAGATTTAGTTTAGATTTTTGGATTTAGTTTAGAGTTTAGATTTAGTTTAGATTTTATATTTTAGAGTTTAGATTTTAGTTTAGTTTAAATTTTTAGATTTTTATATTTAGTTTAGAGTTTAGTTTTAGTTTAGTTTAGTTTAGAGTTTAGGGTTTAAATTTTTAGATTTTAGTTTAGTTTAGATTTAATTTAGATTTGTAGTTTAGTTTGGATTTTATTAGTATAGTTTTTAGCTTAGTTTAAATTTTTAGTTTAGAGTTTAGATTTAGTTTAGATTTTTAGAGTTAATATTTGGATTTAGTTTAGATTTTTGTGTAGTTTAGATTTTAGATTTCAGTTTAGAGTTTAGGAT
Source organism: Cymbidium sinense (assembly GCA_021442155.1). Lineage (NCBI taxonomy): Eukaryota > Viridiplantae > Streptophyta > Magnoliopsida > Asparagales > Orchidaceae > Cymbidium > Cymbidium sinense. The sequence goes on from CM038220.1 coordinate 181,252,972, forward strand.
TAGTTTAGGGGGTTTAGGGCTTAGGGTTTAGGGTTTAGGGTTTAAGGTTTATGTTTTAATTTTTTTATATTTAGGTTTTATTTTGTGGTTTATTTTTTAGGTTTAGGTTTTTATTTCATTTTTATTTTATTTTATTTTAGTATTATTTTTTTTTAGATTTAGTTTTTTATTTATTTAGTTTTTTATATATTTAGGTTTATTTTCTTTTTTAGTTTTGTTTAGGTATTTATTTTATTTTAATTTAGTTTTTTATTTTTTTTATTTTATTTTATTTTATTTTTTAGGTTTAGGTTTAGGTTTATGTTTTAATTTAGGTTTTTATTTTATTTTAATTAGTTTTAGGTTTTTTTATTTATTTTATTTTTAGGCTTTATTTACTTTAGGTTTAAGTTTTTAGGGTTTATGGTTTTGGGTTTTGGGTTTTAGGCTTATGGTTTAGGTTAGTTTAGGGTTTAGAATTTAGGTTTAGGGTTTAAGTTTTAGGGTTTAGGGTTAGTTTAGGGGGTTTAAGGTTTAGGTTTAGCATTTAGGGTTTTAGGGTTTATGGTTAGGGTTTAGATTTATGGTTTTAGTTTAGTTTAAGTTTTAGTTTAGATTTTTTATAGATTTAGTTTTTTAGATTTAATTAGTTTATTTAGTTTATTTAGTTTAAATTTTAGTTTAGAGTTTTGATTTAGTTTATTTATTTTAGATTTAGTTTAGATTTAGTTTTAGGTTTATATTTTTTAGGTTTAGATTTTATTTATTTTGGAGTTTAGATTTAGTTTTAGAGTTTTAGGTTTAGATTTTAGTTTAAATTTAGATTTTTTTTAATTTTGTTTAGATTTAGTTTAGATTTTTAGATTTTGTTTAGAGTTTAAATTTAGTTTATTTTATATTTTTTTAGATTTTAATTTATTTTAGATTTTAGATTTTGTTTAGTTTAAGTTTTAGTTTAGTTTTATTTAGTTTAGAGTTTAGTGTTTATTTTAGATTTTAATTTTAGTTTAAATTTAGTTTAGTCAGATTTAGTTTAGATTTATAGTTTAGTTTAGATTTTTATTAGTTTAATTTTTAGTTTAGTTTAGATTTCAGCTTTTTAGTTTAGATTTTTAATTTAGAGTTTAGATATTTAGATTTAGTTTAGTTTAGTTTATATTTAGTTTATATTTTTTAGAGTTTAGATTTAGATTTAATTTAGATTTTAGTTTAGTTTAGATTTTAGATTTTAGTTTAGGGTTTAGGGTTTAGGGTTAGTTTAGGGGGTTTAGGGTTTTAGGGTTTAGGATTTTTTTAGGTTTTAAGTTTAGATTTTTTTTTTTTAATTTAGGGTTTAGGTTTTAGTTTTGGGTTTAGGGTTTAGTTTAGGGTTTAGATTTTTTTTTTTAATTTAATTTTAGGTTTTATTTTATGTTTTTTTTCTTAGGTTTAGGTTTAATTTAGTTTTATTTTATTTATTTTATTTTAAGTTTATTTATTTTATTTTTATTTTAGGTTTTTTATTTATTTTATTTTACTTTAGTTTTATTTTTATTTTATTTTAGGTTTAGATTTTAGTTTAGGTTTTAGTTTAGGTTGTTATTTTTATTTATTTTATCATTTTATTTAAGTTTAGGTTTTTTTATTTATTTTATTTTTAGGTTTTATTTAGTTTAGGTTTAGGTTTTTAGGTTTTTAGGGTTTAGGTTAATTTAGAGGGTTTTTATTTAGGGTTTAGTTAGTTTTAGTTTAGTTTAGGGTTTTAGTTTAGAGTTTAGGTTTAGTTATTTAGGGTTTTAGGTTTTTTAGGGTTTATGGTTTTAGGATTAGGTTTAGATTTTAGAGTTTAGATTTTTAGATTTAGATTTTATTTAGTTTATATTTTTTTAGTTTAGTTTAGTTTAGTTAGTTTTAGATTTAGTTTATTTAATTTAGTTTAGATTTAGTTTAGATTTAGTTTAGGTTTTTTAGATTTTTAGATTTATTTTTTAGTTTAGATTTAGCTTAGTTTAGTTTAGATCTAATTTTCTTTAGAGTTTAGAGTCAGATTTTTAGTTTAGTTTAGAGTTTAGATTTAGTTTATTTAGTTTAGGTTTTTAGTTTAGTTTTTTTAGTTTAGAATTTAGTTTATTTAGTGTAAATTTTAGATTTAGTTTAGATTTTTTTAATTTAGATTTAGTTTAGATTTAATTTAGATTTAGTTTTAAAATTTAGTTTAAATTTTTTAGGTTTAGATTTTTATTTAATTTTGAGTTTATATTTAGTTTAAATTTTTTTTATATTTAGTTTAGCTTAGTTTAGTTTTATTTTAGATTTAGTTTAGAGTTTAGAGTTTAGTTTAGTTTAGATTTAGAGTTTAGTTTAGATTAGTATGATTTAGATTTTTAGATTTAGTTTAGATTTTTTAGATTTAGTTTAGTTTAGATTTAGTTTAGTTTTAAATTTTAGAGTTTAGATTTTAGATTTTTTAAAGTTTAGATTTTAGTTTTTAGTTTAGATTTTTAGTTTAGAGTTTAGTTAGTTTACTTTAGTTTAATTTAAATTTACTTTAGATTTTAGTTTAGATTTTTTAGTTTAGATTTTATTTTAGTTTATTTTAGTTTACTTTAGAGTTTAGGGTTTAGTTTAGTTAGTTTAGGTTAGTTTAGGGTTTAGTTTTATGGTTTAGTTTAGGGTTTATAGTTTTTTTAAGGTTTAGGTTTATTTTATATTTATTATTGGTTATGGTTTATTTAGGGTTTAGGGTTTAGTTTTATTTTATTTATTTTAGGTTTTATTTAGGTTTATTTTTTGTTTAAGTTTTTTTAGTTTTTTTTATTTTAGGTTTATTTAATTTTTTATTTAGATTTATTTTATTTTATTTTTATTTTATATTTTTTTGGTTTATTTTTTTTTTAGTTCATTTAAGTTTTTTATTTTAAATTTAGTTTAGTTTTTTATTTTTTTATTTTATTTTATTTTTAGGTTTCAGTTTAAGTTTAGGTTTTAGTTTAGGTTTCTATTTTATTTTATTTTATTTTATTTTATTTAAGTTTAGTTTAGGGTTTAGGGTTTTGAGTTTAGGATTTTAGTTTAGATTTAGATTTTTAGATTTAGTTTAGATTTTTAGATTTAGTTTAGTTTAGATTTAGTTTAAATTTAGATTTTAGAATTTAGATTTTAGTTTAGTTTGATTTTTTAGATTTTTAGATTTTGTTTAGAGTTTAGTTATAATTTAGTTTAGATTTAGGTTAGTTTAGTTTATAGTTTAGAGTTTATATTTTTTTGATTTTATTTATATTTAGTTTAGATTTAGTTTAGCTTTTTGGTTTAGTTTAGATTTTTTTTAGTTTAGTTTTTAGTTTAATTTAGATTTAAATTTTTAGTTTAGATTTTTTAGTTTAGAGTTTAGATTTTAGATTTAGTTTAGTTTAGATTTATTTAGATTTTAGAGTTTAGATTTAGATTTAGTTTAGTTTAATTTAGATTTTAGATTTTAGTTTAGAGTTTAGCATTTAGGGTTAGTTTAGGGGGTTTAGGGTTTAGGGTTTAGGATTTAGGGTTTAGGGTTTAGGGTTTTAGTGTTTAGGGTTTAGAATTTAGGGTTTATGGTTTTCTAGGGTTTAAGTTTAGTTTTTTTTAAATTTAGGTTTTAGGTTTTATTTTTTATTTTAGTTTATTTTTAGTTTAGGTTTTTTTATTTAGTTTAGATTTTATTTTATTTAGATTATTTTTTTTTTTTACTTTTTTTTATTTAGTTTTTTATTTTTAGTTTAGTTTAGTTTTATTTATTTTATTTTAGTTTAGTTTTTTATTTTTTTTATTAGGTTTAGGTTTAGGTTTTAGTTAGTTTTAGTTTAGTTTTTATTTTATTTTATTTATTTATTTTATTTATGTTTAGGTTTATTTATTTATTTTATTTTTTTATTTTTTAGTTTAGGTTTAGGTTTTAGATTTAGTTTAGGTTAGTTTAGGGTTTAGGTTTTTTTAGATTTAGGTTTAGTTTAGGGTTTAGTTTAGTTTAGGGTTTAGTTTAGTTAGTTTTAGGGTTTAGGATTAATTTTAGGTTTAGTTTATTTAGTTTATTTTAGTTTAGAGTTTTAATATTTTTAATTATTATTATTTTTTTGAATTTTAGTTAGTTAGTTTAGGTTGTTTAGGGTTTAGGGTTAGTTTAGGGTTTAGGGTTTAGGTTTAGGGTTTATAGTTTAGGGTTTATGGTTTAAGTTTAGATTTAAGTTTTTTTTTAATTTAGGGTTTAGGTTTTATTTTTTTAATTATTTTTTATATTTTATTTTTTTAGGTTAGTTTTATTTAGTTTAGATTTTATTTTATTTTAGTTATTTATTTTTATTTTAAGTTTAGTTTTTAGTTTATTTAAGTTTTTTTATTTTAGGTTTTTTATTTATTTTTTAGTTTAATTTAGGTTTTATATTTATTTTATTTTAGTTTATTTTTTATTATTTATTTTTTTTTAATTTAGGTTTAGTTAGGTTAATTTAGGTTTTATTTTATTTTTTATTTTTATTTTATTTAGGTTTAGGTTTTATTTATTTTAATTTTTGGTTTTATTTAGTTTATGTTTAGTTTTTTAGGGTTTAGGGTTTCAGTTAATTTAGGATTTGGGGTTCAGGATTAGTTTAGGGTTTATGGTTTAGGGTTGTAGGATTAGTTTAGGGGGTTTTGGGTTTATTTTGGGTTTAGAGTTTAGGTTTTAGGTTTAAGTTTATTTAGTTTAGTTTAGATTTTTTTTAGTTTAGTTTAGTTTATATTTTAGTTTAGACTTTTTAGATTTATTTTATTTAGTTTAGCTTAGATTTAGTTTTAGGGTTTAGATTTTATTTACTTTAGGTTTTAGATTTAGTTTATAGTTTAGATTTATTTTATTTTAATTTAGTTTAGTTTAGATTTAGTTTAGTTTATTTAGATTTTTTAGTTTAGTTAGAGTTTATTTAGTTTAGATTTTAGATTTAGTTTATTTAGTTTAGGTTTGTAGTTTAGATTTTACTTTATTTAGTTTATATTTTAGAATTAGTTTAGAGTTTAGATTTAATTTAGTTTAGATTTAGTTTAGATTTAGTTTAGATTTAGTTTTAGATTTTTTTTTTTTAGGTTTAGATTTTTATTTATTTTAGTTTAGATTTAGTTTAGATTTTATTTTATTAGTTTAGTTTAATGTTTAGATTTTAGATTTAGTTTATAGTTTAGAGTTTAGTTTAGTTTGGATTTAGAATTTAGAGTTTGATTTTAGTTTAGATTTAGTTTAGATTTTTTTTGATTTAGTATAGAGTTTAGGGTTTTTTTAGATTTTAGATTTTAGAGTTTAATTTTTAGTTTAGTTTAGATTTTTAGATTTTTTAAATTTAGTTTAGGGATTAGTTTTAGTTTAGTTTAGTTTAGAGTTTAGAGTTTAGATTTTTTTAGATTTTAGTTTAGTTTTATTTTTTAATTTAATTTTTTTAATTTAGTTTAGATTTAGTTTAGTTTAGATTTTAAATTTAGTTTACTATTTTAAATTTAGTTTAGATTTTAGAGTTTAGATTTAGATTTAAAATTTAGATTTTAGTTTTATTTAGATTTTAGATTTTAGTTTAGAGTTTAGGGTTTAAGGATTAGCATTTAGGGTTTAGGTTTAGTTGTTTTATTTTTTATTTATTTTTTTAGGTTTATTTTTTTATGTTTATTTTTTTAGTTTTGGTTTTTTTTTTATTTAGTTTTTATTTTATTTTATTTTAGGTTTATTTTTTATTTTATTTTAGATTAGATTTTATTTATTAAGGTTTTATTTTTTAGGTTATTTTTTTTTAGTTTTGTTTAGTTTTATTTATTTTATTTTAGTTTAGTTTTATTTTTTATTTTATTTTATTTTAGGTTTAGGTTTAGGTTTAGGTTTTACTTTAGGTTTTATTTTAATTTATTTAGGTTTATTTTATTTATTTTATTTTTAGGTTTTTTTTTAGTTTAGGTTAAGTTTTAGTTTAGGGTTTTGGGTTTTATAGTTTAGGTTTTAGGGTTAGATTTAGGGTTTAGTTTAGGGTTAGTTTTTTTGTTTAGTTTAGTTTAGGTTAGTTTAGATTTAGTTTAGTTTAGGTTTATTTTATAGTTTTATTTATAGTTTAGAGTTTAGATTTTTAGATTTTAGATTTAGTTTAGATTTAGTTTTTTTTTTAGTTTAGGTTTAGTTAGTTTAGATTTAGTTTATTAGTTTAGTTTAGATTTTAGTTTAGATTTTTATTTAGTTTAGTTTTATTTAATTTAGATATAGTTTAGATTTAGTTTAGTTTAGTTAGATTTTTTAGATTTTAGTTTAATTTAAGTTTAGATTTTTTAGTTTAGTTTTTTAGTTTAGTTTATATTTTAGTTTTTTAGTTTAGATTTTTTAGTTTAGATTTATTTTTAAATTTTTTAGTTTACTTTAGATTTAGTTTAGATTTTTTTATTTAGATTTTTAGTTTAGATTTTAGATTTTAGTTTAGAGTTTAGGGTTTAGGGTTTAGTTTAGTTTTTAGGTTAGTTTAGTTTAGGATTATTATTTAGTTTAGATTTAGTTTAGATTTTTTAGGTTTAGGTTTAGTTTTTTTATTAATTTAGGGTTTAGGTTTAGGTTTTAATTTTTTATTTAGAGGTTTAGGGTTTAGTTTTTTATTTTATTTATTTTTAGGTTTTATTTTACATTTATTTTTTAGGTTTAGGTTTATTTAGTTTTATTTTATTTTTATTTTATTTTAGATTTAATTTTTATTATATTTAGGTTTTTTATTTTGAGATTTTTTTATTTTAGAATTATTAGGATTTTTATTTATTTTATTTTCCTCCAATTTTTATTTTTTAGTTTAGGTTTAGGTTATAGTTTATATTTTTATTTTATTCTATTTTTTATTTTATTTAGGTTTAGGTTTTTTTATTTATTTTATTTTTATTTTTTATTTAGTTTAAGTTTAGCTTTAGATTTTAGAGTTTAGATTTTTAGATTTTAGATTTAGTTAAGATTTTTTTAATTTAGTTTAGTTTAGAGTTTTTAGATTTAATTTATTTAGTTTAATTTAGATTTAGTTTTAAGGTTTAGATTTAGGTTTAGATTTTTTTTTAGTTTAGATTTTAGATTTAGTTTAGTTTGATTTAGTTTAGTTTAGAGTTTTTAGATTTTAGTTTAGTTTAGAGTTTATTTTGTTTAAATTTTAGATTTAGTTTATTTAGTTTTTTTAGTTTATATTATTTAGTTTAGATTTCAAATTATTTAGTTTAGAATTAGTATTTATTTTATTTAGATTTACTTTTAGATTTTTTTTAGGTTTTGATTTTTATTTATTTTCGAGTTTAAATTTTATTTTTATTTAGTTTCATCTGTTTAGTTTAGATTTTAGATTTAGTTTTAGAGTTTAAAGCTTAATTTAATTTAGATTTAGAGTTTCAGAGTTTAGATTTTAGTTTAAATTTTAGTTTAGATTTAGATTTTTTAGATTTAGTTTAGAGTTTATAATTAATTTAGATTTTAGATTTTAGATTTTAGAGTTTAGATTTTAGTTTAGTTTAGATTTTTTAGATTTAGTTTAGTGTTTAGTTTTAGTTTAGTTTAGATTTAATTTAGTTTAGTTTAGAGTTTAAAGTTTAGATTTTTTATATTTAGTTTTTTATTTAGTTTAGTTTAGTTTAGTTTAGTTAGTTTAGATTTTAGTTTTTTTTTAGTTTAGATTTAGTTTTCTTTAGTTTAGATTTTTAGATTTAATTTAGATTTAGTTTAGATTTTAGTTTAGTTTAATTTATTTTAGTTAGTTTAAATTTTAGATTTTAGTTTAGAGTTTAGTTTAGTTTAGATTTAGGGTTTTAGTTAGGGTTAGTTTAGGGGGTTTAGGGTTTAGGGTTTAGGATTTATGGTTTAGGGTTTGGGGTTTAGTGTTTAGGTCTTTGGATTTTAGGGTTTAGGTTTATGTTTTTCTTTTTAATTTAGGGTTTAAGTTTTATTTTTATTAAATGTTTAGGGTTTAGGGTTAGTTTAGTGGGTTTAGGGTTTAGGGTTTATGGTTTTATTGGGTTTAGGTTTAGTTTTTATTTTAATTTAGGGTTCAGATTTTATTTATTATTTATTAGGGTTTAGGGTTTAGTTTAGGGTTTAGGGTTTAGTGTTTATTTTTTATTTATTTTTAAGTTTTATTTTAAGGTTTAAGTTTTTGGTTTAGGTTTTTTATTTAGTTTTTATTTAATTTTATTTTAGGTCTATTTTATTTTTATTTTTGAGTTAGTTTTTATTTTATTTATGTTTTTTATTTTTAGGTTTATTTATTTTTTAATTTTGTTTAAGTTTTTAATTAATTTATTTTAGTTTAGCTTTTATTTTTTATTTTATTTTATTTTATTTTATTTTTAGGTTTAGGTTTAGGGTTAGGTTTTTTTTAGGTTTTTTTTAGTTTTGATTTTAGATTTTAATTTAGAGTTTAGTGTTTAGGGTTTAGGGTTTAAGCTTAGTTTAGGGGGTTTAGTATTTAGAGTTTTAAGGTTTAGGGTTTAGGGTTTAGGGTTTAGGGATTAGGGTTTAGGGTTTAGGGTTTTAGGGTTTAGGTTTATTTTTTTTTATTTAGGGTTTAATTTATTTTTTTTATTTAATTTAGTTTAGTTTATGGTTTAGGGTTTTGGTTTATTTTTATTTATTTTTTAGGTTTTATTTTAGATTTTTTTTAGTTTAGTTTTATTTAGTTTTATTTTATTTTATTTTATTATTTATTTTATTTATTATTTAGTTATTATTTTTTTAGGTTTTATTTTAGTTTATTTTATTTTTTTTTATTTTTAGGTTTTATTTATTTTATTTTACTTTAATTTTTATTTTTAGTTTAAGTTTAGGTTTAGATGTTTTATTTTATTTAGATTTTTTATTTTATTTAGGTTTAGTTTTTTTTATTTTATTTTTAGATTTATTTTAGTTTAGGTTTTTTAGGGTTTAGGTTTAGCTTTTAGAGTTTATATTTATTGATTTTAGATTTAGTTTAGATCTTTTTAGTTTAGTTTAGTTTATATTTAGTTTAGTTTTAGATTTAGTTTATTTAGTTTAGTTTAGATTTAGTTTTAAAGTTTAGATTTATGTTTAGATTTTATTTAGTTTAGATTTTAGATTTTATTTTTTTACATTTAGTTTAGTTTAGTGTTTAGATTTAGATTTTTGGTTTAGTTTAGAGTTTATTTAGTTTATATTTTAGATTTAAATATTTTTAATTTATGTTTTTTGTTTATATTTTTTAGTTTAGACTTTAGTTTATTTAGTTTAGATTTAGTATAGATTTAGTTTTTAGATATTTTTTATTTAGATTTTTATTTATTTTAGAGTTTAGATTTAGTTTAGATTTTATTTTTATTTAGTTTCATTTGGTTTAGTTTAGATTTAGAGTTTTAGAGTTTAGATTTTAGATTAGATTTAGATTTTTAAATGTTATTTAGAGTTTATATTTAGTTTAGATTTTAGATTTTAGATTTTAGTTTAGTTTTGATTTTTAGATTTAGTTTATAGTTTAATTTTAGTTTAGATTATATTTAGTTTAGTTTAGTTTAGAGTTTAGAGTTTAAATTTGTATATTTTAGTTTAGATTTAATTTAGATTTTTAGTTTAGTTTAGATTTTTAGTTTAGATTTTTTAGTTTAGTTTTAGTTTAGTTTAGATTTTAGTTATTTAGTTTAGATTTTTAGTTTAGAGTTTAGATTTAGATTTAGATTTAGTTTAGTTTAGATTTAGTTTAGATTTTAGAGTTTAGTATTTAGTTTAGATTTTAGTTTAGTTTTTTGATTTTAGTTTAGTTTAGTTTAGATTTAGGGTTTTAGTTTAGTTTAGGGTTTAGGTTTAGATTTAGTTTAGGGTTTAGGGTTTAGGTTTAGGGTTTTAGATTTAGGTTTAGATTTTTTTAATTTAGGTTTTATGTTTATTTTATTTAATTTTAGGTTTAGGTATATTTATTTTAGTTTAGGTTTTAGTTTAGGGTTTTAGGTTTAGGTTTTAGTTTTTTTTAGTTTAGTTTAGATTTTTTAATTTAGGTTTAGATTTATTTTTTTTAGGGTTTAGTTTAGGGTTTAGGGTTTATTTTTTTTTATTTTTTTAGTTTTTATTTAGTTTTATTTAGTTTTATTTTATTTTTATTTTATTTTATTTATTTTATTTTGATTTTTTGATTTAGTTTTTTATTTTATTTAGGTTTTAATTTTAGGTTTATTATTTTTAGTTTTATAGTATTTTAATTTATTTTAGTTTATTTTTATTTTATTTTATTTTTAAGTTTAAGTTTAGGTTTAGGTATTAGATTAAGTTTTTATTTTATTTTTTTTTATTTTTTGAGTTTAGGTTTATTTATTTATTTTATTTTTAGGTTTTATTTAGTTTAGGTTTAGGTTTTTATGGTTTAGGGCTTAGGGCTTAGGCTTTAGGGTTTAGGGTTAGTTTAGATTTAGGGTTTAGCTTAGTTTAGGGTTTAGAATTTAGAGTTTAGGGTTTAGGATTAGGGTTTAGGGTTTTAAGGTTTAGTTTAGAGTTTAGATTTTTTTAGGGTTTAGGTTTAGATTTTTTTTAATTTAGTTTAGTTTTATTTTATTTATTAGGTTTAGGGTTTAGGGTTTAGTTTAGGTTTAGAGTTTAGGTTTAAGTTTTAATTTAGGTTTTATTTTATTTTATTTAGTTTTAGTTTTTTTTATTTATTTTATTTTTAGTTTATTTACTTTAGTTTAGTTTTAGTTTAGTTTAGTTTTGGGTTTTAGAGATTTAGATTTTAGTTTAGATTTATTTTAGATTTAAGTTTAGTTTAGTTAGTTTAGTTTAGTTTAGGTTTAGCATTTAGGGTTTTAGGGTTTATGGTTAGGGTTTAGGATTTATGGTTTTTTAGGGTTTAGGTTTAAGTTTTTGAGTTTAGATTTTTATATTTTAGATTTAGTTTAGATTTAGCTTAGTTTTTTTAGTTTAGTTTAATTTAAATTTTAGTTTAGAGTTTTTAGATTTAGTTTATTTATTTTAGATTTAGTTTAGATTTAGTTTTTAGATTTAGTTTTATATTTTTTTAGGTTTAGATTTTTATTTATTTTGGAGTTTAGATTTACTTTTAGAGTTTTAGAGTTTAGATTTTAGTTTAGATTTAGATTTTTTAAATTTTGTTTATATTTAGTTAAGATTTTTAGATTTAGTTTAGAGTTTAGATTTAGTTTAGATTTTAGATTTTTTGCATTTAGATTTTTAATTTATTTTAGATTTTTAGATTTCATTTAGTGTTTAGTTTTAGTTTAGTTTGGATTTAGTTTAGTTAAGTTTATTATTTAAACTTTAGATTTAAATTTTGTTTAAATTTGGTTTAGTTCAGATTTAGTTTAGATTTATAGTTTAGTTTAGATTTTTATTAGTTTAGTTTTTAGTTTAGTTTAGATTTAGAGTTTAGATTTTTTAATTTAGTTTAGATTTTAGATTTAGTTTAGTTTAGTTTATATTTAGTTTAGACTTTTAGGTTTAGATTTAGATTTAGTTTAGATTTTAGTTTAGTTTAGATTTTAGATTTTAGTTTAGGGTTTAGGGTTTAGGGTTAGTTTAGGGGGTTTAGGGTTTTAGGGTTTAGGATTTTTTAGGTTTTAAGTTTAGGTTTTTTTTTTAATTTAGGGTTTAGGTTTTAATTTTGGGTTTAGGGTTTAGTTTAGGGTTTAGGTTTTATTTTTTAATTTAATTTTGGTTTTATTTTATGTTTATTTTTTAGGTTTAGGTTTTTATTTAGTTTTTATTTTATTTCATTTTATTTTAAGTTTATTTTATTTTTATTTTTATTTTAGATTTATTTTTTATTTTATTTTGTTTTTTTATTTTTAGGTTTATTTTAATTTTTTTTTAGTTTTGTTAAGGTTTTTATTTACTTTATTTTACTTTAGTTTTTATTTTTTATTTTATTTTATTTTTAGGTTTAGATTTTGGATTAGGTTTTAGTTTAGGTTTTTTCTTTTATTTTATTTTATTATTTTATTTAGGTTTAGGTTTTTTTATTTATTTTATTTTTAGGTTTTATTTAATTTAGGTTTAGGTTTTTAAGGTTTAGGGTTTAAGGTTAATTTAGAATGGTTTTTTATTTAGGGTTTAAGTTAGTTTTGGTTTAGAGTTTAGGGTTTCGGCTTAGGGTTTAGAGTTTAGGGTTTAGGGTTTAGGGTTTAGGTTTTAGGGTTTAGGGTTTTAGGGTTTACGGTTTAAGGTTTAGGGTTTAGGGTTTAGGGTTTATGATTTTTTAGGTTTAGGTTTAGGTTTTAGAGTTTAGATTTTTAGATCTTAGATTTTAGATTTAGTTTATATTTTTTTAGTTTAGTTTAGTTTAGATTTTAATTTATAGTCTTTAGATTTAGTTTATTTAATTTAGTTTAGATTTAGTTTAGATTTAGTGTTAGAGTTTAGATTTAGGTATAGATTTTAGATTTATTTTTTAGTTTAGATTTAGTTAAGTTTAGTTTAGATCTAGTTTTCTACAGAGTTTAGAGTCAAATTTTTAGTTTAGTTTAGAGTTTAGATTTAATTTATTTAGTTTAAGTTTTTAGTTTAGTTTTTTTAGTGTAGATTTTAGTTTATTTAGCATAGATTTTAGATTTAGTGTAGATTTTTTAATTTAAATTTAGTTTAGATTTACTTTAGATTTAGTTTTTAAATTTAGTTTTAGATTTTTTAGGTTTATATTTTTATTTAATTTTGAGTTTATATTTAGTTTAAATTTTATTTTTATCTATTTTAGCTTAGTTTAGTTTAGATTTTAGATTTAGCTTTAGAGTTTAGAGTTTAGTTTAGTTTAGATTTAGAGTTTTAGAGTTTAGATTCTAGTATAGATTTAGATTTTTAGATTTAGTTTAGATTTTTAGATTTAGTTTAGAGTTTAGATTTAGTTTAGATTTGAGATTTTAGAGTTTAGATTTTTTAGATTTAGTTTAAAGTTTAGATTTTAGTTTTTTAGTTTAGATTTTTAATTTAGAGTTTAAACTTTTAGATTTACTTTAGTTTAGTTTAGATTTACTTTAGATTTACTTTAGATTTTTAGAGTTTAGATTTAGATTTATTTTAGATTTTATTTTAGTTTATATTTTAGATTTTACTTTAGAGTTTAGGGTTTAGGGTTTAGGGTTAGTTTAAGGGTTTAAGGTTTAGGGTTTAGGGTTTTAGGGTTTAGGGATTAGGTTTATAGTTTTTTAGGGTTTAGGTTTTATTTTATATTTATTATTGGTTATGGTTTGTTTAGGGTTTAGGGTTTATGTTTTATTTTTTATTTATTTTTAGGTTTTACTTTTAGGTTTATTTTTCAGGTTTACATTTTACTTAGTTTTTTTATTTTATTTTAGGTTTTAATTTTTATTTTAGATTTATTTTTTATTTTATTTAGGTATTTTATATTTTTTGGTTTATTTTCTTTTTTAGCTTCATTTAGGTTTTATTTATTTAAATTTAGTTTAATTTTTATTTTTTATTTTATTTTATTTTAAGTTTAGGTTTAAGTTTAGGTTTTAGTTTGGGTTTCTATTTTATTTTATTTTGTTTTATTTAGGTTTAGTTTAGGGTTTAGGGTTTTGAGTTTAGGGTTTAGGGTTTTGGATTTAGGGTTTAGGGTTTAGGGCTTAAGGTTTTAGGGTTTAGGGTTTAGGGTTTAAGGTTTATGGTTTTTTATGGTTTAGGTTTAGGTTTTAGAGTTTAAATTTTTTAGATTTTAGATTTAATTTATATTTAGTTCAAATTTTTTTAGTTTAGTTTAGTTTAGAGTTTTTAGATTTAGTTTATTTAGTTTAGTTTAGATTTAATTTTAGGGTTTAGATTTAGATTTTATTTAATTTAAATTTTAGATTTAGCTTTTAGTGTAGATTTAGTTTAGTTTAGATTAAGTTTAGTTTAGAGTTTAGATTTAGATTTTTAATTTAGTTCAGAGTTTATTTAGTTTAGATTTTAGATTAAGTTTGTTTAATTTAGGTTTTAATTTAGATTTTCTAGTTTAGATTTTAGTCTATTTAGTTTAGATTTTAGATTTAGTTTAAAGTTTATATTTAGTTTTGTTTAGATATTTTAGTTTAGATTTAGTTTAAATTTAGTTTAGTTTAGATTTAGTTTATATTTAGTTTTAGATTTTTTAAGTTTAGATTTTTATTTATTTTAGAGTTTAGATTTAGTTTAGATTTTCTTTTTATTTAGTTTAGTTTAGTTTAATTTAGATTTTAGATTTAGTTTTATAATTTAGAGTTTATTTTAGTTTAAATTTTAGTTTAGATTTAGATTTTTAGATTTAGTTTAGATTTTTAGATTTAGTTTAGAGTTTAGATTTAGTTTAGATTTTAGATTTTAGAGTTTAGATTTTAGTTTAGTTCTGATTTTTAGATTTTTAGATTTTGTTTAGAGTTTAGTTATACTTTAATTTAGATTTAGGTAAGTTTAGTTTAGAGTTTAGAGTTTATATTTTTTGATTTTATTTAGATTTAGTTTAGTTTAGATTTAATTTAGCTTTTTAGTTTAGTTTAGATTTTTTTTAGTTTAGTTTTTAGTTAAATTTAGATTCTAAATTTTTAGTTTAGATTTTTAGTTTAGAGTTTAGATTTTTAGATTTAGTTTAGCTTATTTAGATTTAATTTAGATTTTTAGAGTTTAGATTTAGATTTAGTTTACAATTTAGTTTAATTTAGATTTTAGATTTTAGTTTAGAGTTTAGCGTTTAGGGTTAGTTTAGGGGGTTTAGCGTTTAGGGTTTAGGGTTTAGGGCTTTAGTGTTTAGGGTTTAGAATTTAGGGTTTATGATTTCCTAGGGTTTAGGTTTAGTTTTTTTTTAATTTAGGTTTTAGGTTTTATTTTCTACTTATTTTTAAGTTTATTATTTAGGTTTAGGTTTTTATTTAGTTTAGATTTTATTTTATTTAAGGTCTATTTTATTTTTACTTTTTATTTTATTTAGGTTTTTTATTTTTAAGTTTAGTTTAGGTTTTTATTTATTTTATTTTAGTTTATTTTTTTTTAGGTTAGGTTTATGTTTAGGATTAGGTTTTAGTTTAGGTTTTTATTTTATTTTATTTGTTTATTTTATTTATGTTTAGGTTTTTTTTTATTTATTTTATTTTTAGGTTTTCTTTAGTTTAGGTTTAGGTTTTTAGGATTTAGGGTTTAGGTTAGTTTAGGGTTTAGGTTAGTTTAGGGTTAAGGGTTTTTTAGGGTTTAAGGCTTAGGGTTGTAGGTTTAGGGTTTAAGGTTTAGGGTTAGTTTTAGGGTTTAGGATTAGTTTTAGGGTTTAGGGTTTCAGATTTGGGGTTTAGGGTTTTTAGGGTTTAGGGTTTTTTAGGGTTTAGGGTTTTATTATTCTTTAATTATTATTATTTTTTTTTGAATTTATGGTTTAGGGTTAGTTTAGGTGGTTTAGGATTTAGGGTTAGTTTAGGTGGTTTAGGGTTTAGGGTTTAGGGTTTATGGTTTAGGGTTTAGGGCTTTTAAGCATTTAGATTTAAGTTTTTTTTTTTAATTTAGGGTTTAGGTTTTATTTTAAAAAATTTTTTTAGATTTTATTTTTAATGTTTAGGTTTTTATTTGGTTTAGATTTTATTTTATTTTAGGTTTATTTTATTTTTATTTTAAGTTTAGTTTTTAGTTTATTTAAGTTTTTTATTTTTAGGTTTATTATATTTTTTTTAGTTTAATTTAGGTTTATATTTATTTTATTTTTGTTAAAAATTTTTATTATTTATTTTTTTTTCTTTTCAGGTTTAGGTTTTGGTTTAGGGTTAGGCTTAATTTAGGTTTTATTTTATTTTATTTGCTTATTTTATTTAGGTTTAGGTTTTTCTATTTATTTTAATTTTGGTTTTATTTAGTTTATGTTTAGTTTTTTAGGGTTTAGGGTTTCAGTTAATTTAGGATTTAGGGTTTAGGACTAGTTTAGGGTTTAGGGTTTAGGGTTGTAGGGTTAGTTTAGGGGGTTTTGGGTTTAGGGTTTAGGTGTTAGAGTTTATGGTTTTTTAGGGTTTAGGTTTTCATTTAGTTTAGACTTAGTTTAGAAATTTTTTTTAATTTAGTTTAGTTTAAATTTTAGTTTAGACTTTTTAAATTTAGTTTATTTAGTTTAGCTTAGATTTAGTTTTAGGGTTTAGATTTTATTTACTTTATATTTTAGATTTAGTTTTTAGTTTAGATTTATTTTATTTTAATTTAGTTTAGTTTAGATTTAGTTTATTTTAAAGTTTAGATTTAGATTTTTAGTTTAGTGTAGAGTTTATTTAGTTTAGATTTTAGATTTAGTTTATTTAGTTTAGGTTTGTAGTTTAGATTTTACTTTATTTAGTTTATATTTTAGAATTAGTTTAGAGTTTAGATTTAATTTAGTATAGATTTAGTTTAGATTTAGTTTTAGATTTTTTTAGGTTTAGATTTTTATTTATTTTTGAGTTTAGATTTAGTTTAGATTTTATTTTTATTAAGTTTAGTTTAATTTGGTTTAGATTTTAGATTTAGTTTTAGAGTTTAGAGTTTCATTTAGTTTAGATTTAGAATTTAAGAGTATTGATTTTAGTTTAGATTTAGTTTAGATTTTTTTGATTTAGTATAGAGTTTAGGTTTTTTTTTAGATTTTAGATTTTAGAGTTTAATTGTTAGTTTAGTTTAGATTTTTAGATTTTTTAAATTTAGTTTAGGGTTTAGTTTTAGTTTAGTTTAGTTTAAAGTTTAGATTTTTAGATTTTAGTTTAGTTTTGATTTTTTTAATTTAATTTTTAGTTTAGTTTAGATTTTTAGTTTAGAGTTTAGATTTTTAAATTTAGTTTAGTTTATTTTAAATTTAGTTTAGATTTTTAGAATTTAGATTTAGATTTAATTTAGGTTTTAGTTTTATTTAGATTTTAGATTTTAATTTAGAGTTTAGGGTTTAGGGTTTAAAGTTCAGGTTTTGTTTTTTATTTACTTTTAGGTTTTATTTTTTATGTTTATTTTTTAGTTTTGGTTTTTATTTAGTTTTTATTTTATTTTATTTTAGGTCTATTTTATTTTTATTTTAGATTAGGTTTTATTTTATTAAGGTTTTATATTTTTAGGTTTATTTTCTTTTTTAGTTTCATTTAGGTTTTTATTTATTTTATTTTAGCTTAGTTTTTATTTTTATTTTATTTTTAGGTTTAGGTTTTACTTTAGGTTTTTATTTTATTTTATTTAGGTTTAGGTTTTTTTATTTATTTTATTTTTATGTTATTTTTAGTTTAGGTTCAAGTTTTTAGGGTTTAGGGTTTTGGGTTTATGGTTTAGGTTAGTTTAGGGTTCAGGATTTAGGGTTTAGGGTTTGGGGTTAGTTTGGGGATTAGAGTTTAGGTTTAGTTTAGGATTGAGTGCAGGTTTAGGGTTTTTAGGGTTTAGGGTTTAGAGTTTAGGGTTTAAATTTTATGGTTTTTTAGGGTTTAGATTTAGGTTTTAGAGTTTAGATTTTTTTAGATTTTAGATTTAGTTTAGATTTAGTTTAGTTTTTTTAGTTTAGTTTAGTTCAAATTAGATTTTAGTTTAGAGTTTTTAGATTAAGTTTATTTAGTTTAGATTTAGTTTTAGATTTTTTTAGGTTTTGGTTTTTATTTATTTTAGAATTTAGATTTAGTTTTAGAGTTTTAAAGTTTAGATTTTAATTTAGATTTAGATTTTTAGATTTAGTTTAGAATTTGTTTAGATTTTTAGATTTACTTTAAAGTTTAGATTTTAGATTTTAGCATTTAGATTTTAGTTTAGTTTAGATTTTAATTTATAGATTTTGTTTAGAGTTTAGTTTTACTTTACTTTAGATTTAGTTTAGTTTAGTTTAGAGTTTAGAGTTGAGATTTTTAGATTTTAGTTTGAATTTAATTTAGTTTAGATTTTCTTAGTTTAGTTTTTAGTTTAGTTTATATTTTAGTTTTTTAGTTTAGATTTTTAGTTTAGAGTTTACATTTTTTTAAATTTAGTTTAGTTTACTTTAGAATTAGTTTAGATTTTTTGAGTTTAGATTTAGATTTAGTTTAGATTTTAGATTTTAGTTTAGAGTTTAGGGTTTAGGGTTTAAGGTTTAGGCTTAGTTTAGGGGTTTAGGGTTGAGGGTTTAGGGATTAGCGTTTTAAGGTTTAGGGTTTAGGGTTTATGATTTTTTGGGGATTAAGTTTATGTTTTTTATTAATTTAGGGTTTAGGTTTTAATTTTTATTTATCAAGGTTTAGGGTTTAGTTTTTATTTTTTATTTATTTTTAAATTTTATTTTTACATTTATTTTTTAGGTTTAGGTTTATATTTAGTTTTATTTTATTTTATTTTTATATTAGATTTAATTTTTATTTTATTTAGGTTTTTTATTTTGTGATTTTTTATTTTAGGATTGTTAGGATTTTTATTTATTTTATTTTACTCCAATTTTTATTTTTTATTTTAGGTTTAGGTTTTTTTTTAGTTTTTATTTTATTATTTTTTTTATTTTATTTAGTTTAGGTTTTTTTTATTTATTTTATTTTAGTTTATTTTTTAAGTTTAGTTTAGATTTTTAGTTTAGATTTTTAGTTTAGATTTACTTAGATTTTTTTTTAGTTTAGTTTATTTTAGAGTTTTTAGATTTAATTTATTTAGTTTAATTTAGATTAAATTTTAAGGATTAGATTTAGGTTTAGATTTCTTTTAGTTTAGATTTTAGATTTATTTTTAGTTTAGATTTAGTTTAGTTTAGAGTTTAAATTTAGATTTTTGGTTTAGTTTAGAGTTTATTTTGTTTAAATTTTAGATTTAGTTTATTTAGTTTAGGTTTTTAGTTTATATTATTTAGTTTAGATTTCAATTTATTTAGTTTAGAATTAGTATATATTTTATTTAGATTTAGTTTTAGATTTTTTTAGGTTTTGATTTTTATTTATTTTAGAGTTTAGATTTTATTTTTATTTAGTTTTGTCTGTTTAGTTGATTTTAGATTTTAGATTTAGTTTTAGAGTTTAGAGCTTAATTTAATTTAGATTTAGAGTTTTAGAGTTTAGATTTTAGTTTAAATTTTAGTTTAGATTTAGATTTTTTAGATTTATTTTAAAGTTTATAATTAGTTTAGATTTTAGATTTTAGAGTTTAGATTTTTTAGATTTAGTTTAGTGTCTAGTTTTAGTTTAGTTTAGATTTAATTTAGTTTAGTTTAGAGTTTAGAGTTTAGATTTTTTATATTTTAGTTTAGATTTAGTTTAGTTTAGTTTTTTTTAGTTTAGCTTTTAGTTTAGTTTATATTTTGATTTTTTTATTTTAGATTTTTTTCTTTGGAGTTTAGATTTTTAAATTTAGTTTAGTTTAGTTTAGATTAAGTTTAGATTTTTAGAGTTTAGAATTAGATTTAGTTACATTTTAGTTTTTAAATTTTAGATTTTAGTTTAAGTTTAGATTTAGGGTTTTATTTAGTTTTTAGTTTTAGGGTTTTAGGGTTTAGGGTTTAGAGTTTAGGTTTTAAGTTTTAGTTTAGGGTTTAGTTTAGGTTTAGTTTGAGTTTTGGATTTTAGTTTAGGTTTAGTTTAGTTTAGGTTTTTTTTTAATTTAGGGTTTAAGTTTATTTTTTTTATTTAATGTTTAGGGTTTAGTTAGTTTAGTGGGTTTAGGGTTTATTTAGGTTTTATTGGGTTTAGGTTTAGTTTTTTTTTAATTTAGTTTAGATTTTATTTATTATTTATTAGTTTAAGGTTTAGTTTAGGGTTTAGGGTTTAGTGTTTATTTTTAATTTTATTTTTAAGTTTTATTTTAAGGTTTAAGTTTTTGGTTTAGGTTTTTTATTTAGTTTTTATTTAATTTTATTTTTTAGATTTT
This sequence comes from Cymbidium sinense, assembly GCA_021442155.1. Classification (NCBI taxonomy): domain Eukaryota; kingdom Viridiplantae; phylum Streptophyta; class Magnoliopsida; order Asparagales; family Orchidaceae; genus Cymbidium; species Cymbidium sinense. The sequence continues at coordinate 181,272,674 of CM038220.1, forward strand.
ATTTTATTTTGATTTAGTTTTTATTTTAATTATGTTTTTTAATTTTAGTTTTATTTTATTTTTTAATTTTGTTTAAGTTTTTAATTAATTTATTTTAGTTTAGTTTTATTTTTTTATTTATTTTATTTTATTTTTAGGTTTAGGTTTACATTTAGGTTTTAGATTAGGTTTTTATTTTATTTTATTTTTAAATTTATTTATGTTTATGTTTTTTTAGGTTTTATTTAGTTTTAATTTTAGATTTTAATTTAGAGTTTAGTGTTTAGTTTAGTTTATTTAGATTTTAGTTTAGGTTTGGGTTTAGGGTTTAGGGTTTAGGGTTTTGGGTTTAGGGTTTTAGGGACTAGGTTTAGGTTTCTTTTATTTAGGGTTTTGATTTTATTTTTTATTTATCAGGGTTTAAGGTTTAGTTTATGGTTTAGGGTTTTGGTTTTATTTTTTATTTATTTTTAGGTTTTATTTTTACATTTATTTTTTATGTTTAAGTTTTTATTTATTTTTTATTTTATTTTATTTTAGGAATTTTATTTTTTATTTTAGATTTAGTTTTATTTTTTTAGGTTTTTTATTTTTTAGGTTTATTTTATTTTTTTATCCTCATTTAGGTTTTTATTTATTTATTTTACTTTAAATTTTATTTTTTATTTTAAGTTTAAGTTTTAGTTTATGTTTTTATTTTATTCTATTTTTTATTTTATTTAGGTTTAGGTTTTTTATTTTATTTTATGTTTTATTTATTTTATGTTTAGGTTCTTAGGGTTTAGGTTTAGCTTTTAGAGTTTAGATTTATTGATTTTAGATTTAGTTTAGATCTTTTTAGTTTAGTTTAGTTTATAATTTAGCTTAGAGTTTTTAGGTTTAGTTTATTTAGTTTGGTTTAGATTTAGTTTTAAGGTTTAGATTTAGGTTTAGATTTTAGATTTTTTTTTTTAGATTTAGTTTAGTTTAGAGTTTAGATTTAGATTTTTGGTTTAGTTTAGAGTTTATTTAGTTTATATTTTAGATTTAATTATTTTTTTAATTTAGTTTTGTTTATATTTTTAGTTTAGATTTTAGTTTATTTAGTTTAGATTTAGTATAGATTTAGTTTTGATTTTTTTATTTAGATTTTTATTTATTTTAGAGTTTAGATTTAGTTTAGATTTTATTTTTATTTAGCTTCATTTGGTTTAGTTTAGATTTAGAGTTTAGTTTAGATTTAGAGTTTTAGAGTTTAGATTTTAGATTAGATTTAGATTTCTAGAAGTTATTTAGAGTTTATATTTAGTTTAAATTTTGGATTTTAAAGTTTAGATTTTAGTTTAGTTTAGATTTTTAGATTTAGTTTATAGTTTAATTTTAGTTTAGATTATATTTAATTTAGTTTAGTTTAGAGTTTAGAGTTTAGATTTTTATATTTTAGTTTAGATTTAATTTAGATTTTTAGTTTAGTTTAGATTTTTTTTAGTTTAGTTTTAGTTTAGTTTAGATTTTAGTTATTTAGTTTAGATTTTTAGTTTAGAGTTTAGATTTTTAGATTTAGTTTAGTTTAGTTTAGATTTAGTTTAGATTTTTAGAGTTTAGAATTAGATTTAGTTTAGATTTTAGTTTGGTATTGATTTTAGAGTTTAGGGTTTAGGGTTTAGTTTAAGGTTTTTTAGTTTAGTTTAGGTTTAGGGTTTAGGGTTAAGGGCTTAGGGTTTTAGGGTTTAGGATTTAGGGTTTTTTATGATTTAGGTTTAGGTTTTTTTAATTTAGGGTTTAAGTTTTATTTTTATTTAATGTTTAGGGTTTAGGGTATGTTTAGGGGGTTTTGGGTTTTGGGTTTTGGGTTTAGGGTTTAGGTTTACGTTTTATAGTTTTTTTAGTTTTGGTTTAGTTTTTTTTAATTTAGGGTTTAGGTTTTATCTATTATTTATTAGGTTCTGGGGTTTAATTTAGGGTTTAGGGTTAATTTTTTTTATTTTTCAATTTTATTTTAAGGTTTTTTATTTAGTTTTTATTTTATTTTATTTTATTTTATTTCTATTTTATTTTGATTTTTGATTTAGTTTTTATTTTATTTAGGTTTTTTTTATTTTTAGGTTTATTATATTTTTTTTTATTTAGTATTTATTTAATTTATTTTAGTTTAGTTTTATTTTATTTTATTTTGTTTAGGTTTTAGATTAAGTTTTATTTTATTTTATTTTTTTATTTTTGATTTTAGTTTATTTATTTATTTTATTTTTTAGGTTTTATTTAGTTTAGGTTTAGGTTTTAGGTTTAATTTAGGGTTTAGATTTTTTTTAGGGTTTAGGGTTAGTTTAGGATTTAGGGTTTAGCTTAGTTTAGGGTTCAGGGTTTAGAGTTTAGGGTTTAGGGATTAGGGTTTAGGGTTTTAAGGTTTAGGATTTAGAGTTTATGATTTTTTAGGGTTTAGGTTTAAGTTTTTTTTAATTTAGGGTTTAGGTTTTATTTTTTATTTATTAGGTTTTAGGGTTTAGTTTAAGGTTTAGCATTTAGTGTTTAGGGTTTAGAGTTTAGGTTTTATTTTTTATTTATTTTTAGGTTTTATTTTAGTTTATTTTAGGTTTAGGTTTATTTAGTTTTTTTATTTTATTTTTATTTTGTTTTAGATTATTTTATTTTTTTATTTAAAATTTAGATTTTATTTATTTTAGATTTTTAGTTTAATTATTTTAATTTATTTAGTTTTATTTTTTATTTTTTTATTTTTTTATTTTTTAGATTTAGTTTATTAGTTTAGATTTTATTTTATTTTAGTTAGGTATGGGTTTTTTTTATTTATTTTATTTTATTTAGATTTTAGTTTAGATTTAGGTTTTTATGGTTTAGGGTTTAGGGTTTAGGGTTTAGGGATTATTTAGGTTTTATTTTAGGGTTTAAGTTTAGTTAGTTTAGGGTTTGAGTTTAAGTTTAGGGTTTAATTTATGGTTAGTTTAGATTTTGGGTTTAATTTAGGGTTTAGATTTAGTTTAGATTTAGAGTTTAGTTTAGGGTTTAGGTTTAGTTTTTTTAGATTTTAGGGTTTATAGTTTTAGTTTAGTTTAGGTTTAGAGTTTAGAATTTTAGATTTTTGATTTAGTTTAAATTTTTTTAGTTTAGTTGTTTAGATTTTAGTTTAGGTTTTAGATTAAGTTTATTTAGTTTAGTTAATATTTAGTTTAGATTTAATTTTTTTAGTTTAGATTTAGGTTTTATTTTTTTTTTAGTTTAGATTTTAGATTTAGTTTTTAGTTTAGATTTAGTTTAGTTTAATTTAGATTTAGTCTAGTTTAGAGTTTACATTTAGATTCAGATTTAGATTTTAGTTTAGATTTAGTAGATTTATATAGAATTTAGATTTTTTTAAATAAATTTGGTAGAAAGTTTTATGATAGTATTTTATTTACATTTAGTTTTTTAATCAAATTATGCATATTTTTTTTTTATTTTAAGTTTGGGTTTTTTATTTTAGGTATATTTTTTATAGTTAATTTTTAAAATTTAGATTTATTATTTAGTTTTTTTTTTTAGATTTAGAATTTAATAATATTTTATTTTAAATTATTATTAATTTTTTATCAAAATTGATTTGCTTAATAAATTTTTTTTATCCAATAATTTATTAGAATGCATTGGACAGGCATAAATGTTTGGTCCTTTGGGTGAAGGTTTGGTTACAAATTTATTTTAATCTATTACTATTTTTAGTTTGGTGGAATTTTAGAAAGAATGATAGTTTATTTTTTTTAGAGTTTAGGCAAAGTTTATTTTTTAGTTGGTGACTTATTTGGAAAATTTGCTATTAAATGGGTTTTGAATTTAACATTTGGGGTTTATTTGGGTTTTTTTCTTTTAAGATTGATTATGGCTTTGCTTTTTTAGATTTATCAAAGTTAATTTTTTTTGTTGGAATTTGAGAATTATATTTTTATTTTTTTTATAACTTTAGAAATTTTTTTAGCTTTTATAATGGTGATTTTGTTTTAAAGAGGTTTATTTTATTTAGATTTATGTTTTATTAGTGGAATAATATCATTTATTTCTTATTAGATTTTAGCTTAGATTTTAAGAACTTTATTTATGGACTTTTGCTTTAAATAAAGGGTTTTATTTACCTTTAAATGTTATTTTGCTTTTAGAAAATGTTATGCTTTTGTCAATGGTACTATTGCTTAAATTATGGATTTTATGATGATTTTTAACACTTAACTATTTTAGGTTTTTCTTTATATCAACTTATTAGAAGTTAAACATCCTATAAAGTTTTAATTTATTAGATTTTATGATGGATAAAATGATGCTAAATTAGGTATTTGAATCATTTTTTAGAACTTTATTTTGTTTAGCCAATCTTATTAATAACATTATTTTAGAGGTCACAAATCTATGGCTAAAAGATTGGGTTTTCAATTTTATTTTGTTTCTTTATAAGGATTTAGTTATTGGATCAAATTAGACAACTTTATTAGATCAATTTGATGGTTAGTTTAAATAAATATGGTTTTTATTTAGATTAGATTTTATTTATGCTTTTGCCTATTTAAAATTATTATGTTAGCTTATGGTTGTTAATAAATCTATTGATATTTGTTTAAACAAAGGCCACTTTAATATATGGATCGAAGTTGATGCTCTTTTTTTACTTGAAATGCTAATTTAAAATGGGAAATTTTTATATTTTATCTTCTTAACCACACTAAAACCTTTTAGTTTTTATAGAATTTATCATATTTTAGTGAAGGTAATTTGTTTTTTAGTTTGAGTGTTAGTTAAATGAACTCACTTATTTAATCAAAACTTAGGTTTAGAAGCTTTAGATAATTATTTTTAATTTTAACTTTTTAATTTTATTGGTTTTTTTTATGGTGGTTACTTTGAGCCTATTTTGATTTTATTTTAGCTTTTATTGGGATTGGTCTTTGCTATTTTCTTAGAGTTTATTTTTTAATGTCAAATAGTGGAGTCCATTTTATTTGGTTTATAAGAACATAGAAAACATGAGGTAATCCAAATCATTCATAGTTAGAAAATTTTAGGATCAATTAAACCATTTAGTAGAGCTTAGATAATGAAAGAAGGAGTGTTTTAAATTAGGTTTATGAGGAGACTTTAGTGAATTTAGGTTTAGAGATTAAGTTAGAGCCTAGGGTTAAGTTAGGACTAGCAAGTTTTAGTGAGGATGTTTTTTAATGATTAGGGTTAGGTGATGCTAGATAGGATTTTGATTTTAGTTAGTTTAAGATTTAGCATTAGAAAATTTAGTAGGTAGTTTAGAATAGTGAGAATTTAGAGTAGTTTAGAAGGGTAGATATGGAAAGGGATTTAGAGGAGAGAGGTAGAGTTTTTTTAGTTTATTTGGTTTATTTTTTAGGGTTTAGTTTAGGGTTTTAAAATTAGCTGGTAGTTTAGGTTTTTTTAGTTTATTTTATTATTTTATATTTTATTTTTTATTTTTTATTTAGGTTTATTTTTATTTTTACTTAGTTTAATTTATTTATTTTAGTTTATGTTTTTTATTTTAGCTTATTTTATAGGTTTAAGTTTAGGTTTAGGTTTATTTTATAGTTTAGTTTTATTTATATTTTATTTTTTAGGTTTTTTTTTATATTTTGGTTTAAGTTTAGGTTTAGGTTTTTACTCTATTTTTTTAGAGTTTAGATTTTTAAATTTTAGTTTAGTTTAGATTTTATTTAGATTTTTGTTTAGTTTAGATTTTTCAGTTTAGTTTTTAGTTTAATTTAGATTTTTAGTTTATAGTTTAAATTTTTAGATTTAGTTTAGTTTAGTTTAGATTTAGTTTAGATTTTAGAGTTTAGATTTAGATTTAGTTTAGATTTTAGTTTAGTTTAGATTTTAGACTTTAGATTTTAGTTTAGAATTTAGGGTTTAGTGTTTAGGGATTAGGGTTTAGGGTTTAGGGTTAGTTTAGGGGTTTAGGGTTTAGTGTTTAGGGTTTAGGGTTTATGGTTTATGATTTTAGGGTTTAGGGTTTAGGGTTTATGGTTTTTTAAGGTTAGAGTTTTTTTTTTAATTTAGGGTTTAGGTTTTTTTTCTAGGTTTTATTTTTAGGTTTTGGTTTTTATTTACTTTAGATTTTATTTTATTTTAAGTTTATTTTATTTCTATTTTAAGTTTAGTTTTTATTTTATTTAGGTTTATTTTATGTTTTTTAGTTTAGTTTAGGTTTTTATTAATTTTATTTTAGTTTAGGTTTACTTTTTTATTTTATTTTATTTTTAGGTTTAGGTTTAAGTCTAGGTTTAGGGTTAGGTTTTAGTTTAAGTTTTTATTTTATTTTATTTGTTTATTTTATATAGGTTTAAGTTTTGTTATTTATTTTATTTTTAGGTTTTATTTAGTTTAGGTTTAGGTTTTTAGGGTTTAGGGTTTATGGTTTAGGGTTAGTTTAGGTTTAGGATTAGGGTTTAGGGTTTAGGTTAGTTTAGGGTTTAGGGTTTAGGATTAGTTTAGGGTTTATGGTTTAGGGTTTAAGGTTTAAGGTTGTAGGGTTTAGGGTTTAGGGTTAGGGTTTAGGGTTTAGGGTTTAGGGTTTAGGGTTTAGGATTTAGGGTTTAGGTTATTTAGGATTTAGGTTTAGCATTTAGATTTTATTTAGTTTAGGGTTTAGATTTTAGGGTTTAAGTTTAGGTTTAAGTTTAATTTAGATTTAGATTTTAGATTTACTTTAGATTTTAGTTTAGAGTTTTTAGATTTAGTTTTAGGGTTTAGATTTAGGTTTATATTTTATTTAGTTTAGATTTTAGATTTAGTTTTTAATTTAGATTTAGATTAGCTTAGTTTAGTTTAGTTTAGTTTATTTTAAATTTAGTGTAGTTTAGAGTTTAAATTTGGATTTTAGTTTAGTTTAGAGTTTATTTAGTTTAGATTTTAGATTTAGTTTATTTAGGGTTTGTTTGGAACAGTTGCAGCTGTATGAAGAAGCAGCTGTGAAGTTGTTGTAGGGAAAAGGGCATTTAGAAAGGTGATTCTGAAAAAGCAGTTTAACTATTTGGAAGATTGAGCTGTGCAAGTGCTGTGTTGCAGCTGTTTACAGAAAAAATTACAAAACTACCATTATGGTCATATAGCATCAATAGAGTAAGAAAAAAAATGTAATTTTAGAAGTCCATAAATACTCATAAGTCTAGTCTCATTGCTATGTCAAAAAATTTATCATTCAAACAAAGTCAATGCAAAAATCTACTGCTCTGTTGCACTCCCTTGGGGTTGACATCATGCAACCAACCAACAACTACAAATATGAAATTAACTAATGATGAATAAACTTGATCTTTAAAAAATTAAAGTGAGAAAAATAGTCATAGCAACCAACAATAACTACAAAGCAATTTTCTACTAACATCAAAGAGAAACTATAGAGTTGACATCATGCAACCATTTCAAGGGGTAGGTAGCTCCATCTATGATAACAAAATAGAGATAGAAATACTGGTGATTTAAAGAAGTATGAAATATGTTTGGAGTCAGTCGATCAAGCTAAAGCAGTCGACACACATGGGTCGGGATTTTGGAGTACCAGGAAGAGGAATCAAGAGAGACAGAGATGCTGAAGATGAGAGATGGAGATGTCGAAGAGGGGAGGGAGCTAAATCCCTCAGTACAGTAAAGCCCTAGGCCCTTCTAGGTTCAAATGCGAAGTGTCGAATACAAGAGACGGAGGCTTTCGTGCAGTATACTGGGGTAGATTTGGAAGATATTTTTTAAGGCAGAATGGGATTTTGAAAATTGGACCAGAGTTTCAATCCTGAGTGTCGAAAATGGTATTTGCGATCGATTTCATATGAACCGGCATTTAGAAATGAGGCTCCCAAGCATAGCAATTTTTTAAAATCTTAAAACCTACGACCAAATGGCACCTTAATTTAAGTTTTTAGTTTAGATTTTAGTTTATTTAGTTTAGGTTTTAGATTTAGTTTAGAGTATAAATTTAGTTTAGATTTTTTTTAGTTTAGATTTAATTTAAATTTAGTTTAGATTTAGTTTTTAGATTTTTAGGTTTAGATTTTTACTTATTTTAGAGTTTAGATTTAGTTTAGATTTTATTTTTATTTAGTTTAGTTTAAATTTTAGATTTTGTTTTAGAGTTTAGAGTTTAGTTTAGTATAGATTTAGAGTTTTAGAGTTTAGATTTTAGTTTAGATTTAGATTTTTAGATTTAGTTTAGATTTAGTTTAGATTTTTAGATTTTGTTTAGTGTTTAGATTTAGTTTAGATTTACCCAAATCCCATAAATGAAACCCAAACTATAAAAAAAAATCTCCCCGCACCCCCTCTCATCCTCATGCTCTGGCGATTTTCCTTTCCCCCTCTTATTATCGACTTCCTGGCTGCTATTTGCCAACTATTTTGCACGATTCTCACTGGATTCCTTCCAGAATCTATGGCCTCTGGCTAACTTTACAATTTTCTTGGAGTGACGGCTTGGCATCTTCCTCGATGATTCCTTGGGGAAAACTAAAGATCCTATGGATCCAGCTAGGGCATCATCTAACTTGGCTTTGGCTGCATCAAAATCACTCAAAGACATCCTCACTGGTAAGGATGGTTGCTCAAGTGAGTCCCGGAACTTTTTCAACTTCTTTTCGAGGCTTGCCTGCGGTTATGTGCTTGGATCTAGTTGTGGAAAAGCTTGCTAAGTCATTTGAATTTACTTTGGTTGGAAAGTTTGCTCTTCATAGGCCTAATCTAGAAAACATTCTCTCTTTCTTCCATAGCCTGAAGCTTTTGGTGCTTTTATGATTAGTTTAATTGATCCCTGCAATTTTGATTTAGTTGATGAATGATTTGGATTACTCTCTTGTTTTCTCTCATCGTTCTTATTTTGTTTTCAATTGCCAAATGAGGTTGTTAAAATGGACTCCACTATTTGATATTAAGGAAGAATACCCAATCATTCTGGTTTGGATTTCTTCCCCAATATGTGAATTCATTTCATTAACCATCAATTCCTTTTTGTGTGGGTGCTTTATTTGGTTGGCCGTTACAAATTGATCAGGAAATGGCTACGAAATCTCAACCTTTAGTGGCTAGAATCCTTGTTGAATTGGACATTACCAAGAAACACCCCAAAGGAATTTGGTTGGGATCTGAAAATTATGGTTATATGCAAAGAATTAAATTTGAAAATTTCCCTGTCTTTTGTTCTCACTGCAAAATCCACGAGCACGATAATTCTGGATGTTTCATTCTTCATCCTCACCTAAATAGAATATCCCTGTTAAGGAAACTCTTGTTCCTAACCCTAAGCTGACCACTGTTAAATATCAAAAAGTAACTTCAAAAAAAAGGATTTTTTGAATGTTCCTAATAAGGTTGTTTTACCTCTTACTTCTTTTGTGCAATTGAAGACTTCTAATGTTGACAGTAATAGTTTTTCTAAACTTTTGGATGATGATTCCGTTTCCTCTGATTCGATCCCTGCATTTGTGTCGACTTTGATAGATGAAAATGAAGCTTTAATTGAGAATATAACATTCAAATTCAATGGAGAATATGGTTTTAGTTCCTCGTGATAATAAGGTTGCAAAACTTGATTCTATTTTTCAAGCCCGGGATGATTTAAATTCTCAAAAAGATTTGGTTTTATTTAATAATTTGGGTAATGAAGAGGAAGGGCTTGGTGTTCACACTTTCCTTCTTAATAAATTTGTTTCTGCTCCTTCTCTTGTAATTCTCGATGCTCATTTGTCTTTAATAAACTCTAATGTTTTGGAAGAAGGAGAACTCACTTCTAAACATGCATTTTCTTCTAAATCTAAGACTAATGTTACTAAATCCTTCTCGGATGATGATTCTATGGGAAAAGAAAATGGTTTCCAAACTTATCATACTAAAAAGAAAAAAAAAGGTTAAAACTTTCTCTCCCAAATAGCCAATAAACACTAGATCTACTGCGGGGCTCCCTCTCCTCTCTTAATTAACCTTTTCTTAACCCCATTTTATTTTTTTATGTTTAATTTTCTTGTTTGGAATGTTAGAGGGATTGATACCCTAATCTAAAAAAAAACCCTAAAAATCCTAAATCAAAAACCTGAAACCCTAAAACTAACCCAAAATCTTAAACCCTAAATCCTAAAAAACACTAAAGCCTAAGCCCTAAACCCTACAACCTTAAACTCTAATCCCTAAACCCAAACCCTAAACCATAAACTAATCCTAAGCCTAAACCCTAAACCCTAAACTAACCCTAATCCTTAAAAACCTAAACCTAAACTAAATAAAACCTAAAAATAAAATAAATAAATAAACATAAACCTAAATAAAATAAATAAATCAAATAAAATAAAACTTTAACTAAAACCTAACCCTAAACTTAAACCTAAACCTAAACCTAAACCAAAAAATAAAAACTAAAATAAAATAAAATAAATAAAATCCTAAACTAAATTAAAAAATAAAATAAACCAAAAAATAAAAAAATATAAATAAAATAAAAACAAAACCTAAAATAAAATAAAATCTAAACTAAATAAAAACCTAATCCTAAAAAATAAACCAAAAAATAAAACATAAAAATATATTAAAAATAAAACCTTAGCCCTAAACTAAAAAAAGCCTAAACTTAAACACTAAAAAACCATTTAACCCTAAACCCTAAATACTAAAAAATCATAAAACTAAACTCCTAAATCTTGATCACTAACTTAAACAAAAAACCTAAACCTAAGTAAAATAAAACCTAAAAATAAAATAAATAAAAAAACCTAAACCTAAATAAAATAAAAAATAAAATAAAATAAAAACCTAAACAAAAATCTAAACCTAAAAATAAAATAAAATAAAAACTAAAAACTAAACTAAAATAAAATAAATAAAAACCTAAATGAAACTATAAATAAAATAAATCTAAAAATAAAAAACTAAAATAAAATAGAAACTAAATCTAAAATAAAAATAAAATAGTCCTAAAAAAATAAACCAAAAAATAAAGCGTGCAAATAAATAAATAAACCTAAACCTTAAACTAAAAAAAAAAACATAAACTTAAAATGAAAATAAAATAAAATAAACCTAAAGCTAAACTAAAATAAATAAAACCTAAATCAAAACCTAAACCAAAACTAAATAAAATAAAGTAAACTAAAAATAAACCTAAACCTAAATTAAAATAAAACCTAAAAAAATAAACCTAAAATAAAAAAAACCTAAACCTAAAACCACAAAACAAATAAAATAAAACCTAAACCTAAAAGAAAAATAAAACCTAAACCTAAAATAAAATAAAAAATAAACCAAACTAAAAAAATAAACCTAAACCTAAACCTAAACCTAAAAATACACTAAAATGAAACCTAAAATAAATAAATTAAATTAAATTAAATTAAAGAATAATAAACTAAAATAAATAAATAAACTAAATAAACCAAAACCTATTGGTTTACTTAATTTTAAAAAAATAAAAAAATGAAAAAAAATAAAAACTCTTAACCCTAAAAACCTAAACCTAAACTAAATAAAACCTAAATAAAAAATAAATAAATAAACATAAACCTAAATAAAATAAAATAAAAACCTAAACTAAAACCTAAAAATAAAATAAAATAAATAAAAACCTAAACTAAACTAAAATAAAATAAAATAAACCTAAAAATAAAAAACTTAAATAAAATAGAAACTAAACCTAAAATAAATAAAAACCTAAACCTAAAAAAATAAACTTAAAAATAAATATAAAAAAAAAACTAAACCCTAAACTAAAAAAACCTAAACCTAAAACAAAAATAAAATAAAATAACCTAAACCAAAACTATAATAAACTAAACTAAAGTAAATAAAACCTAAAACTAAAATAAACTAAATCTAAACCTAAACCTAAACCTAAACTAAATAAAATAAAATAAACAAAAAATAAACCTAAACCAAAACTAAAAAATAAAACCTATACCTTAAAATAAAAGAAAAATAAAACTAAACTAAAAAATAAACATAAACTTAAAAACTAAACTAGAATATAAAAAAATTTAAAATAAAATAAATAAACCTAAAATAAATAAACTAAACTAAATAAAAATTTAAATAAACCTAAATAAAATAGATAAAATAAATAAAAAATAAACTAAATAAACTAAATAAACCTCAACATATGGGTTTACTTAATTAAAATAATAAAAGAATAACAAATAAATAAAAACCTTAAACCCTATAAACCCTAAACCCTAAATCCTAAACCCTAAACCCTAAATCTTAAACCCTAAACCCTTAACCTTAAACCCAACTAAACCCACAAACCTGGCTTTAAACACTAAATCCTAAACCAAACCCTAAACCCAAAAAACCCTGAGCCACAAGGCCAAGCTGACCCTTAAAACCTAGGCCAACCAAAGCCTAACCCTGGCCACCTAGCCTACTAGGCCTTACCCTAAATCCTACCATAAACTAATCCTGACCCTACCTTAACCCCATACAAATCCAGGCCTACCCTAAACTCCAACTCCTCCCTAGGCCCCAACTAACTAAACCCTGAGCCCTAATTACCTAAATCTTACCACAAAACTACCTAAGCTTAAATAAATTAAAATTAAAACCTAAAATAAAAAATTAAACCTAAACTAAACCCAATCTGACCTGAGCCTAAACTTAAATAGATAAAATAAAAATAAAACTAAATTAAGATAAAATAAATAAAACTTAATAAACTAAAATAATAGAAACCTAAAATAAACCTAAATAAAATAAAAATAAACCTAAAATAAAATAAAAATAAAATAAAATCTAATCTAATAAAGATCTGCACTAAATAAATAAAAATAAACCTAAACCTAAAAATCATAAACCTAAATACACTAAACTGGGCCATAAACCCAAAATCCTACCCATCCACCCTAAACTGACCTACCCACAACCACAAACCCTGAACATCCCAAACTTTAAACTAAAATCTAAATTTACTAAACTAAATTATACTAAATTTAAATCTATCAAAAATGACTAAATCTAAATCTGCTAAAATCTAAAAAATCTAAACTAAAACTAAAACTAATTGAAATAAAGTAAAACTATTAAAATCCAAACTAAACTAAATATAAACTAAACTAAATCTAAACTAAATTCTAAAAAATGTAAACTCTAAACTCTAAACTAAACTAAACTAAATCTAAACTAAACTAAAACTAAACTCTAAACTAAATCAAAAAAATCTAAAAATCTAAATTAATATAAAATTTAAACTCAAAATCTATAATATAAACTAAATCTAATCTCTAAACTAAATTTAAAAATCTAAACTAAATCTAAAATCTAAATCTAAACTAAAATCTAAATTCTAAAACTCTAAATCTAAACTACACTAAACTCTAAACTCAAAACTAAATCTAAAATATAAACTAAAAATTAAATTAGCTAAATAAATAAATTTTAAACTAAAATCTAAACTCTAAAAATAAAATCTAAAAATATAAAGTCTAAAACTAAATCTAAACTAAATTTAAACTACTAAATCTAAACTAAAATCTAAACTAAACTAAATGTATACTCTAAACTAAATCTAAAATCTAAACTAAATAAATTAAAATCTACTACATCTAAACTAAAACTTGTACAAAATAAACTATCTAATAAAACTAAATAAATCTAACTACTAAAATCTAAAACTAGGCTATAACTAACTAAATCTAAACTAAAACTAAATAAATCTAGGCTAAAACTAAATCTAAAATCTAAACTAAAGTCTAAAACCTAAATCTAAACAACTAAATCTAAACTAAATCTAAAAAACTTGGCTAAAATCTAAAACTAAAGGAAACTAAAATAATCTAAACTAAATCTAAACTAAATCTAAAATCTAAAATCTAAACTCTAAACTGGCTAAACCCAAAACTATAAACCACTGACCACAAACCCCACTAACTAAACCTAAACCACTGGCTCTAAAACTAAACTAACCTAAACCCACAAACCCTAAACTGATAAACCCTAAACTCTCAACCCTAGACCTTAAACCCTAAAAACCAAAACCTAAACAAAATAAAACCTAAAAATAAAATAAATAAATAAAACTTAAACCTAAATAAAATAAAATAATAATAATAAATAAAGAACTAAACTAAAACCTAAACATAAACTTAAACCTAAACCTAAAAATAAAATAAAATAAAAAACAAAAACTAAACTAAAATAAAATAAATAAAAACCTAAATGAAACTAAAAAAATAAACTAAACCTAAAAATAAAAAACCTAAATAAAATAAAAATAAAATAAACCTAAAATAAAATAAAATAAAATAAAATAAAAACTAAATAAAACCCTAAACCAAAAAAATAAACCTAAAAATAAATAAAAAATAAAACCTAAATTGTAAACCCTAAACGCTAAACTAAACCCTAAACCCTAATAAATAAATTAGAAAAAACCTAAACCTGAACCCTAAAAAATCCTAAATCTTAAACACTAAACCCTAAACTAATCCTAAACCCTAAACCCTAAACTCTAAATTAAAATCTAAAATTTAAACTAAATCTAAATCTAAACTCTAAAAAGCTAAAATCTAAATTAAACTAAACTAAATCTAAAATTGACTCTAACTAAAAAATCTAAAATCTACTAAACTAAAAATCTAAACTATAAAAATATAAACTAAATCTAACTAAAATCTAAAAAATCTAAACTAAATTAAACTAAATCTAAAATAACTAAACTCTAAACTAAATCTAAAATCTAAAATCTGGCTCACAAAATCAAAATCTAAACTAAATCTAAACTCTAAACTAAATTTTAAAATCTAAACTAAATCTAAAAATCCAAATCAAAACTAAAATCTAAACTCTAAAACTCTAAATCTAAACTAAACTAAACTAAACTAAACTAAATAAAAATAAAATCTAAGCTAAATCTAAACTATAAAATAAATAAAAATCTAAACCAAAAATATCTAGAAGTAAATCTAAAAACTAAATCTAAACTAAATCTAAACTAAATCTAAATTATACTACTAAATCTAAATTATACTAAATCTAAACTAAATTTAAATTAAATAAACTAAAAAATCTAAACTAAAAACCTAAACTAACTAAACTAAATCTAAAATCTAAACTAAATAAACTTTAAACTAAACTAAAAATCTAATTTTAAACTCTAAACTAAACTAAATCTAAACTACTAAACTAAATAAAACCAAACTAAAACCAAATCTAAAACTAAATCTAAAATTTAAAATAAAAAATCTAAAACCAAAATCTAAAAAAACTAAATCTAAAACTAAATCAAACTAAACTAAAAAAAATTTAAACTAAATCAAGAAATCTAAAATCTAAAATTCTAAAGTCTAAAATCTAACATAAACCTAAACCCTAAACCCTAAAACTCTAAACCCTAAACCCTAAATCCTAAACCCTAAACCCTAAACCCCCTAAACTAACCCCAAACCTTAAACCCTAAACCCTAAACTTAAACCCTAAACTAACCTAAACTTAAAACCTAAAACCCTAAACTAACCCTAAACTCTAAAAACTTAAACCTAAACTAAATAAAACATATAAATAAAATAATAAAAAAACCTAAACCAAAATAAAATAAAATAAAATAAAATAATAACCAAAGCTCAAACCTAAACCTAAACCTAAACCTAAACATAAAAATAAAATAAAATAAAAAGTAAAAACTTAACTAAAAAAATTAAATAAAACCCTAAACTAAACTAAATAAAATAAAATAAATGACCTAAATAAAATAAAAAATAAACTTAAAATAAAAATAAAATAAAACTAAAATAAAATAAAATAAAAACTAAATAAAAATTCAAACCTAAAAAATAAACCTAAAATAAAAAATAAAAATTAAACCTAAAATCAAAATAAAATAAATAAAATAAAATAAACCTAAACCTAAACTAAAATAAACTAAACTAAAATAAATAAAAACCTAAACTTAAACCTAAACTTAAACTAAATAAAATAAAATAAAATAAAAATAAAATAAAAATAAATCTAAACCTAAACTAAAAAATAAAACCTAAAAATAAACCCAAAATAAAAACTTAAAACCCAAACATAAAAAAATAAAACAAAAACCTAAACCTAAACCTAAACCAAAAAAAAAAAAAATTAAACCTAAACCTTAAAACTAAAATAAATATAAAACTAAACTAAAAAATAAACCTAAAACTAAAAAATAAACTAAAACAAAAAACCTAAGCTAAAATAAATAAACCTAAAATAAATAAATTAAACTAAATAAAATAAAAAAACCTAAATAAAAATAAAAAATAAAATAAGCTAAAATAAATAAAAAAAATAAACTTAATAAACCTAAACCTATCAGTTTACTTAATTTAAAAAAATTTAAAAAAATTAAAATAAATAAATAAACCATAAACCCTAACCCTAAAAACCATAAACCCTAAATCCTAAACCCTAAACCCTAAACCCAAATCCCGTAAATGAAACCCAAACCCAAAAAGAAACTCCTTGCTCCCCCTCTCGTCCTCGTGCTCTGGCAATTTCTCTTTCTCCCTCTCAGTTTGGCTTCATGTCTGCTGCTTGCCGACTGTTTTGTGCATTTCTCATTGAATTCCTTTCGAAATCTGTAGCCTCTGGCCGACTTTGCAATTTTATTGGAGTGACACCACGGCTTGGACAATAATAGTTTTTCTAAACTTTTGGATGACGATTCTATTTCCTCTAATTCGATCCCTCCATCCTTGTTGGCTTTGATAGATGAAAATGAAGCTTTAATTGAGAATATTAACGAAGATATCAATGTTATGCATCATTCAAATTCAATGGAGAATATGTTTTAGTTCCTCATGATAATCAGGTTGCAAAACTTGATTATATTTTTCAAGCCTAAGATGATTTAAATTCTAAAAAAAATTTAGTTTTGTCTGATAATTTGGGTAATGAAGAGGAAGGGCTTGGTGTTCACACTTGCCTTCTTAATAAATCTGTTTGTGCTCCCTCTCTTGTGATTATTGATGCTCATTTGTCTTTAATAAACTCTAATGTTTTGGAAGAAGGAGAACTCACTTCTAAATAGGAGCTCTCTCCTAAATCTATGACTAATGTTACTAAATCCTTCTCGGATAATGATTCTATGGGAATAGAAAATGGTTTCTAAACTTATCATACTAAAAAATGAAAAAATGTTAAAATTTTCCCTCACAAATAGCCAAAAAGCACTAGATCTGTTGCAGGCTCCCTCTCCTCTCTTAATTAACCTTTTTTTAACCCCATTTTATTTCTTTATGTTTAATTTTCTTGTTTGGAATATTAAAGAGATTGGTACCCTAAAAACCCTAAAACCTAAAACCTTAAACCCTAAAAACCTAAAACCTTAAACCCTAAAAACCTAAACCTAAATTAAATAAAACCTAAAAATAAAAGAAATAAATAAACATAAACCTAAATAAAATAAAAAAATTAAATAAAATAAAAACCTAAACTAAAACCTTAAAATAAAATAAAATAAAATAAATAAAACCTAAATTAAATTAAAAAAATAAAATAAACCTAAATGAAATCAAAACTAAACCTAAAATAAAATAAAATAAAAACAAAATAATAAACTAAACCTAAAAAAATAAACCTAAAAATAAATATAAAATAAAACCTAAACCCTAAACTAAAAAAAAACTAAACATAAAATAAAAATAAAATAAACCTAAACCTAAAATAAAATAAATATAACCTAAACCTAAACTAAATAAAATAAAATACACTAAAAATAAGCCTAAACCAAAACTAAAAAATTAAACCTAAACCTAAAAAATAAAATAAAAATAAAACTAAACTAAAAAATACTAAACTTAAAAAATAAACTAAAATAAAAAACCTAAACTAAAATAAATAAACCTAAAATAAATAAACTCAACTAAATAAAAATAAAAATAAACCTAAATAAAAATAAAATAATAAAATAAACTAAAATAAATAAAAAAATAAACAAAATGAATGTAAACCTATGGGTTTACTTAATTTAAAAATAATAAAATTAAAAAAAAACATTAAACCCTAAACCCTAAAACTAACCCTAAACCCTAAACCATAAAAAACTCTAAACCTTAAACCCTAAACCCTAAACTCTAAAAAACACTAAACCTTAAACCTAACCCTATAACCTTATAACCCTACAACCCTAAACCCTAAACCCTAAACTAACCCTAAACCCTAAACCCTAAACCCTAAACCCTAAACCTTAAAAACCTAAACCTAAACTAAATAAATAAAAAAACCTAAACTTAAATAAAATAAATGAATAAAATAAAATAAGAATCTAAAATAAAACTAAACATAATCCTAAACCTAAAAATGAAATAAAAGAAAAATAAAAACTAAACTAAAGTAAAATAAATAAAAAGATAAACTAAACTAAACTAAAAAAATAAAATAAACCTAAATAAAATAAAAACTAAACCTAAAATAAAAATAAAATAAACATAAAATAAACCATCCCCACCGAGCTTTAGAAGCCCCTATTTGGGAAAGACCATCTCCACTTGTGATCCGGCTATGGCCTATGGATCCCACTCCATCCATTTCCACCGTTGAGACGAGATAGAGCTCCCCTGCTCGACCTTCCACTTCAGTTGTGGTAAAGGAGCGATGACCCAAAAGTACCGTGGTCGCGCCACCTCCACAGGTTAGAGGGAGAGAGGGGAGAGGACATAGACAAAATCCCCATGGTAGTTGAGCCGGTAAGGGAATGCACCTCGCCCTAGTTAGTTAGGCATGCGATCATAGAACAATCTTATGGTTGAGTGACGGTCTACGTTCTAGTAGAGCTAGGTAGGATAGATGTCCAATCTTTAGATGACATCATAGATGACTATCGCACTATAGTCAAGCGGATTATTGGCAGTGATTAGTCAGATCAAGAAGAAGGTGTAGTCAACTTTGATCCTGATGAAGATGACATGTTGGATGACACAATCGAGGTCCACATGATTGACACCCGAGGATCCTTGCAATAGGATTAGCTTAGTCAGGAAGGCACTATGGTAGAGGAAGGTGACACTTCTCACTCAACTCAGCACGTCCTCCACAAGCTTAAGTAGAAGGATGATCAGATAGACAGGATGGAGAAGAGGATAGAGGAGTTGATGGCAATGGTCTTAGCATTACAGAACCCATCTCCAATCTCATAACCTTCTCCTATGGTAGCCGACCGGCCAGAGTTGGTACATACCTTAGACCATCCTAGGTACACTCCCACAGATGATGATGCTGATAGTTTTCATAGGAAGGTCACATATAGCACCTCCATGCATGAGAAAGATATCAAGGATATGGTAGAGCAGCAGTGAAGGAAGCATTGGCGCAAGCTAGGGGGAGCTCATCCATTCTAAAAGGTAGACCATACCTGGAGGAATTCAATGTAGTTTAATACTCCAAGGGTTTTGTGTCACCATCCTTCAAGATCTTTGATGGTAGTGGGAACCCACAGCAGCATCTTGCATATTTTAGAGTCGGTTGTTGCAATCGGTGGTAGTGATGCACTCCTGTCCAGACTTTTTATCAATAGCTTAGCAAGGGTTTCATTTGATTGGTATGCCAAACTGTTCAACTGTTTGGTGAAGACTTTTGCTGAGTTGGAACACCTCTTCATCAAGAGGTTTATTGTAGCTTAGCAGAGGGTGACTGTAGGTGACCTCATTGTAGAGAAACAAAACCCAACAAGTCCCTTATTGATTACATTCTCAGGTGGCACAACCTAAGCATGAAATACAAACCTGTGGTGTTTATTTTTGGAGGTGGGACACCACATAGATCTTAGGGGGTACTTATTGAAGTTATCGGGTATGACATTAAGGTATGATGTACTATCTCGAAAGATAGAAACATCATCTTACAATGGACCTAATCACCTAATAAGGACTCCTAAGGCATGATAGCTCTTCAAATATACCAGAGATCTTTCCTTTGCTTTACATGGATGAATAAAGCAGGGTTTATATTAAATTAGATTCTTAAGTTACCTATGGAGGCAAGCCTCCATAATTAATTACATCCTATGGAATAGGATACCATAAGAATACTCTCAATTAAAGTAGGCAATTATGGTCTCCAAAGATTTTAAGGCTAGACTATCAAAGGATTGGTTATATTTAGAAGATCAATCAAAAGTTCAAGGAGAAGACTTATTTTTAGAATCCAAAAGGAGAAAGTAGGGGATGCTCATGATACTAGAAAACCTAATGAGCATTCTAATCTACCCTATATTTGGGATTTATATGTTTGAAATTGAAGAGATTTATTTTATTAGAGTTGAAGTTTTATTATATTGCTAGGACTTATAATCCATCAACACAAGATTATGGAAATGCCTAAGAGGTAAAGATTTGCTTGTAGCCTGAAGGAAATAGCTACCTTAGATCCTAAATCTAGGGAGCTTTAGCATGAGCTAAAGCATGGCCTAAATCTAAGTGATAGGTTGACGTAAGAGTTTACCTCCATAAGAGGCATAAACCGTCTGACTTATGGACATATAATCACCTAGAGTGGCCCCCAAATAAATTATCTTACAATTTTAAAACCATGTAGTCTGGCCTTATAAATTGTAAGATAGCTAGGGTAGTTATTTAATTTGAAAGAAACTAAAGTCCTAAACCCACTCCTTAAGAGACTAGAGCATGAGTGGTGTGAGAATGAAACTAAATCTATAAATGCAAAATGTTTTCAAATTTTATTTCATTTTTTGACACATCATTTTGACAAAGGCTTTGGGACTTTTATATGCTTAAATGCATGATAAAATAAGTTATTGGCCAAATCAAAATAGAAAGAGGGTGAAGCTCCATTAGTAGGGGTTTCTCTCATGGGTTAAGCGGCCCCTATGCATGTAAGAACGGATGCCTTCATTTTTCAAGAGTGATTCAAGATGCATGCATGATGTGAAACATACAACCATATAGCTAAGGGGTTGCTAAACCTTTTAACTATCTTATTTGATACCTAGGCTTCATGGTGAGGTTATGAATTATTTAAAATTTAGTTATGAGTGAATAATTAGGGTAAAAAAATTAATTTTTCCCTAAGAGCCTAATCGCATCCAGACCACACATTAAAGCATCAAACATAAGAAACTATGAAAAACATTCCATTTATAATGTATAAATTAAACAAATCATCAAACAATTTTATAAGCTAATATAAAAGAATAATAGGTCGGTGCGGTTGGGTACCGCCATACAATCAAAAAAGAGAAAAGATGGGTAGCCGAGCTCTACCCGTATACAACCAGGAATATGAAAGAATAATTACAATTTTATCAAATCCTATGGGGGTCTTCTTTCCTCCATTTTTTCATATCTTCTTTCTTCCTTCTCTTGACTTGATGTGCTTGCTTAAAAGGCATCACAGGACACCCCAGGATAAAGCCTTCCAACCACTGCTCATTCTAATCCTCCATAGCACTAATCATAATTCCTTTTATAAAATTATAATAAGAATAAGAAAAGTAAATCCAACTACACTTGCAAAATAAGTGTTAGCTAAACACACATGCAATCCCAAGTAGTTATATGTGTAATTTAGACTTAGCACCCTACACATGGGTAACCAAGCCCACCTGTCCTAACTTGGATTATGCTTAAGAGTTTAAGAAACCTACAAAAAGAACATTCACATTTATTCTTAAGCATCCCTTAAGCATAATCCCCTGCAAAAAATATGATTAAGCTAATATCAGCCTATCATCCAATATACGAAGCATACACCCCAACATCTAGTCTAAAATAATGGATCATAAAATAAAATGTACATCACATCATACACCGTCCTAACTTAGAACTATAAGTGGTGACTTAATTCTAATGTGTGTGTTAAGGTTTGGTTTGGCATGTCTTACTTGGCAATAGAGTTATGATTTTCTAAGTTTGGAAGGATTTAATTTAAACATAAGGGGTTGATTTCACTTCAAGTTGTTTACATTATTAGTAAATTTTAATTTATGATTTCTTTTATTTCATATGATTACACTTAGAAACTAAGTGTTATAAAGAGAAGGGAGAGGATTACCCTCTTTCACCCCTACCTTAAGCCACTTTCTAAAGCACATTAATTTGATTTAGTTCTCTTTAGTGAATGACTTAGCAAATGATTTAATTAATCCTAAGTCTAGGTTCACTTTAAATAATTCCATTCAATATGAAAGGCATCTTAAGATTAATTTAATTGAACTACTACCATATGACATATATTAAATCATTCATTTCCATCACATATAACATGCATATGATTCAATCCTAAGTGTATTTATACATGCAACATATTTTAGCACATTTAGTTGATAAATGTATGAGCATGTTTAGAATTTATATTTTTATTTGATTGAATTATTTAATGCATGTAACTTTAAAGCTTTATCCAAATTCTTATACAAAAGTACATATAGATGAAATTAAATAGGTACGTGTCATTATTAACCAGGGAAGTGAGGTAATCAAATGACCTCCTTGGGGCTAGCTAAAGCCTCGTATTCTTAAGATCTCCATACTATATACCCATTTGCATTCAAACATATGTAAATTAGCATACATGAATATAAGAAAGCAAGCTCCAAATTTTAGGACTAATTAATTCAATAACTTAGTCATTCATGAATGCATGTATTTTAATAGAAAAGGGGATTTTCATTCATTAATCACATATACATACACATGCATAAAGACATAAACAAGTATGTGTCATTGTTAACCAGGGAAGTGAGGTAATCAAATGACCTCCTTAGGGCTAGCTAAAGCCTGGTATTCCTGAGATGTCCAGACTATATACTTGCTTGCTTACATATAAATGAACACATACACAATAAAAAAAATAAAAATCATGCAAAGATTGTATTTTTTTTTTTAATTGAATCATTTATGTACATAAATTAAAGCTTTATCCAAATTCTAATCTCAAAATACATAAGAATGAAATCAAATGAGTATGTATCTTTGTTAACTAGGGAAGTGAGGTAATAAAATGACCTCCTTAGGGCTAGCTAAAGCCTCGTATTCTCAGGATGTCCATACTATATACCCATTACCATTCATACTTATGTAAATTAACATATTAATAAAGGAAAGAAAACTTCACATCATATACTTAAGCTATAAGCACAAGCACCTCTTATGTATTTATAACTAACATCACAACATATGTTATTATTTATTTATAAACTTTTGGAAAGTACATTTGCATTTAATAGTGATAATAGAAACACAAGCAAGCTTAAATAAAGGAAATCCATTTTATTTTACTTGATTTTGAAAAGATGGATGCATTGACTCAAATGACATACCAAATTTAACATGATTGGAAAGAGAATAATCAAATATATGCATGTGATTCATTCAACCAAACTAGTTCATAAGGACAATCAAATCAAATAAGATTATTTAGAATAAACCAAAGCTTCTTTATTAATTAAGTTTTGGATTTGATTTGATTTAAAGAGGAGAAGAGAAATAATCACTTGCTATTTAAACCCATCCCCACATTAGTGATTTGATTCAATTTAAGGAAATATAATTAAGTTTATAGGTTAATTAGGTTGAACTCTTAATTAGACCAATTAATTACCCTTACTTATGTCACCTTAAAGTAATTAACTAAATAATTATGAGCTAACATGATATGCATGGAAAATAAACTTTCAATGATCCTAGAAAATAAAAGGGGTCGAATGTAATTAGCTCATGATTAATAATTAATTAGGTTAAGGGACTTAATTAATTACTCTTAAGATTTTCCCATACATGTGGACTAACCATAATTTCATTAAACTCCTTTAGGTTATTAAACACCTAAAGATCTACCCCATGATTTAATTAATTAAGGTCTGATGTGATTATGATTTCAATCTAATCAATTAAGCCATTTAATTAATTAATTAAACCTTAATTGATTTAATTTTAATTGATGGAATGATCTTAGGGAAAGAAGCTAAGAAAGAGTCCTTAACTCTATTCCATTAGTCCATTCACTATTAAGTAATGATTAATAAATTTGATCAATTAATTTGTTACTATCCATGGGATTAATTAATCATTAATTAACTTAAAAGAGTAATTAAGGTTTAATTAGTCAAATTTCCTAATTAAGTGAGCAATAAATCCCGAGAAAATTATTGGAGGTAGAGGTCATCCCATTAAATTAACCCACAAAATTTGGGATTAATTGTTCAAGTAATAAAAAGTTATTAAGCTAATTAATTTTGTAATTAAACCAATTAAGCCTTAATTACTATTTAAAATTAATTAATATCATTTTTAATGAATTCTCCTCTAAAAAACCTTTAAAATGAGTATTTATTTGCATTTTTTAATTTTTTTATTATTTGTTATGATTTTTAGAAGTTTCAGCCATTAAAATTTATTAATTAAGCCTAATTAAAGCCTAATACCATCACATGGCGCACTAACACAATGTGCTTTCCACGTGGCATTATGGGATTGGATATTTAAAACTTATCTGACTCAGTGCCTATGTGGCGGCGGCGAACGCACTTTCTCATATGTCATCCGATCTAAGATTGGACAGCTATGATTAATCTTGTGGCTTAATAGGATTAAATTAAATTGATCTAGTGGATCTAATCATGACCATGCATTTCGATCATGCGATATGGATGGTGCATGATCTATCATCACACGAGTGATGAGACGGAGTTCGTCGCCATTGCTCACTTGATCCAAGCTTACTCAAGCTCGGATCAACTCCAAAAAGATCCCACACCTTCATTATGCCAATCTAAGGGGATCCAACGGTCATGATCACACAAGGTGCAAGTTTTCTTCAAAAAGCTCTAACTAATTTTTACCTAAGAAGCGATTTTAATGGCATACCTCATTGGAGCTTAAGACGATGGCAAATCTGATTGAGGAAGCTTCATCTAGTGGAGATGAAACCTTCGATTAGCATAAGCCTTGATTTGGTGTAATTTGCTCGAAATACCAACATTTGAAGCTTGGGAGGCTAGTGTTGTTCGAAATCTTATCTCTGATGGTTAGAGGGCTCAGGAGGTGATTTGTTCTTGCTCGATGGAGTGTAAGGATGGTGTGTGCAAAGTTAATTTAATTTTTATAGAGGTTTGAGCAAGTTGGGATTAAAGGAGGGATGCCCTATTTTGGCTTGGGTGAAACCGACAATGGGGAGCTTGGGGAACTTGGAAACTGCTCTAGATGCTTGCCTTGGGGTGTTAGGGTTATCACTAAGTTCTAGTGTACATTTGGAGTTGGAATGATGGTGGGGCAGGCGGGGGGCGTGGCGGGCATACCCCCTCCTCCTCTTGATCGGATGGTATGATCAGATTTGGATCCTAGTGGTTGCCCGGCCACCTCAGAGAGTCATAGGTGGCAGGGAGTGGATGAGGTGGATCGGTTTGAGTGGGTGAAGGTGTGGAGGTGGTTTCCAAGGAGGAATAATGGGTGTCCTATGGGTTTCAAATGGTCCAATGGGGAAGGTGAGTTGATTTCACCTTCCATGGGTCATGGACGACCCAACCTCTTGGGTCAAGTTGGGCAGTGTCCTAGGTGCCTAGGTGGACCAATGGAAGAGCGTCAAGTGGCCAAGGAGTGGAGATGACCATCTACATGGGTGATTTGTCTCATATGATACCCTTGACCCAAGGGTAGAATGTTCATTTGGCATTGATTTGATTTGGGTAGATTTGAAATGAGCCAAAAGTGGGTTAGCCCAAATTTTAAGTGATTTGGAGTTTATTTGGTTTGATTTGGCTCAATTTGACTCATTTAGGTCAATTTGGGTTAGATTGGGCCATGTTGACCAATTGGTCAAATTGGGTCAAACAAGAGTTGGGTCAAGTTCATATGATCATTCGGGATGTGTTGGTGTCATTGGTTTGGTTTGATTTGGCTTAGATTTGATTTTGACTCATTTGAGTTCAAATGGGTCAAATGGGTTAAGTTGATCGATTTGACCAAATTGGCTTAGGTTAGGTATTGGTTTGGGTTTACTTGACCAATTAAAGTTGATTACAGGCTTTGGTTTTAATTAATTTAGATTTGGTTTTGATTTAGGCCAACTTGACCCTTTAGGTCAATTTGGGCTAAGTAGGTCACTTTGGGCTAAGTAGGTCAATTGGGTTCAATTGGGTCAATTGGGTCAATTGGGTCAATTGGGTCCAATCATGGCTTTGGTCAAGTTCAACAACCATTGGTTGTAATCAATTTAGTTTAAATTTTGATTTGACCCAATTTAGTATTTTAGGTCAATTTGGCTCAACTTGGGTCAAGAGGGCCAATTGGGTTTGCTTTGGCTCAATTGAAGCTTAAGTCATATTCAAATATTTATTTTGAGTTGGTGTGAATCATTGGTTTCAAGGGATTTAGCTTAGGTTGTAATTTGGCTAGTTTAGGTTTATATGTGTTATGAGTTGACTTGGTTAAAAGACCAAGTTGACTTGGTTTGACCCAATTTATGACATTTGATCAACCTTGGGTGACCAACAATCATGATAGGAGGTCTTGGTGGTCTTGGTTCAATCCAATTTGGGTAGAATTGAAACTTGGCTTAAAAGGTCAAATTGGCCACTTTGGGTCAAGTGGACCAATTGGGTTTAGTTGGCTTGATTTTGGGTTGAGTTTGATTTAGTTGAGTTTATATATGGATTTAGGATTGATATATAAATTCAATTACACATGATTTGGGTTTAAATGGATTTTGGTTCATTTGAATATTTCAAGTCAAATGGGTTAGGTTAGTTTTGACTTGGTGTGGTGTTTATTTTTAGATGTATGGAAGGGACACCACACAGATCGTAGGGGGTCCTTATTGAAGTGACCAGGTATGACAATGAGGTATAATGTATTATCTCAAAAGCTAGAGGCATCACCCTTCAATGGACCTAATCACCTGATAAGTACTCATAAGGCATGATGGGTCTTCGAATATATCAGAGATTTTTCTCCTACTTTACATGGATGAATAAAGCAGGGTTTATATTAAATTGCATTATTAAGTTCCCTATGGAGGCAAGCCTCCATAGTTAATTACATCCTAGGGAATGAAATTTCCTAAGAATACTCTCGAAGAAAGTAGACAATTATCATCTCCAAAGATTTTTAAGGTTAGACTATCAAAGGATTGATTATGTATAGGAAATCAAATGAGAATGCTAAGGCTTATTTTAGAATCCAAATGGAAGTAGGGAATGCTCATGATACTAGGAAGCATAGTGAGCATTCTAATATATCTTATAATTGGGCTTTATATATTTGAAAGTGAAGATATTTACTTATTTGAGTTGAATTTTTATTAGATTGCTAAGGCTTATAATCCACCAACACAAGGTTGTGGAAATACCTAAGAAGTGAGGATTTATGCTTGTATCCTGAAGGAAACAGCTACCTCGGATCCTAAATCTAGGGAGCTTTATTAAGAGCTAAAGCATGACCTAAATCAATGCAATTGGTGGGCATAAGGTTTACCTCCATAAGAGAGGATAAACCACTTGACTGATGGGCTTACAACTGCTTGGAGTGGCCACCAGCTAACTTCTCTTATAATTTTAAAACCATATAGTTCAATCTTATAAAATTACAAGATAGTTGGGATATTATTAATTGAGAAAGAGACTAAAGTTCTTAAACCTACTCTCTAAGAGACTAGAGCATGAGTGGCATGAATAATGACTTAATCTAATGCAAAATATTTTCAAATTTTATTTAAATTTGACACTTCATTTTGACAAAGGCTTTAAGATTTTTATGTGCCTAAATGCATGATAAAATAGATTATTGGCCAAATCAGCGAGAAGGGGTGTTTTCCAACATAGGGGGTGCCCTTAAAGGTCAAGCATTCCCCTATCGTGCAAGGATGGAAATCCTCAATTTTCAAGAGCAAATAATATGATATGCATGTTGTGAAATATTCAACCATTCAGCTAAGGGGTTGCTAAATCTTTTAATTATCTTATTTAAGACCTAGGCTTTATGATGTGGTTATGAGTTATTTTAAAATTTAGTTATGAGTGATTAATTGGGGTAGAAAAATTAATTTTATGCCAAGAACCTAATGTATCCAGGCCACACATTAAAGTATCATTCATAAGAAACTATGAAAAACATGACATTTCTAATACGCAAACTAAACAAATTACCAAATAATTTTATAAGCTAACACAAAAGAATAACAGACCGGTGCAGTTGGTACCACCTTATAACCCAAAAAAGAAAAGATGGGTAGTCGAGCTCTACCCTTATACAACCTGAAATATAAAAGAATAATTACAATTTTATTAAATTCTATGGGGGTCTTCACTTTTCATTCTTACCTCTTCCTCCTTCTTTGATTTGGTGGTGCTTGCTTCAAAGGCATCACAGGGCACCCCAGGACAAAGCCTTCTGGCCACTGCTCATCCTAATCCCCCATAGCATTATTCCTAATTCCTAATGCAAATTTACATTGAAAATAGGAAAAATAAATCTAACTACACCTACAAAATAAGTGTTAGCTAAACATACATACAACTCCAAGTTATATTTATAATTTAGATTTAGCACCCTGCACATGGGTAACCAAGCCCTAACTTAGATTATTCTTAGAGGCTTAAGCAACCTGTGAAGAGAGCATTGATATTTATTTTTAAGCACCCCTTAAGTACAATCCCTACAAAAAATATGATTAAGCTAACATCGATCTAACATCCAGTCTATGAGACATACACCCTAACATCTAGTCTCGAATAATACATCACATCATGCATCGTCCTAATATAGAACTAAAAATGGTGACTTGATTCTAATGTGTGTCTTAAGGCTTGTGTGGTATGTCTTACTAAGCATTGAAGTTATTTTTTTCTAAGTGTAGATGAATTTAATTTAGCATAAAGGATTGGTTTCACTTTAAGTTGTTTAGTTGATTTGAGGAATTTTAATTTGTGTTTTCTTTTGTTTCATATGATTTACACTTAGCACCTAAGTGTTATAAAGAGAAGAAAGAGGATTGCCCTCTTTCATACCTACCTTAAGCCACTTCAAAATCATATTAATTTGACTTAATTTTCTTTAGTTATTGGCTTATTAAATTGTTTAATTAATCCTAAGTTTAGGTTCACTCCAAATAATCTTATTCAATATGAAAGGCTTCTTAAGATTAATCTAATTAAATTATTTTCACATGACATATATCAAACATTTCTTTCCATCACATGTAATATGCATATGATTTAATTCTAAGTGTATCTATACATACAATATATTTTAGTACACTTATATGATGAATGTGTACATGTATATTTAAAGTTTATATTCTTTCATGTGATTAAATTATTTAATCATATTAGTTTAAAGGTCTATCTAAATTATTATACAAAGATACATATGGATGAATATAAATAGGTAGTGTCATTGTTAACCAGGGAAGTGAGGTAATCAAATGACCTCCTTACGGCTACTTAAAACCTCGTATTCCCGAGATGTCCAAACTATATACCCATTTGCATTCAAATGTATGTAAATTTGCATAAATGAACATAGGAAAGAAAGCTCAAAATCACATGATTAAACCATTAAATCACTTGAACAATTATGGATGCATGCATTTTAATATAAAATAGGGATTCTCATTCTCTAATCACATATACACACACATGTATAAGATACATAAATAATGCGTCATTGTTAACCAGGGAAGTGAGGTAATCAAATGACCTCTTTAGGGCTACTTAAAGCCTCATATTCATGGGATGTCTAGACTAAACACTTTTTTTTCTCAAATACATATGGATGTATACATAAATCAAGGAAGGAAAATCATGCAAAATTATATTTTTATTTAATTAAAAAATTTATGTATGTGAAACAAAGCTCGATCTAAATTCTAATGTAGGAATATATGTAAATGAAATCAAACAAGTATGTATCACTGTTAACCAGGGAAGTGAGTAATCAAATGACCTCCTTGGGGCTAGCTAAAGCCTTGTGTTCCCGATATGTCCGTACTATATACTTATTAACATTCAAAGCACATGTGAAACTACATATGAATTAAGGAATAGAAAGCTTTACTTCACATATCTAAGCTATAAGTATATGCAAACCTATATGTATTGACAACTACTATCACTTTAATCAATGTAATTGATTTACACTTTGAAAAATAATTTTGAATTTATTAGTAATAATAGCCACACATATTATACATTAATCCAACACATGCAAGCTTACATAAAGAAAAATCATTTGATTTGCTTAATTTTGAAAATATGAATGTATGGTTTCAAATGACATACAACATTTAACATGATTGGAAAGAAATAAATAAACATAAACATATGATTTCATTCAATTAAATTAATTCCTAAAGGCAATCATATTAAAAAAACCATTTAAAGTAAACCAAAGCTTTCTTAATATCATTTTTAATTTAATGTTTTGATTTGATTTAAGGATGTGAGAAAAGGTTTGATGATCTTAACCCATTCCCATGTTTGTTAATTGATTTAGTTTAATGAAATATAATCAAGTTTATTTTATGGGATAATTATGTTATAATATGCATTAAGTCCATTAATTAACCCTTACTATGTCACCTTAACATAATAACTCAAATAATTATGAGCCAACATGATATGCACATACATTAAAAATTAACTTAGCAATGATCTTAAGAAATGGAAGAGACCTAATGCAATTGGTTCATTATTAATGGTTATTTAAATTAAGGGGCTTAATTAAGTACCTTTATAATTCTCCCAAACATGTGGGCTAATTATAATTTCCTTAGGATTTCCTTAGGTTGTTGAACACCTAATGGTCTACCCAAGACTTAATTAATTAAGTTCAAATGTGATTATGATTTTAATTTAATTAATTAAACCATTTAATTAATTAATTAAACATTAATTGATTTAATTAATGAAATGAACTTAGGGAAATAAATTATGAAGGAGGTCCAAACCTTATCCCATAGGCTCGTTTACTATTTAACGATGATTAATAATTAAATTTAATTTATTACTATTCTTGGGATTAATTAATGATTAATTAACTTAAGAGAGTAATTAAAGCTTAATTAGTCAATTTCCCTAATTAACTAAGCAATAAATCCCAAAAAAATAATGGGAGGTAGAGGTCATCCCATTAAATTAACCCACAAAGTTTGGAGTTAATTACTTAAGTAATTAAGGAATTATTAAGCTAATTAGTTTTGTAATTAAATCCTAACTAAGCCTTAATTACTGATCAAAAATTATTAAGATTATTTTTAATTAATTCTCCTCTTAAATACCTTTAAAATGAGTATTTATTTGTATTTTTTGATTTTTTTTCTACAATTAGTTATGATTTTTACAAGTTTCAACCATTAAAATGATTAATTAAGCCTAATCAACCCTTAATCTAATTGGCGCCATGTGGCGCGCTGGCACCGTGATACTAGTTATTAAAAATAATTTGATTAAGCGCTTGCATGGCGGTAGTGGGCACGCTTTCTCGTGTGCCATCAGATCTAAGATCAGACGACCCGATTAATCCCACGGTGCTAAAGGATTAAATCAAATAATTTTAATGGATCTAATCACGATCGTCTATTTCAATCATGTGGAATGGACGGTGCGTTATCTATCATCACATGAGCAAGGGAGAATGGAGTCTGTCCACCATTGCTCGCGTGATCCAAGCTCACCAAGCTCGGATTGATTCCAAATGGATCCCACACCTTCACGAAGGATCTAAGGGGATCCAATGGTCAAAATCATGCAAGATGAAAGTTTTCTTCAAAAATCTCCAACAAAATTTCCATCCAAGGTTAGTTTCAATGGCATACCTCATTTAAGCTCAAGACTAGTGGAAAATCTAATTAAGGAAGCTTTGTCTAGTGGAGATGAGGCCCTACTGATCAACACAAACTCCAATTTGAGATGGTTTGCTTGGAAGGCCAATACTCAAAGCGTTGGTGGTCGGCATTGATCAAAGTCACAAGTCTAGTGGTTGGAGGGCTCGGGAGATGATTCATTCTTGCTCGATTAGCTCCAAGGATGGTGTGTGCAAAGTTAATTGCACTTTGGTTGAGCCTCAAGCAAATGGGAATCAATGGGAGGGTGTCATGTTTCAGCATGAAGGAAACTGAGAATGGGGAACTTGGGGAGGCTTGGGAACTCTCTAGGAATCTCTTGGCAGCTCGTCTTAGGGTTCTCTAGCTCTGAGGAATGCAAGTGTCTATGCTTGAGTGGAAATGAGGGGGTGTATACCCCCTTCCTCTTGATCATGGACGGGCTAAGTTTGGCCCTTTGTGATCATCTGGCCACCTCATAGGGTCATGGGTGTACTTGAGTGGATGAGTTGGCTCAGTTTGGTTGGGTGAAGGTGTGGAGGTGGTTGCTAAGGAGGGTAGTGGGTATCCTTGGTGGTTCAAGTACTCCAATGGGGGAGGTGAGGTGATTTCACTTCCCCATGGGTCATGGTCGACCCAACAATGTTTGGGTCAGGTTGGGCAGTGTCCTAGGAGCCTAGGTGGACTAATGGGAGAGGGCTAAGTGGCCAACATGGGTGATTTTCCTCATGTGATACTCCTAGCCCATGGGTAGGATGGTCAGTTGGCATTAGATTTGATTTGGAAAGATTTGGGATGATTTAAAAGTGGGTTAGGCCAAATTTCATGTCATTTAGAGTTCATTTGGTTTGATTTGGATCAATTTGACTCATTTAGGTCAAATTATGTCAAATCGGGTTAGGTTGACCAATTGGTCAAATTGGGTCAAACCAAGGGTTGGGTCAAGTTCATATGATCACTTGGGATGTATTGGTGTCATTGGTTTGGTTCAATTGGTTTTGGCTCATATCTTCAATAATCTTCACAAATATAAATGAAATATACATTTAAATCATCAAAACTAAATCAAGATCTTTCCTAAGCCACATAAACCATTTCCATGGACTTAGCCAAAAATCCACTCAATTCAAAGCCAAAGTCAATTGATTTTCTCATAAATCAATCATACCATCAATCATGTTCATAAATATAAATGAACTCTATAATCATCAAACCAAACCAAAATCAACCAAATTCAAACCCAACTTAACCATCTTGACTTGAAATATCCAAATAAACCAAAACTCATCCAAGCCCAAATCAATTGCAATTGAATTTATATATCAATCCCAAATCTATATATAAACTCAACTAAGCTCAACTAAACCCAATTGGTCCACTTGACCCAAAGTGGTCAATTTGACCTATTTGAGCCAAGTTCCAATCCTACCCAAATTGGATTGAACCAAGCCAACCAAGACCTCCTATTATGATTATTGATCACCCTAGGTTGATCAATTATCACAAATTGGGTCAAACAAAGTCAACTTGGTCATTTAACCAAGTCAACACTCTTAACTCATATGAACCCAAACTAGTCAAATTACAACCTAAGCCAAATCCCTTGAAACCATTAATTCATACCAACCCAATATCAATATTTGATCATGACTTGACCCTCAATCGAGCCAAACCAAACTTAATTGGCCCTCTTGACCCAAGTTGACCCAAATTGATGTAAAGGACAAATTGGGTCAAATCATGATATTAACCAAATTGATTGCAACCAATGGCTCATGTTCTTTCCAAATTGATTGTTAAACTTAACCAAAGCCCCAATTGAACCAAATTTGACCAATTGAACCCAATTGACCTATTTAACCAAAATTAACCTAAAGGGTCAATTTAACCTATATCAAAATCAATTCTCAATTAATTAAAACCAAAGCCTAGAACATACTTCAAATGATCAACCAAACCCAAACAAAGCCATGACCCAAGCCAATTTGGCCAATTTAGCTAAATTGGTCAACTTGACCCATTTGACCCAAATGAGTCAAAATCAAATCCAAAGCAAACTAAACCAAACCAATGACACCAACACATCCCAAATGATCAAATGAACTTGACCCAACCCTTATTTTGACCTAACCCCATTTGAGTTAAATTGAGCCAAATCAACTTCAATTAACTTGAAATTTGGGCTAACCCACTTTTGGCTCATTTCAAATCTGGCCAAATCAAATGCAATGCAAATGACCATGATACCCTTGGGTCAAGGGTATCATATGAGACAGATCACCCATGTAAGTGGTCTCAATAGTCCACCTAGGCACCTCAAACACTTTTCAACCTAACCTAATGGATGGTTAGGTTGACACAACCCAAGGGGAGGTGAAATTACCTCACCTCTCCCATTGGTGCACATGGAAACCCAAGGACACCCACTAATCCCTCTTGGAAGAAACCTCCCAAGCTTTGGCCAACTAAATCGAGCCACCTAGGATGATTCTCTACCATTCCCAGCCACCATCGGTGGTGAAAATCCACTAGAGGCTAAACCAAATCATTTTCATCGAGGGAAAGAGAGGATACCCCTCCAATTCATTCCAAATTGAGCACTTGAGCATTCAAAGAACCCTAGCACCCCAAGTGACCTTCCTAGATCCATTCCCATGCATCCCAAGCTTCCCCATTATCGGTTTCACCCAAGCCAAAATAGGGTATCCCCTCCTCCGACCCAAACCATGCAAACCTCCACCAAAGTCAAATTAACTTTGCACACACCCTCCTTAGTGCTCATCGAGCAAGAATGAATCTTCTCGCAAGCTTCTCGGCCATCGAAGGGTATACTTCAATCAACACTAGCCTCCCAAGCTTTGAGTGTTGATCTTCTGAGAAAATGATAAGGAATCAAAGCTCGTACGATCAGTAGGGCTCGTCTCTACTAGACGAAGCTTCCTCAATCATTTGCCCTGCCAATCTTGAACTCCGATGAGGTATGCTTCCAAAATTGATCCTTAGGAAAAAATGAGTTAGAGCTTTTTGAATAAAACTTGCATGTTGTGCAATCTTGGCCATTGGATCATCTCCGATCGACATCATGAAGGTGTGGGATCCTTTTGGAGTTGATCCGAGCTTGGGTAAGCTCAAATCAAGAAAGCAATGGTAGACGACAACATCTCTCATCACTTGCGGGATAGTATATCACACACCGTCCATTCCATATGATCGGAATGGACAGTAATGATTAGATCTGTTAGTTTAATCTGATTTTATCCTAATGCACCACGGGATTAATCGTAGTTGTCCGATCTTAGATCATACGGCATATAAGAAAATGCGTCCCGCCGCCGCCATGTAAGCACTGAGTTGGATAATTTTAAGTAGCCAATCCCTCGGTGCCACGTGGACAATGTGCCACATCAATGTGCCACATGGCACCGGTGGGATTAAGCTTTAATTAGGCTTAATTAATCATTTTTAATGGCTGAAACTTTTAAAAATCATAAAAATACAAATAAATATTCATTTTAAAGGTATTTTAGATGAGAATTAATTAAAAATAATTCTAGTTACTTTTAAATAGTAATTAAGGCTTATTAGGGTTTAATTATAAATTAATTAGCTTAATTACTCCTGAATTACTTGAGCAATTAATTCCAAATTTAGCTGGTTAACTTAATGGGATGACCTCTGCCTCCCATGATTTTCTTGGGATTTATTGCTCACTTAATTAGGAAAATATACTAATTAAACCGTAATTACTCTTTCAAGTTAATTTATGATTAGTTAATCTCATGAATAGTGATAAATTGGTTAATTAAGTTTATTAATCATTGCTCAATAGTAAATGAACTAAGGAATAGTGTTTGGACCTCTTTCATAACCTATTCCCTTAAGTTCATTCCACCTTTTTTAAAATGAAATTAATTAAGGTTTAACTAATTAATTACATCACTTAATTAATTAAATTAAAATCATAATCATATCAAAACCTAATTAATCAAATCATGGATAGATCTTTAGGTGTTTAATAACCTAAATATGTTTAAGAAATCATGGTTAACCCACATGTGTTGAGAAATCATAAGAGTACTTAATTAAGTTCATTAATTTAATTAACTATTAATTATGAGCCAATTGCATTAGGCCCTCTTTACTTCTTAAGATCATTGCTAATTTAATTCTCAATTCATGTGCATATCATGTTGGCTTATAATTATTTGGATAATTATATTAAGGTAACATAGGAAAGGGTTAATTAATGTATTTAATGCATATTATAACCTAATTAACTCATAAAATAAACTTAATTACATTTCATTAAACTAACTCAATTAAAAAACTAAGGGTATGGGTTATGATTAGTAAACCTTTTCCTCATATCCTTAAACCAAATCCAAACATAAAGTTAAAAATGGCATAAAGAAGCCTTGGTTTACTTTAAACAATTTTATTTGATATGATGGTCCTTAGGAATTAACTTAATTGAATAAAATCATGTGTTTGTGTTTATTTATTCCCTTCTAATCATGTTAGGTATTGTATGTCATTTGAAATCATGCATTCTTTTTTTCAAAACTAAATAAATCAAATGATTTTTCTTTATGTAACCTTGCATGTGTTGGATTAATTTATGATATGTGTGGCTACTATCACTATTAAATTCAAATATATTTTTCAAAAGTTTACAAATGAATGACAACATGTAGTAATGTTAGTTATAAATACATAAGAAGTGTATGTGCTTATAGCTTAAGTATATGAATGTTAAGTCCTCTTTCCTTTATTCATGTGTTGGTTTACATACGTTTGAATGGTAATGGGTATATAATCTGGACATCCCGGGAATATGAGACTTTGAGTAGCCTCAAGGAGGTCATTTGATTACCTCACTTCCCTGATTTAACAATGGCACATAACCATTTGATTCCATTCTTATGTATTCTAACATTAAAATTTAGATGGAGCTTTAAATCATATACATAGATGATTTAATTAAAGAAAATACAATCTTTGTATGGTTCTCATCCTCTTTATTATGAATACATGTGTATGCATTTAAGAAAAATGGTTATATAGTCTGGACATCTCGAGAATATGAGGCTTTAAGTAGCCCCAAGGAGGACATTTCATTACCTCACTTCCTTGTTTAACAAAGGCACGTACCTGTTTATGTCTTTTATACATGTATGTGTGTATTTAATTAGAGAATGATGATCCCCTTTTCTATTGAAAATACATGCATTCATAGTCATTTGAATGATTGCATTATCTAATTATGTGATTTGGAGTTCTCTTTCTCATGTTCATATGTACAAACTTACATATGTTTGAATACAAATGGGTATATAGTCTATACATCCTGGGAATACGAGGCTTTAGCTAGTCCAAAGGAGGTCATTTGATTACCTCACTTCCCTGGTTCAACAATGGCACATACCTATTTAACTTCAATTTAGATAGAACTTTAAATTAACATGATTAAATAATTCAATCAAATAAAAGAATATAAACTTTAAATATGCATCTACAATCATCATTTAAGTATGCTAAAATATGTTACATGTATAGATACACTTAGGATTAAATCATATGCATGTTACTTGTGATAGAAAGGAATGAATTAATATATGTCATGTGGTAGTAATTCAATTAAATTAATCTTAAAAATCCTTTTATCTTGAATCATTCTTTAAAGTGAACCTAAACATAGGATTAATTTAAAAATGTGTAATAAGTCATTCACTAAAGAGAACTTAATCAAATTAATACTCTTTAGAAAGTGGCTTAAGGTAGGGATGAAAGAGGGCAATCCGCTTTTCTCTCTTTATAATGCTTAGATGCTAAGTGTAAATCACATGAAATAAAATAAATACAAATTAAAATTCACAAATTAATTAAACAACTTCAAATGAAACCCACCATCATGTTAACTTGAACAATTTTCAAACTTAGAGAAATACAACTCCAATGCTTAGTTAAGATATACCACACAAAGCCTTAACACACTGTGGTGTTTATTTTTAAGGATGTGGGACACCACGTGGATCTTAGGGGGTACTTATTGAAGTGATCGGGTATGACATTAAGGAAAGATGTAATATCTCAAAGATAGAAATCACCACCTTATAATGGACCTAATCACCTAATAAGGACTCTTAAGGCATGATGGGTCTTCAAATATACCAAAGATCTTTCCCATACTTTACATGGAAAAATAAATTAGGGTTTATTTTAAGTCGGGTTCATTAAGTTCCTTATGGAGGCAAGCCCTCATAGTTAATTACATCTTAAGGAATGAGAATTCCTTAAGAATACTCTCAATTAAAGTATACAATTAGGGTCTCCAAAGATTTCAAGGTTAGGCCTATTAAAGGATTAGCTATTTTAGAAAATCAAATGGGATAGATCAAAAGGAGAGACTTATTTTGGAAGCCAAAGGGAGAAAATAGGAAATGCTCATGATACTAAGAAGTTTAATGAGCATTCTAATCTATTTTATGGTTGGGCTTTATATTTTGAAATTGAAGAGAGTTAATTATTTGAGTTATAATCCCATAACATAAGATTTTAGGAAATGCCTAAGAGGTGAGGATTTATGCTTGTAGCCCAAAGAAAATAGCTACCTCAGATCCTAAGCTAGGGAGCTTTGGCGAGGGCCGAAGCACGACCTAAATCTAAGGTTAAAATGGGTATATGGTTTACCACCACAAGAGAGAATAAATCACCCGACTACTGGACTTATTATCACCTAGAATGGCAGCCAGCTAACTCTTCATATGCTTTAAATCCATGTGGCCAAGTCTTATGTATTACAAGATGGCTAGGTTGTTATTTATTTAGAAAGGAGACTAAGTCCTTAAACTCACTCCCTAAGAGATTAGAGCATGAGTGGTATGAATTCATGACTTAATCTAATGCAAATTTTATCAAATTTTTTTGATCCTTTGGACTCTTTATTTTGACACAAGCTATGGTATTTTGTATGCATAAATACATGAGAATTTGATTATGGGCCAAATCAAGAGAGAAAGGGGTGTTCTTCCATCAAAGGCTCTCATAGGTTAAGCCTTTATTCTCTAGAACATATAGAAGCCCCCTCTTAACAAGAGTGGAAGAATATGACATGAATGATGTTATACATTCATTCATCGAGCTAAGGGGTTGATAAAAGTTTTATTATTTTGATTTAATTCCTAAGCTTTTATGTGAGGTTATGAGTTGTTTTAAAATTTTAGTTATGAGTTTTTAGTGGGATATAAAATTTAATTTTATCCTGAGAGCCTACTGCATCCAGGCCACACATTCAAACATCAAACATGAAGAAACTAAGAAAATCATGTGATTCTAGTGCACAATTTAAACACAATATCAAATAATTTTATAGACTATCGTAAAAGAATAAAAGGCCAGTGTGGTCGGGTTCTGCTATACACCCCAAAAAAAAATGGGTAGCTAAGCTCTACCTTTATACAACCCAGATTACAAAAATAATACATGTTATGGGGGTCTTCTTTTCTTCATTTTTTTTCTTCTCTTCCTTTTGATTTAATTTTCTCCAAAGGCATCACAAAGCGTGGACTAAGCCTTCTGGCCACTGCTCATCCTAATCCCCCATAACACTAATCCTAATTCCTAATGCACAATTACATCAGAAAATAGGAAAAGTAAATCTAACTACATATGTAAAATAAATGTTAGTTAACAAGCAGTTATATGAATAATTTATACTTAGCACCCACACATGGGTAACTAAGCCCACCTATCCTAACTTGAGTTATGCTTAGGAGCAAAGCAACCTGCACAGCAAATGCATTTATATTTTTATTACAGCGGCCCCTTAAGCACAACCCCCTGCAAAAAAAAAAAATTGGATTAGGCCAATCACAGCCTACCATCCAGTTTACAAGGCATACACCCTAACATCCAGTCTAAAATATTACATCACAAAATAAAACACAACATCATACATACAACGCAACACTAGAAGTGGTGACTTAGTATTCTAATGTGTGTGCTTAAGGCTTGTCTAACAAGACTTTACTAGGAATCTTTAGTTTAAGATTCAATTTTGGAGTTTGAATTTATTTAAATTTTACCTTTGGGTGATT
Organism: Cymbidium sinense; assembly: GCA_021442155.1. Classification (NCBI taxonomy): domain Eukaryota; kingdom Viridiplantae; phylum Streptophyta; class Magnoliopsida; order Asparagales; family Orchidaceae; genus Cymbidium; species Cymbidium sinense. Next base: position 181,312,468 of record CM038220.1, read on the forward strand.
TCAATTTAAATGATTTAATGATTTATTTTTTATTTTTATTTCACTTTTATTTGGTCAAAATGATGTTTAAGTTTTCAAGAATGAAGAGTAGAATGAATTCCATTTGTAGACAGAACTCACACTATTCTATATCTTAACTCCTAAAGAATCTAACTAAGGTCCTTAATTATCTTAATTAGCCCATTTGAATTTGTGTAATTCATTTGATTTGATTTAGTATTTTAAATTTGAGTTAAAGCTTCATGTATTTGATTGATTAATTTTGGATTAAATGTGTTGATTTAATTAAATCTTGATAATTTAATATTCTTAATATCTAATGAAGTTTAAGTTTATTTAAATTTATGTATTTTTGATTGATTAATTTTAGATTAGATGTTTTGGTTTAAAAATCTTGATAATTCAATATCCTTTTAAATTAATATCTAATTCTTTTCTTTGATTATAGTTATGTGATTTAATTTTATGTTTATTTGATTTGGTTATTTGTAGTTTGATTGGATTAGATTAATTGAGATTTTATTTTGATTTTAATTGAGTTTGATTCTTTATAATTAGGATTTTATTTTTAATCTCATTCATTTGTCATGTTTATTAAAGTTTGGTTTGTAATTTGATTTCATACATTAGATAGTTAATTAGTTTGTCTTATTTAAGTAGGTTGAATGAGATTTGATTTGATTACATATTAAATTGATGAGATCCTTTCTTAATTTAATTTTATTTGATTTGATTTGATTTGATTAGCTTTATTAGTCTATGGATTTGCTTAGGTTCAATGTGATTATGTAATTAGTTTAATTAAGAAGTGTATTTATGTTAATTATAAAGATTTGTTTATTTTCAATTTAATTTCATATTTGTTTAGATTAATGATGAAATTAATGACTTAATAATTTAGGTTTAATTTAGGTTTTGATTAGTATTTAATTCACTTATGTTTGATTAAGTTTAAGTTTAATATGATTAATTTGATTGACTTAATTAGCTTATTTAAGATGCGTGATCAAATTAATTAGTAGATTAATTAAGTGTTTGATTTGAATTTAGTTTTAAAAGTTAATTTGGTTCATTAAGATGATGGATTAATTCATTAAGTTTGCATTAATTATGTGTTTATTCAATTGATTAGCTTAAGGGTAATTAGTTTAATTAAGAAGTGTGTTTAATCTAATTATTAAATTAAATGAAGATTTATTTAATTTATAATTTGGTTTTACATTTATTTAGATTAATGATGTAATTAATGACTTAATGATTTATGTTTAATTTATAATTTGATTGATATTTAATTTCATTTATGTTTGATTAAGCTTAGGTTTAATAAGATTAATTTGATTAACTTAATTAGTTTACTTGGGGTGTGATTAATTATTAAATTTAGTTAGGGGTTTAATTTAAACTTAATTTAAGAGTTAGCTTTAATGTAATTTATTTAAATTAATTTGTTTCATTAAGATGATTAATTAATTCATTAAATTTGCATTAATTATATATTTGATTAATTAAGTTTGATTAAGGGTAATTAAATTTGTAAATCATTAGATTAATTAAAAGTTTATCTAATTAGAGATTAATGACTTATTTTCCCACATGTGAGTGATTTGATTTAGTTAAGTGTTTTACTTAAGTTTGATTTGAAGGATTATTGTTATTACCATCATTGTTATTAAGTGAATTAACTATTTATTTCATTTCAATTAAGTTTGATTATTTATGATTAGAGTTTTATTTGATTTGATTTATTTATTATGTTTGTTTAATTTCATTAATATGTTTGATTTAGTTATTAGGTTGAAATATTTAATGGTTAACTCTCTTATTCCAAATGGATTGATTTAGATATTAAATTAATTAAGTTCACTTTAGCTTCATTTAGTTTGGTTTGGTTTGATTAATATTAAGTGATTATAATGTATTGGATTTATAATTAATTTAACTTTTTAGTTTACTTAATGATTAGTTAGTTTCAATTTATTTATATTCATTAAGAGTTTCATATGATTAAGATTCCATGCTTAGTGTAAATTTAATTATACTAGTTTGACTCATGTTAAAGTTTCCTAGATTTTTTTTTTAATTTTAAGTTTAATTTAAGGTTTAATCATTTAATTGAGTTTTATTAACTTAAATAGGTTTAATCTTATTTAATTTAATTTCCTCTGAGGATTATATGATATTTTCTGGTTTGAGGTTTGATTAATGATTGCTTAAGTGTTATTGCATTTTTGATTTTAATTTATTATTTAGATTATTATTTCATTGTAATTAATTCCTTAATTTGTTAAATTTTAACCCTTAATATTTATTGTAGGTTCATTAAGCTTCAGAAGATCATATTATTTTTATTATTATTATTATTATTTTTAGGATCTTAGATGTTAATTGAAGTGATTTAAGTCATTTTGAAGATTTTTGTAAATTTCTGAATTTTCATTTAATTTATTTTATTAAAATAGAGAATCTGAACTTCAAAATTTAATTTCTCCCACTCCATAAGTCATTTTTTACTTGAGAATTTTATCATATATGTGCTTTAATTTTAATTAATCTCTAAAAATTTCAACTCAATCAGACTTGTATTTTTAGAGTAATTAATAAAATTTGATTTTATTAAAACTTAAATTTAGCTCAAAATATTCAGTAAAATTTGGGGATTTTGGGTTTTTTGGATTCCTCTCAGAAAGACGAATCCAACAAGTCCTTATTTGTAATTTTTTGTTAAGTTTTTTAATTTTTATAAATTTTTAAAGTTTTAGGTAATTTAAGTAATTTTTAAAATCAAAATCCGATTTTCCCACTTAACATGTCAGCACCGCGCGCGGCGCTAACGTGGCAATGCGGCGCCACATGGCACCGCAGCGATTGGATGTGCATGTTGCGTCAGCATTTGAATGAGAAAATTACACGTGCACAACGATCACGATGCGAAGTTTGATCCGATCTAATCATATCATGGTCCAATCGTGCGATCGAGGCCGGATCACGATGGCGTGTGATCGAGATCGATGGTGCAAACCGCAGGATCGGATGGTCCAAAATGCATTCCGCAATCTAAAGGTCGAGATCGTGCGATCAACGCACTATCCGAGCCATCAGATCCAGAGAACCATGGGATCGGACGGTTGCTGTTGTCCAGCCGTGTGAACAATAAAAACTTAGGGTATTTTGGAAAAATTGAGAAATTCTAGATGAGAACTTGTCCAAATGGACTTATTTTTGCACTGATTCACACTAAAAACTTCTATTTTTTAATTGGGATGATGTAAAATATAAAATGCAGATTATCTAGGATAAATTCCTAAAATTGTACAAACAATCATCACAAATGAAGGATCTTAAGGCCGGCTATGATTTGGAAAAATTTATCTCGCCAGGGATGGTTTTCGATAGTGGTGAAGATCCGAGCGAGCTCCTAAGTGCAAGAGAAAGCTTTGGAATGAGTGTAGCCTTCGCCTTCACTTCAAAATGATGTATTTTCTGGTGCTTATTGTTTCCTCATTGGAATCCATCTGATTTTAATATTTTTGGCTCAAGAGAGGTGGGGAAGTGGTGGTTGGCTGCCTTGGGGAGCTCTTAGGGGCTGAATAGTGGTAGGATGAAGAGGAATGAAGCCTCATTTTCCCCTCATTTAATAGTGGCCAAAAATCCATTTTTTGAATTTTTTGGCTCCAAAGTGTTTTCATTTTGCTTGGGGTGGTTGGGATGGATTATGAATTGATTGAGGACTTTAGATTTTTTCTCCAAAGTCCTCTCTTGCTACCATATGATCAGCTCCATTGAATGCAAATATTGGGGAGGAGTTGAATGCATGTGATGGGGAGAATTAAATAAGGTTGGGTGGAATCCTATGTGAGGGAGGATCCATGAGGGTTTAATTGGGTTGAGTTGATTTTGGACTAATCCCAAATGGTTTGGGTCAGGTTTGATCAGCCCCCAATGGGTCATGGCTTGGTTTTAAGGGATTTGGCTCAATTTGGGTCATATGGGTCATATTGGATCATATCGGGTTAGGTTGAGTAATTGGTCAAATTGGGCTAAACCAAGGCTTAGGTTAGGTTCAAATAATGATTTGAAGAGTTTTGGTATGATCAATTTGATTTAATTTGGCTTAAAATTGATTTTGGCTCATTTGGAATTAAATGGGTAAAATGGGTCAAGTTGACCAATTTGACCAAAATTTGGCCAAATTTGCTTGGGTTATGGGTTGATTCATGTTCAATTGGCTAATTGAAGATGAATGTGATCTTTGGTTTGAGTCAATTTGGATTTAATTTGGATTTAAGCCAAATTGACCCTTTAGGCTAATTTGGACTAAATGGCTCAATTGGGCTTGATTGATCAAATTAGGTTTAATTATGTCTTTGGTCAAGTTCAATAATCAATTTGGAATGAACTTGAGCCATTGGTTGCAATCAATTTGGGTTAGATCATTATTTGACCCAATTTGGTCCTTTAGGCCAATTTGGGTTAACTTGGATCGAATGGCCAATTGGGCTTAGTTTGGCTCAGTTGGTGGTCAAGTCATATTTAAAGATTGATTTTGTGTTGATTCAAATCATTGGTTTCAATCAATTTGATGTATGAAGAGTTTTTTGCTAGTTTTAGTTCATTTGGGCTAAGGGTTGACTTGGTCAAATGACTAAGTTGACTTGGTTTGATTCAATTGATTGCAATTGATCATCCTAGGGTGATCAATAATCATGGTGGAAGGTTTTGGTGAGCTTGGTTCAATCCAATTTATGTTGGATTAGAAGTTGGCTCAAATGGGTCCCTTAGGTCACTTTGGGTCAAGTGGACCTAAGTGGGTAAGTTGGTTTGATTTTGGTTTGATTCGAGTTTAGTTGAACTTATATATGAGCCCTAGATTGAAATATAAATTCAACAATAATCAATTTGGAGTCTAAGGGATTTTGGCTCATTTGAAATTTTCAAGTCAAAAGGGCTAGGTTGGGTTTGACTTGGGTTGGCTTTGATTTGATATAATGATTGTAGGTTTTATTTATATTTGGGTAGATAATTGAATGAATAATTGATTCAAGAGAAAATTCATTGGTTTTTACTTGATCTACATAGAATTTGGCTTAAGTCCAAAGAATAGGCTCAAAGGGCTTAGATTGAGTTTAGATTTAATTTTGGATATAATTTTGGTCATTTGAATTTGGATTTCATTTATATTTGTGAATATAAATGAAGGAACAATTGATTTATAAGGAAATCAATTGAGTTTAATTTGATCTAAAGGAACAATTGATTTATAAGGAACTCTTAGTGTCTAGAAGAGTCCTAAGTCTAAAAAGAGGAGGTTGAGAGCTCACTCCAAAAGTGAGGTCAACACACACACACATTAGAATTAAGTCACCACTTCTAGCTCTATGTTTGGCAGTGTATGATGTGATGTTTGTTTTATTTTATGATGCAATGTTTTAGATAGGATGTTAGGGTGTATACTTTGTAGACTAGATGTTAGGCCATGATTAGCCTAATTATATTTTTTGCAGGGGATTGTGCTTAAGGGGATGCTTAAAATAAATATAAGTGCTCTCTTCACAGAATGCTTAAACCCCTAAGCATAATCCAAGTTAGGACAGGTGAGCTTGGTTACCCATGTGCGGGGTGCTAAGTCCAAATCATACATATGATTGCTTGGGATTGTATGTGTATTTAGCTAACCTATGTTTACTTTCCTTATTTTCAATATAATTTTGCAATAGGAATTAGGATTAGTGCTATGGGGGATTAGGATGGGTAGTGGCCAGAAGGCTTTGTCCTGTGGTGCCTTATGATGCCTTTGAAGCCATCCAAATCAAGAGAATGAAGAAAGAAGATATGAAGAAATAAAGAAAGAAGTCCCCCAAAGCATTTAATACAATTGTAATTATTCTTTCATACTCTAGGTTGTATAAGGGTAGAGCTCGGCTACCCATATTTTCTTTTTTGGGTTGCGTGATTTTTGACTTTATTATTTTTTTATGATAGTTTATAATATTGAGTGATGTATGTTCAAATTATGTGTTAGGATGGCATGTTTTTCATAGTTTCTTATGATTGATGTTTTAATGTGTGGCTTAGATGTGGTAGGCTCTTAGGATAAAATTAATTTTTCCCAATTAATAACTCGTAATTAAAATTTAAAATAACTCATAACCTCATCAAAAAGCCTAAGACATAAATAAGATAATTATAAGATTTAATAAACCCTTGTATGGTTGTATCATATCATCTTGAATCACTCTTGCAAAATGAGGGCATCCGTCCTTACATGCATAGGGACCACTTAACCTATAAGAACAACCCCTGCTGATGGAGTTTCACCCTCCCTCTTCTGAGCTGGCCCATAATCTACTTCATCATGCATTTAGGCATATAAAAATTCTAAATCCTATATTTAAATGATGTGTCAAAAAATGAAATAAAATTTGAAAAGATTTTGCATTTGTAGATTAAGTCATATGCTCATACCACTCATGCTCTAGTCTCTTAGGGAGTGGGTTTAGGACTTTAGTCTCTTTCTAGTTAAATAACTACCCTAGCTATCTTGTAATTCATAAGACCAGACTACATGGTTTTAAAATTATAGGAGGAGTTAGCTGGCGGCCACTCTAGGTGGTTGTAAGCCCAGAAGTCAAACGATTTATCCTCTCTTGTGGAGGAAAACCCTTATGTCCACCTGTCTCTTAGATTTAGGTCTTGCTTTAGCTCTTACTAAAGATCCCTAGATTTAGGATCCGAGGTAACTATTTCTTTTAGGCTAAAAGCATAAATCCTCTCCTCTTAGGCATTTTCATAACTTTGTGTTGGCGGATTATAAGCCCTAGCAATCTAATAAAATTCAATTCAAATAAATAAGTCTCTTCACTTTCAAATATATAAAGCCCAATCATAAGATAGATTGGAATGCTCACTAAGCTTCCTAATATCATGAGCATTCCCTACTTCCTCCTTTTGGATTCCAAAAATAAGTCTTCTCCTTGAACTTTCCCAATTGATTTTCCAAATACAACCAATCCTTTGATAGTCTATCCTTTAAATCTTTGGAGATGATAATTATATACTTTAATCCAGAGTATTCTTAGGGAATTTCATTCCCTAAGATGTAATTAACTATGGAGGCTTGCCTCCATAGGGAACTTTAAAACATGGTTTAATATAAACCCTACTTTATTCATCCATGTAAAGCAAGGGAAAAATCTCTGTTATATTCGAAGACCCATCATGCTTTAGGAATCTTTATTAGGTGAGTAGGTCCATTAAAGGGTGATGTTTCTATCTTTCGAGATAGTACATGTTGACCTCATTTTAGGATGAGCTCTCAACCTCTCCATCTTAGGCTTAGGACTTCTCGTAGACTTTAAGAGTTTCTTAGTCTTAAGACACATCTATTGATTAGGTGGGCACTTAACTAGCCCTAGAAAACTTAGAAGAGTTAGCCATAGGAATAGGTTAAGGGGTGTTAAGAAAACTTCCTACCCTTAGCTTAAATCATTCCTCACTTCCCTCCTTCAAGTCAAACACCAAATCAATCTTAATTGATTTTCTCCGAGTTCAAATCAACTCCATATGATTGAAATCCATGATTTAAATCTATGATTGAAACCCATGACCAAAATCCATCAAAAATTCCTAAGGTCAAATTTTGGCTAAGTCCTTAACCTCCCTTAAGGACTTAACCAAAATCATGATCTAAATCTTTGAGATTTTCTAATAATTCATTTATATTCTCATTTATATTCACATATATAAATGAAATATAAATTCAAACCAATCAAATTAAATTCAAAAATTTCAAATCAATTCATGAAAATCTTCTAAGTCCCTTAATTTTCCATTAATGGACTTAGCCTAAACCTTGATCAAATCAATTCAAATCCTTGGATTTTCTCAAAAATCATTTATATTCTCATTTATATTCACATATATAAATGAAATATAAATATAAATTAATCAAATCAAGCCCTCAAATTAAATTCCCAATTTAAAATTTTCTTAAGTCCTTTAATTTTTCATTAATGGACATAGCCAAAATCAACTCTAAACCTTGATCAAATCAATTCAAACTCATGAGATTTTTTCAAAACTCATTTATATTCTCATTTATATTCACATATATAAATGAAATATAAATATAAATCAATCAAATCAAATCCAAAAATTAAATTCCAATTTGAAACTCCCTTAAATCCTTTAAATTCCCTTTAATGGATTTAACCTAAATCATGATCAAACTAATTCAAATTCATGAGATTTTCTCAAAACTCATTTATATCCTCATTTATATTAACATATATAAATGAAATATAAAATAAATCAATCAAATCAAAGGCAAAAATTAAATTCAATTTAAATCTCCTTAAGTCATTAATTTTTCATTAATGGACTTAGCCTAAATCTTGATCAAACCATATCAAAGTCATGGGATTTTCTCATAATTATTTTAAATTCTCATTTATATTCACATATATAAATGAAATATAAATTCAAACAATCAAACCAATTCCAAAAATCAAACTCAAATCAACTCAAAATCCAATCTAAGCATTTCAAGTCAAAATCTTGAACTTAGCCAAATCAATTTCAAATCAAGCCAAACTCTTAATTTTCTCACATGATTCAATCAAACCTACAATCATGAGCCCATACATAAATCTAAACTTCAATCAAACAATCCAAACCTAGTTCAAAAATCAAACCCAAGACTCCTTCATATTCTTCCTTGCATATGAAATTGTTAAATGGATCTAAACCCATTTGACTTCAAACCACTTGTAAATGATTTATATTTCAATCACAAGTCCATATACAAGATCAACCAACTTCAAATCAAGCTTTAGCCAAGCCATTTGACCCACTTAGGCTCACTTGACCCAAAAACCTAAAGTACCCTTATGAGCCAAATTTTGATCCTAACCAAATTGGATTGAACCAAACTCATATTTTCCTCTCATCATGATAAACAATCATCATGGGATGATCAATCAATCAAATTGGGTCAAACAAAGTCAAACCTAAGGGTTGACCAAGTCAACTTTGCCAAATGAAAATTGCCAAATTGGAAACCATTGATCTAAGTTTCATGACTTATGTTTGAACTTGACCAAGCCAACAGCTCCAATTGACTACTTGTTGACCCTTTTGACCAAGTCAAAATTAGTCAAATGTGAAAGCCAAATCACTGAACCGACCAAAGCCCCTTTGACCAGCTTAAAATGACATGGGGTCAACCCATAACCAAAATTGATTGAAAAGATACCAATCAACTCCATATGACTAACCTAAACCTACCCTTGACCTACCTCAAATAGGTCAAATGGGTCAAATGGGTCAAATGGGTCAACTTGACCCATTTGACCTAAATGAAGTCATATAAACCAAATCCAAAACTATACCAAATTGAATCAAACCAAAGCCAAATATTTCAAATGGTCATATGAACAACCCTTGGTTTGACCCAATTTGACCTATTGGTCAACTTGACCCAAGTTGACCCATTTTGACCTAAATGGGTCAACATAAGCTAAACCCTATCAAATGAATTCCAAATCTCTTGAAACTTGGCCTAACCTAGTTTCTCCACATACCCAACATATTCAAAGTGGAAAAATAGCAAAATGACATTCTACCCCTAAGGAATAGAATAAATTTTGGCTTAACCCATGGGTAATTTGGTCATACCCTCTTCACATTCACTTGAGGCTTTCCTAAAAGCTCAAGGGGACCTAGTGATGAGTGGTGCACCCAACTAAATGGGTTTGGGTTAGCCCATTTGGTCCCTAGACCAAACCCAACCCTATGGTCAAAAATTGAAAATTCGAACTCGCTCTCAAGCTTAAATTCAAGCACATGGGAGGTTGGAAATCTACTCATTGGCTCAAATCAACCATGTGCACACTCTTAACTGATCAAACAGCCCTCCTAATATGATCAATTGGATCAGAATGGTAAGAGCATTGCTGCTGTCCAATCCTTCAAGGGGGAGATTTACTCCCCTAATTTATTAGAAAGTGTATTTTGCTAATTACTTTTTAATTAGGCCTCTGATTAATCCCAAATTTCTTAGATAAGTTTTAGGGGATGACTTCTGCCTCCCCTAATTTTCTTGTGATTTATTGAGGTCTTGATTAGAAAAATTACATATGATTTCCTTAATAACCCTTCTTATATAATTAAGCATAATTAGGTATGATTAGTGATTTTAACTTATGATTAGGGTTGATTAAGGTCAGATCCAATGAGTAAAAGGTTTATGGAATATTTTTGGGGCATTTCCCCTAAGCTATTCCCTAAAGCCCCTTTTCTCTCCTTAATCTCCTCTTAATTAAGGGTTAATTCATTAATTATCCCCTTAATCAATTTCTAAAAAAATTTTAAAGAGTTCCAAAACTTAATTAATCTACCTTGGGTAGATTCTTAGGTTTTTAATAAACTAAGTTCAATTAAGGAAATCAAAACCTCATTCATAAATAAGAAAGAGTGTTTTAAAATTACTTAAGCTAAACCCCTTAGCTTAATTAACTTTTAATTATGAGCCAAATTGCATTAGGCCTTTTCATTATTAGGTGCATTGCAAATTTAAATTCCTTGTGGATTTTATTTCATCTCATTGGCTCATAATTATTTAGTTAATTCTTCTAAGGTGGTGCAGCTAAGGGTTAATTAATACTTAATTCATACCTTAACCTAATCAATGCATAAAAATGGATCTACCTAAAAATTAAATAAAACTATCAAACACATATGGGCATGGGTTAGGAACAGCAAACTCATCTCATCTTTTCAAAATTAAATCAAACTTCGAACTAAACAAAAATTACTTTGAATTCACTTTGATTTATTCTAAATTTTCTTATTCTATGAGAATGTCTTTAACATTTAAGTGAAGTGAGTTTGTTTACATGCTTTCATTGCTTTGGATCTTTCCCCAACATGTTAAATTTTATGCCATGTAATTTCATGCATTCATAATTTTGAAATTCAAGTTTTAAAATGAAATTATTACTTTATGTCAAATTTGCATGTATTGGCTAAAGTAGAAATTTGAGTAGCTATTATTACTACTAAATTTAAATTATTTTTCAAAACATATAAATCAAATACCAAATCTGAAAGTGTGCAACTTATACTTTAATTATAAGCTTGCATGTGATTGATTATAAAGGTATGCTTAGCATAGGTTTCCTTTCTTTCTTATGTTAGTATAGTTTTGAATAGGAGTTGGTAAGATGTAGGGTTCATTTGAAAGGAACCCAACACTTGCTTAATTCCATATCCTATTCATCCTTATGCTATTACCTAAGAAGGGTTACCTATACTTTCATACATAAATTGCATAAAATAAAATGAATCCATTAAATAATTTTTGCATTCTCCTTTTCTATTTCATTTCTTTCATACATATGTTTGTATTTAAGGGAAGTGGTATATTAGTTTGGACAACCCCAAGGTAGTGAGGCTTTAAGTAGCCCTAAGTAGGTCTTGTACCTTACACCTCTGGTTAACAATGGCATTGTACTCACTTATGTCTTTCTAACTTTCATGTGTGTATGTGATAATTTAGATAAGGAAAACCCTTTCTACTTAAGAAAAATAATGCATATTCAACTTCTAAATTTCCTTGAATGGATTATTTAGCATGCATCATAAATTGTGTCTAATACTCTCATTTTTATGTATAGATATGCATAGGGACCATCCATATGCATGTTATATATGTGGGAAGAGAAATGAAGTAATGTGTTATGTGAATTTTGATTAATTTTATTTAATCTTAAAATGCCTTTTTTTAATTAGTTTGTTTAGATTTTATCTAAACTTAAGATTAATTAAAAGATGTAATCAAAAAATTCACCTAAATGAAACTAAAATGTGAATCTACCTTAGAAACTACTTAGGTTAGGGAAGGAAAGAGAAGTTCTCTTCTCTTTCCCTCTCTTCATAACTTAGTAATTAATTGTAGGATCCACTTAAACCAAATCAAAACATTAAATAAAATCAATCCAAAACACTTAAACAGCTTAAATGAAACCCTCCTCTAAGTTGTTTATGTTCTTCATACTTAGAAAATTTAAACCCAAAGCCATAGCTAAGCATACCACACAAGCCTTCAAAGCACACACATTAGCCTAAGTCACCACTTCTAGCTTTAGGTTAGGTTGGTGCATGGTTTGATGTTTATTTTGTTTTGTGATATATGTTTTATACTGGATGATAGGGTGTATGCTCATAGAATGAATGGTAGGATGTTCTTAGTCTAACTATTCTTTTCTGCAGGGGATTGTGCTTAAGGGGTGTTATCATAACTAAAAATATAAATGCTTTTGTTTATAGGTACTTTATACCCTTAAGAATAATCCATAGGCCAGGTGGACTTAGTCACCCATGTGTGGGGTGATAAGTCCAATATACATGCTTAGGATTTGTGTGGTTTGTTTTAGCTAACCTTTGTTTTGCAGGTGTTAGTTAGATTTCCACTTTTCCTTTTTATGTAAATTTGTGTAATTAAATTTTGGAATGATTGTTATGAGGATTAGGATTAGCATTGGTCATAAGATCCTATCTTATGCACCATGTGAAGCCTTGGATCATCCACCTTCCAACCATCCAAAAGGAAGGAACCAAAAGAAGGAAGAAATGAAGAAAGAAGAAAAGATGAAAGAAGAATAAAACTTGAAGACCCCTATAACAATGAATTCTTTACTTAATTGTAACTTAATTCATTTGTAATATGGGTTGTATAAGGGTAGAGATCGGTTATATTTGATATTTTTGGGTTTGTGCGGTGGTGCCTGACCACAGCGGCCTATTATTCTTTTTGCGATTAGCTTTATAAATTGATTGATGATTTGTTTAGCTTTTGCATTAAGTGGCATGATTTTTCTAGTTTCATCCTTGCAATATGTATGGCCTGGATGTGGATTAGGCTCTTTAGGGAAAAATAAATCTTTTACCCAACTTAACAACTCAAATCAAAATTAAATAACTCATAACTTCACCTAAAGCTTAGGTCTAAAATCAAGATAAAAGAATTATCAATCTCTTAGTTGGATGAGCATTTCTTTTATAATATCATGCACAAATGCATCTTATTTCACTCTTGATTGGAGGGCTTCCACCTTTGCCAGAGAAACTTAGCTTGACCTTTGAGAGCCGTGGTGGAAACTCACCTCCTACCTTCTTGCTGATTTTGGCCAATAAGCTTCTTTCTCGTGCATTAGTCATATGAATCATATTAGCCTGAGTCAAAATAATTATCCAAAATAAAAATAAAATGAAATTTGAATTGCATTAGATTTAGGTCATTTGATGCATGCCCTTTACATAATCTAGTCTCTTTAGGGAGTGAGTTTAAGGACTTAGTCTCTTTCTAAATTAATAACAACCTAGCTATCTTGCATAAGCATGAAGACTTGCCTACATATATTTAAAATCATAGGAGGAGTTAGTTGGCAGCCACTCCTAGGTGGTTGTAAGTTCAAGCTATCGGGTGGTTTGTCCTCTCTTGTGGAGGCAAACCAATTACCCATTTTTTTGCATTAGATTTAGGTTGAGCTTTCAGCCCTCGCTGAAGCTCCCTAGATTTAGGCTCTGAGGTTACTTTTCCCCTTTGCGGGTCATAAGCATAATTTCTCATCTCTTAGGCATTTCCATAATCTTGTGTTAAGGAATCTTAAGTCCTAAAATTCTAATGAAAAATACAACTCAAATAAACTAAATTAATTTCTAAAATATAAAGCCCAACTATAGGATAGTTTGAGATGCTCGCTAGGTTTCCTAGCATCATGGACATCCCCTACTTATCTTCCATTTTGGCTTCGATAATAACTCCCTCTTTTGATCAATTATGAACCAATCGATTGATAGTCCTTCCTATTAAAATCTTTAGAGACAATGATCATTTACCTTAATCAAGAGTTTTTGTATGGGATCTCATCCCTTAGGATGTAATTAACTATGGGAGCTTGCCCTTGTAAGGAACTTAAAGAACTTGATTTAAAATAAACCCTGCTTTACTTTTCCATATAAAGTAGGGGAAGAATCTTTGGTACATATGCAGACCCATCGTCCTTAGGAGTCCTTATTGAGGTGATTGGTTCCATTAAAGGGTAATGATTTCTATCTCTCGAGATAGCACACTATTTTCTTGATGATGTACCCGATCACCTGAATAAGTACATCTGTCGTTCTGCATGGCATCCTAAAAAAGATGAATTTCTATAAAAGTCTTGTCCTCTTTCATTTCTCACCAATAGATTTGAAAGGCGACTCAGACCTCTATAGGAATTTTTCTCCACATTACATTATGCCTCAATGTCATACCCAATCACTTTAATAAGTACCCCCTATGATCTGTGTGGTGTCCCTCCATACATCCAAAAATAAACACCATATTTTTCTGGTGACTCCACTAGGAATAAGTTCTTCTCTCCATCTTTAGCAGACAATTATTATCTCAAAGCATCGATAGTGGACTTATATTTTATATAGGTCGAAGACTATCTTTCTTTCTATTGGCAGTTAGCATATTTCATCCTTAAGCAAAGCTAGCCAACATCCTTTAGGTTTTAGGACCTCACTCCATGTAGGTCTTGAAACCCCTATTAGGTCCCCCAATTGGTAAAAATAAATTAATTCAAGGAAGGAGATAACTAAATTTAGAACCTCTTTACCACTAGCTTGGTGAGGTAAGGTTCAACCCATATTTAAGAAAATTTAAATAAGATTCGAAGTAAAACAAGTCTCTTGCAAAACTTTTCAAAAGCACTTTTTCAAAACAAAATCATTTTAAAATTAAACTTCACATGACAAAAATTTACAAAATATAAAAAGAAAATCTTCAAACCTCTTTTCAAAAATAATAATTAACCCTCATTTAACATACTTAAATTTTAAATGAGGGTTCTCTTTAAAATCAAAATTAAATATACATCATCAAAACCCTTTTCGAAAGCACATTTTCAAAATAAAATCAAACAATCAACTCCATTTAATGTGACCATATTTGTTAAATGAGAGCTTCATTTTTAAAATTAAAGTCAAAATATAATTGAACTCCGTTTAACATATCCATATTTTGATTAAATAGGAGTTCCCCTTTTCAAACTAAAATTAGAACAATCAACATATAAACTTCACTTAACACACCCAAATTTATTAAGTGAAGGTTCTCTTTTCCAAAACTAAAACAAAATCAACATAAACAAAATATAATTGAATTCCATTTAACATACCCATATTTATTATATGAGAATTCCACTTTCGAAAATCAAATTGAAACCAAAATATCACATTTTGAATTTTTTCCATTTTTGCCTATATTTGTTAAATGAAAATTCTATCTTCAAAACTAAAACAAACCCATGTATCAATAAACAAACAAACATATAAGTGGGCTCTATTTAACATATCTAAATTAGTTTAAGTGTGGGTCTCACTTCCAAACATCAAAACATAAACACATATATTTAAACTCTATTTGACATACCTAAATTTGTCAAATAAGAGTTCTCTTTTTCAAAAGAGGAATCAAATCAACAAATATCAAACACATATATTGAACTCCATTTAATATACTTAAATTTATTAAAAGAGAGTTCTTCAAATCATATAAAATCAGCATATATCAACAAACAACAAACATATCAAACAAATTTGGCCCTTACTTGACATACTTAAATTTGTTAAGGGTCCCATTTTTAAATCAAGAATCAAATCAATACATATCACACACATGACAAATAATCATCACAAATAGGATGCTTTCAAAAAAATCAAACATATAATTGAAACCTTTTAACATACCTAAATTTGTTAAATAAAAGTTTTCAAAAATCAAATTTCAAACAAAACATACAACACATATATCCAAAGGTCTCTCCTAATATTTGAACCTCAACATACCCAAATTTGTTGAATGTGGGTTCCAAATCAAAATCAAATCTTATGGCAAAGTCTCTCCTCAAATCTCAAAGTCTCTCTAATTCAATGAACCCCACTTAGCATACTTAAATTTGTTAAGTGTGGGTTCAAATTCCAAGTCAAATCAAGAAGTTAATAATTGAAGTTATCAAAGTAAGTGCGATTGATCTATTTCAAATGAGATATCAATCGTGTCTTTGTCCCTTCTATAATCGTCTTCATGTGTGACAAGAAGATCTTCTCATTCCCATCTAGTGTGGATTTGTCCTTGGATCAGGCCATACTCACCACCACTACCATGCATGTGATTCAATTTTGGCATGGCTTCGAGACTCTTAGAGTCACCTACAAGGCCAACCCTCACGGCGATTAGCAAGGAGAAATGGCGGGCAGCCACTCCTCTTTGACATCAAATTTTGAGTTTCCCTGCGAAGAGGAAGGGCGTGTGGTTCCACACCTCGATCAGCATTAGTGTCAGTGCTAGTTGCTTTAATACATGCTCAGTTAATTGCCCCTGCTACAGTCCCAGGGAGGGTTAGCACCTCCTCATTGGTCTCCCCCATCCTGAAGGGGAAGGCTATCTTGGCCTCCGAGATAGTCTCTCCTACCTTTGAGGTAGGTTCTAACTCCCTGCTGACTTACTAAGGCATTCAAGGCGAAAGGTTAAGCAACACTATGACTGTGAGGCGAGGCAGATCAATGATGCCTCTCATGTAGCTAAGGAGGGTTCCCCTTGTGAGTCCTCTCCACTCTTGAGTGGCAGTAGGTTTCAGCCCCTCTCAGCTTCAGACGGAGAGAAGAATTATAGGAGGATTGCTGCATTGCCACCACCACCAGCATAGTTTGAGATACCAGTAGGAGGGTAGGAAGCCCAATGTTGGTTTACGATCAGTACTTCACTAGATCGGCAGAGCCCACGGATGCTCAGAGTTTGACTTCTTACATGACTTGAGGAGTTTGATCCCTAGGAGCATTAGGGATCAAATCCATAGAGAGAGAGCTATGGAGGCTAGAGTCGCTACCCAAGCGGGCAAGTAAGAGAGGAGAAGGTATGCCAGACAATCGATTGCCTCCACTTTAATAGACTTTCTTGATTGGTGTCATGTTAGGGCCGATCATTCAACAGCATCATTCTCATTGGCACTGTTTGGCAGAGAAGTTCTATGGCCAAGAGGTAGTCGGTGTCCTTACCATCACACTGCTCCACTCACTGTCCACCATTACCCATCCAGCTTCCAACATCTACCATCCCCGCTAAGCTTCAGAAGCCCTCATCTAGGCAAAGACCATCTCCACTAGTGATCCAACTACGGCCTAAGGATCCCACTCCATCTATTCCACCTATTGGGGTGAGGTCGAGCTCTCCCATTCGACCTTCCACTTCAGTTGTGGTAAAGAAGGAGTGGAAACCCAAAAGTGTCATGGTCGTACCACCTCCATGGCAGTCAGAGGGAGAGAGAGGAGGGGATATAGACATAGTCCCCATGGAAGTTGAGCCAGTTAGGAAGTGCAACCCACCAATGTAGCAATTCATTAGGTGTATCTGTCAGAACACGGTCTATGGTCGGCGCCATGTTCTAGTAAAGCCAGGTAGGATAGATGATCAATCTTTAGATGACATCATAGATGACTATCACATTACAGTCAAGCAGATTATTGGCGATTATTGGTAGTGATCACTCAAATCAGAAGGAAGGTGTAGTCAGCTTTGATCTATATGAAGATGACATGTTGGATGACATAGTTGAGGTCCACATGGTCGACACCCGAGGATCCTTGCAATGGGATCAGCATAGTCAGGAAGGTATTGTGGTCTATGAAGGTGACACTTCTCACTCGACTCAGCACCTCCTCCAACAGCTCAAGTAGAAGGATGATCAGACAGACAAGATGGAGAAGAGGGTAGAGGAGTTGATGGCAGTGGTCTTAGCATTACAGAACCCAACCCCAATCTCGTAGCCTTCTCCTATGGTGGCCAACAGGCCAGAGCTGGGACATACTTTAGATCATCCTACATGCACTCCCATAGATGATGATGCTGGTAGTTTGCATAGAAAGGTCATAGATAGCACCTCCATGCATGTGGTGAAAATATTTTTGCCTTCATCTATCCTATTTGAAGAGAGGATAAATGAAAATAGAAATATATGCCTTTAGTTGGGATGCCACATAGATCCACAGATATTCTTATTAGGGTGATAGGGTATGACATTGAGGAAAGGCATACTATCTCAAGAGATAGAAGTCACCACCCTATAATAGACCTAATCACCTTAATAAGGACTCCTAAGGACTATGGGTCTTCAAAATATACCAGAGATTCTTCCCCTACTTTACATGGAAAAAGTAAAGCAAGGTTTATTTCAAATTAGATTCGTTAAGTTCCCTATAGGAGTAAGCCTCCATAGTTAATTACATCCTATAGAATAAGATTTCTTAGGAATACTCTCGATTAAGGTTGGACTATCAATCGGTTGGTTTATTTTTAGAAAGTTAAGTAGGATCGATCAAGAGGAAGGAGTTCTTATCGAAGCCAAATGAAAATAAGTAGGGGATGCTTAAGATACTAGGAAGCCTAGTAAGCATCCCAAACTACCCTATGGTTGGGCTTTATATTTTTGAAATTGAATCAATTTGTTTGAGTTAAATTTTTATTAGAATGCTAGGGCTTATAATTCCATGACATAAGGTCACAAAAATGCCTAAGAGGTGAGGATTTATGCTCGTAGCCAACAAAAAGAAGTAGCAACCTATGAACCTAAATCTAGGGAGCTTTGGTGAGGGCCAAAAGTATAACCTAAATCTAAGGTAAAAATGGTTATTTGGTTTACCTCCACAAGAGAGGATAAAACACATTGGACTTCTGCACGGGGTGGCTTCCAACTAACTCCTCCAACGATTTTAAAATATGTAGGCAAGTCAAATGCTTTTGCAAGATAGCTAAGCTATTATTTATTTAGAAAGAGACTAAGTCCTTAAACACACTCCCAAATAGACTATGTCATGTAGGGAATGCTTTAATGACTTAAATTTAATGCAAATTTTATTACATTATATTTTTATTTTGGATAATCAATTTGACACGGGCTTTAGGATGTATATGCCTAATGCATGAGAAATTAGATTATGGGCCAAAATTAGCAAGATAAAGAGGTTTGTTTCCACTATGGCTCTCATAGGTCAAGCCAAGTTCTTTAGTAAAGGTGGAAGCCCTTCAATCAAGAGTGAAACAATATATTTTTTATGCATAATGTTAGAAAAGTAAGACAACATCCAGCTATAGGGTTGCTAATTCTTTTATCTTATTTTATAACCTGAGATTTATGTGAGGTTATGAGTTTTTTATTTTTAATTTAAGTTATTTAATTGGGTAAATTTATTTTCCTTAGAGCCTAATCATCTTCTAGGCCATACATCAAAGTAAGGAAGAAATTAGGAAAAGATATCATCTTAATGCGCAAGTTAAACAAACATCAATCAATTTATAAAACCAGCGCAAAAGAATAAAAGGTCATTTGTGGTCAGGCTCCATCGCACAAACCCGATAAAGCAAATTGGGTATCCAAGCTCTACCCTTATACAACCCGGATTACAAATGAATTAATTACAATTAAGCAAGGAATTCATGTCATGTGGGTCTTCATTCTTCATTTTTTCTTTCTTCTTTCTTCTTTCTTCTTTCTTCTTTTGGTTGGTTGGAAGGTGGTTGCTCCAAAGGCTTCACATTGTGCATGAGACATGATCTTATGACCAATGCTCATCCTAATCCCTCATAATAATCATTTCAAAATCCTAATTGTAAAAGTACATGGAAATGGGAAAAAGAAAATCTAACTAACATCTACAAAATAAAATTAGCTAAACAAACCATAAAATCCCAAGCATGTATATATATAAATTGGACTTAGCACCCCACACATGGGTATCCAAGTCCACCCAGCCTATTTTTGGATTATGCTTTGGGGTATAAGCACCTGCACATAGCAAAAGTAATTATATTTTTATTACAGCACCCCATAAGCATAATCTCCTGCAAAAGACAATAGTTAGACTAAGATCGCCCTACCATTCAGTCTATGGACATACACCCTAACATCTAGACTAAAATAAAATATCACAAAAAAAGTAAACATCAAACCATGAACTGCCCTAACCTAAAGCCAGAAATAGTGACTTAGCCTAATGTGTGTGCTACTTAAAGTTTTTGTGGTATACTTAGCTAGGCTTAAAGGTTGATGTTTTCTAAGTATGAAAATGTTCAACTTAGGGGGTTTGTTTCATGTAAGTGATTTAGTTACTTTGGTTGATTTTATTTTGTATTTTTATTTGGTTTAAGTGAATCCTACAATTAATTACTAAGTTGTAAAGAGAGAAAAAGAGAAGAGAACTTCTCTTTCCTCCCTACCTTAAGTAATTTTTAAGGTAGATTCATATTTGATTTTTATTTAGTGAATATTTTATTATGTGTTTTAATTAATCCTAAGTTTATATTTTCTCTAAACAAACTTATTCAAAAAGAAAGGCATTTTAAGATTAAGTAAAGTGAAATATAATCACAAAACACACATCACTTCATTTCTTTCCCAACATATATAACATGCATATGGATGAATCCTAAACATATCTATACATGTAAGTGGAAATGTTTAGCACACCTTCATGATGAATGCTAAGTGATGTTACTTAAGGAAATTTGGAATGTTTCATGTATGCATGATTTTGTTAAGTAGACAAGGGTGATTCTTTTATCCATATTTCACATGCAAATTTATATGTATGAAAGGCATAAGTGAGTACGGTGTCATTGTTAGCACCAGGGGTGTAAGGTACATAACCTACTTAGGGCTACTTAAAGCCTCACAACCCCAGGATTGTCTAGACTAATATACCACTTTCCTTAAATATATATGCATGTACAAAAGAAATGAATGGAAAAAAAAGATGCAAAAGTTTGTGTTTGTTTTTTTAATTTGTTTATGCAATTTACATGTGTAAGTGTGAATACACTTCTTAATAAATAGCATAGAAATGAATAGGAATGGATTTAAGCAAGTGTTATGTTCTTTTCAAATGAATTATACACTTTGTGAATTCTATTCAAAACTATAATGAAAGAGAAAAGAAGGAAAATCACACAATGCACATCTTTATGCTTATACTCACATGCAAGCTTATAAATAATTATAAGTAGCATACATTTTAGTTTTGATATTTGATTTATTAGTTTTGAAAATAATTTTTGGATTTAATAGTCATAATAGCCATTCATATTCTTACTTTAGCCAAAACATGCAATTTGACATAAAGGAAATATTTCATTTTTAATTTGATTTTTTAAAAAGTATGAATGCATGATTATTTTCATATGGCATACCATTTAGCATGCTAGAAAAGAAATAAAGTGATAAAAGCATGTAAATTTATTCACCCTAATTAATTCCTAAAGATAATCTTATGAAATAGAATTATTTAAAGTAAATCAAATTTATTTTAAGGAGAGTTTGGATTTTGTTTGAGTTTGATTTTAATTTGAGAAATGTGAGATGATTTTGCTGGTCCTAACCAATCCCCTCATGTGTGAGTTATTTAAGTTCAATTTTAAGGTGATTAGATTAATTTTATGCTATGGTTAGGTTAAGGTGTGAATTAAGTGTGTTAATTACCCCTTACCTACACCACTTTAACATATTTAATCACATAATTATGAGCCAATGTATGACATAAAACCACACAAGAAATTTAAATCAGTAATTCATCTAGGAAAGAAAGGGCCTAATGCAATTGGCTCATAATTAGTGATTGATTAAGTTAAAGGGTTTAATTTAAGTACTATCATAACCCTTCTCACACATATGGGTTGGATTTTTATTTCCTTAAGCTACTTAGGTTATTGAACAACTAAGGTCCTACCCAAGATGAATTGATTATGTTCTAGAATGTTTTAAAAAAAATTATCAAGTTAATTAAGTAGGTGATTAAAGGTTAGCCCTTAATTAAGTTTGGATTAAGGAAGGAGAGGGGTTTAGGGAATGGCTTAGAGACAATTCCCCAAATCCATTCCATAAACCTCTTCTTCACTTAAGTGAGGCTTAATTAACTTAAAAAGGGGGTAAACCTCTATTCACATGCTTAATTACCCTTAATTACATAAAGAGAGTGATTAAGGATTCATTACATGATTTCCCTAATTAACTCATCAATAAATCCCAAGAAAATTAGGGGAGGCAAAGGTCATCCCACTAAATATACCAAAGAAATTTGAAATGAATTAATAAAATAATTAGGGAGTAATTAGGGTTACTAAATTTTTATTAAAACCTTAATTGAGGAAAATACACTATCCCAAATCTATTGGATATATTTTTAGATTATTCTCCTAAGAAATATCTTTACATTGCATTTTACCTTATATCTTTATGATTTTTTCTAGAATTAGTTATGTTATTTTGAATTTTCCATGATTATCTATTAATTAAATGGCATCAAGGATTTGATGTGGTTTAATCATGATTTGGGGATAAGTCCATTAAGAAGGATTTATGGGACTTAGAAAATTTTCAGAGTTTATAGTTTGAATTTTTGAATTTGGTTTGATTGGTTTATATTTATATTTTATCTATATATGTGAATATAAATGTAAATATAAATAAGTTTTTATAAAATCCCAAGAATTTGAATTAATTTGATGATGGTTTAGGTTAAGTTCATTAATGGAAAATTAATGCCCTAGGAAAATTTTAAATTGGGAATTTAATTTTTGCATTTGATTTGATTAATTTATATTTATATTTCATTTATATATGTGAATATAAATGAGAATATAACTGAGTTTTGAGAAAATCCCATGAGTTTGAAATGGTTTGATCAAGATTTTGGATAAGTCCTTTAATGAAACATTAAGGGACTTAGGAAATTTTTAAATTGGAAATTTAATTTGAGAACTTGATTTGACTGATTTATATTTCTATCATTTACATATGTGAATATAAATGAGAATATAAATGAGTTTTGATAAAATGTCATGAGTTTGAATAGGTTTGATCAAGATTTTAGGCTAAGTCCATTAATGGAAAATTAAGGGACTTAGGAAAAATTCATGAATTGGCTTGGAATTTTGAATTTAGTTTGATTGATTTGAATTTATATTTCATTTATATATGTGAATATAAATGAGGATATAAATGAATTATGAGAAAATCTTAAATGATTTGATTTGGTTTAGATCATGGTTTGGTTAAGTCCTTAAGGGAAGGTTAAGGAATTAGGCAAAATTTGGACTTACGAATTTTGAAGGATTTTGATCATGGGTTTATATCATGGAGTTCAATCATGGATTTTAATCATGAATTTTAATCATGGAGTTGATTTGAGTTTGGAGAAAATAAAATAGAGTTTATTTGGAGTTTGACTTGAAAGAAGGAAAGTGAGGAATGATATAAGCTAAGGGTAGGAAATTTTCCTAACACCCCTAAGGCATGACCTATCCCATGGCTAACTCTTCTAACTCTTCTAGGGATAGGTTGAGTGTCCACCTAATCACTAGATGTGTCTTAAGACTAAGGAACTTTTAAAGTCTAAGAGAAGTCCTATGTCTAAGATGGAGGGTTGAGAACTCATTCTAAAAATGAGGTCGACGGATTATAAGTCCTAGTAATCTAGTAAAATTTCAACTCAAAACATGTAATTCTCTTCACTTTAAAAATTATAAAGCCCAACTACAGGATAGATTGGAATGGTCACTAGGCTTCCTAGTATCTTGAGCATCTCTTACCTATTTTCTTTGGCTTCCAAAAATAAGTCTTGTTCATTTGATTTATCCCGATTGATTTTCCAAATATAGTCAATCCTTTGATAGTCTAATCTTGAAATCTTTAGAGATTCTAATTATCTACTTTAATCAAGAATATTCCTAAGGAATTCACCTTCCTTAGGATGTAATTAACTATGGAGGCTTACTTCTATAAGTAACTTTAGAACCTAATTTAATATAAGCCCTGCTTTATTCATCCATGTAAAGCAAGGGAAAAATCTCTAGTGCATTCGAAGATCCATCATGCCTTAAGAGTCCTTATTAGGTGATTAGGTCCATTGAATGGTGGTGTCTCTATCTTTCTAGATAGTACATCATACCTCAGTGTCATATTCGATCACTTCAATAAGTACCCCCCAACGATCTGTGAGGTATCCCCCCATATACATCCAAAAATAAACATCATAGTATGTTTGAAAAATAATTTTTTGAAAGCATTTTTAGTTTGTGATGATATTTATCATATGTTTGATTTGTTTAATTTGATTTGTTTAATTTGTTTTGAAAATGGTATCCTTACTTAGCAAATTTAGGTATGCTAAGAGAGGCCCAAATATGTTTGATATTTTATTTTGATTTGAAAATGAAACCCTTACTTAATAAATTTGGGTATGTTAAGTAGGATCCAAGTGTGTTTGATATTTTATTTTGGTTTGAAAAAGGGAAACTCTTATTTAACAAATGTGGGTATGTTAAATAGATTTTAATTTATTTTATGTATTGTTTGATGATGGAATTCCTATTTGAAAATTTTGGGTATGTCAAATGGAATTCAAATGTGATTTAATTTTCATGATTTTAGAAAAAGGGAACTCTACTTAACAAATGTAGGTATGTTAAATAGAATTCAATTTATATTATTTTTTGAAAATGGATCTCTCATTTGACAAATTTGGGTATGTCAAAATGGAGTTCAAATATGTTTTGATGTTTATGATTTTGAAAAGGGGGACACTATTTAGCAAATGTAAGTATGTCAAATAGAATTCAATTTATTTTGATTTTAAAGAAAGGAACTCTCATTTGACAAATTTGGGTATGTCAAATGGATTTCAAATATGTTTTGATTTTGTGTGTGATGTTGCTTTTGAAAAGAGATAACTCTCACTTAACAAATTTGGGTATGTTAAGTGAAGTTCAATGATATACTGATTTTCAATTTTCTTTTGATTTTGAAAATGAAAATCCACTTAACAAATTTATGTATGTTAAGTTGAGTTGGTCAATTTTTTTGAAAAGGTGTTTGAAATATTTTAAAGAACTCTCATTTAACAATTTTGATATGTTAAATGGAGTTGGTTGATTGATTGATTTTATTTTGAAGAATGTGCTTTTAAGAAATCTGAAAAGAGTTTTGATTATGCATATTTGATTTTAATTTCTTAAAAGGATCCTTAGTTAACAAATTTAAGTATGTTAAATGAGGTTTGATTGTCTTCTTTATCGTTTGAAAAGATATTTGAAAGTTTTATATTTTGTGAACTTTATGTTATGTGAAGTGCATTTCAAAAATGACTTTATTTTGAAAAAGTGCTTTTGGAAAATTTTGCAAAAGACTTTACTTGTTTAGTTTGAATTTTATTAAATTTCTTGAATATGGGATGAACCTTGCCTCACTAAGCTAGTGGTAAAGAGATTCTGAATTTAGTCATCTCCTTTTATTGGTTAATTTATTTTTACCTATTGGGGGACCTAATATGGGTTTCAAGACCTACATGGAGTGAGGTCCTACAACCTAAAGGATGTTGCTACCTTTTCTTAAGAATGAAATAAGCTAAGTGTTAATAGAAAGAAAGATAGTTTGGGGCTTATATGAAATATAAGTCCACTATTGATGTTTAGAGACAATAATTTTCTACAAAAGAATGAGAGAGGAATAATCCCCAGTGAAATCGCCAGAAAAATCTATGGAGTTTATTTTTGAATGTGGGGACACCACGACAGATCGTAGGAGGAATTTATTGAAGTGATCGGTATGACATTAAGGTATGATGTACTATCTTAAAAGATAGAGGCATCACCCTTCAATGGACCTAGTCACCTAATGAAGACTCATAAGGCATAATGGGTCTTTGAGTGTACCAGAGATTTTCCTTCATGGATGAATAAAGCAAAGTTTATATTAAACTGGGTTTTAAAGTTCCCTATGGAGGCAAGCCTCCATAACTAATTATATCTTAGGGAATGAAGTTCCTTAATAATACTCTGGATTAAAATAGACAATTATCATCTCCAAAGAATTCAAGGTTAGACTATCAAAGGATTGGTTATGTTCAGAAAATCAAGTGGGAAAGCTCAAGGAGAAGACTTACTTTTGGAATCCAAATGGGAGAAGTAGGAAATGCTCATGATAATATAAACATTCTTATATAAATTATAATTTTTTAATTGAATTAAACAAAATATACCAACACAATCTATAGGTGAGGCTTTATGTGTATCCTAGGAAATAGCAATCCTAAATCTAAATAGGTGGTTAAAGTTCACCACCATAAGAAGAGGATGAACCATCGATTTTGGACTTATAATTTTGGAGTGGTCTGTGCTAACACTTCTTATGATTTTAAAATCATGTAGTCCAATCTTATGAATTTTAAGATAGCTAGGGTAGTTATTAAATTTGAAAGAGACTAAAATCCTAAACCCACTCCTTAAGAGATTAGATCTTGAGTGTATGAGCATATTACTTAATCTATAAATGCAAAATCTTTTCAAATTTTTATTCCATTTTAAACACATCATTTTGATAAAGGCTTTAAGATTTTGATGCTTAAATGCATGATGAATTAAAGTTGTTGGCTAAATCAGTGAGAAATGTGTGTTTTCCATCATAAGGGATGCCCTCACAGGTCAAGCATTCTCTATCGTGCAAGGATGGAAATTCCCTATTTTCAAGAATGAAACAATATGCATGCATGATGTGAAACTTATAACATTTAGCTAAGGGGATGATAAATCTTTTAATTATCTTGATTTACATCCTAGGCTGTATGATGAGGTTATAAGTTTTAGAAAATTTTAGTTATAAGTGATTACTTGGGTAAAAATTTTATTTTATCCTAAGAGTCTAATTGCATCCATGCCACACATTAAAGAACCAATAATTTAAGAAATTAAGAAAAGCATGCCATTTTAATGCTCAAACTAAACAAATCATCAAACATTTTATAAAATAGCATAAAAGAATATAAGTAGGTCGGTAACTGCATACAAGAAAATATGGGTAGAGCTCTACTCTTATACAACCCAGAATATGAAAGAATAATTATAATTTGCAAATGAATAAATATTATGGAGGTCTTCATTTCCTTATTCTTCATACTTCACTTCTTTGCTTCCCTGATTTAGTAGGTTTCAAGGCATCACATGGCACCCCAGGACAAAGTCTTCTAGCCAATGATCATCATAATCCCCCATAGCACCAATCCTAATTCCTAATGAAAAATTACATTATGGAAGCGTTAGCTAAATATACATCCTAAGCTTATATATATTTTCACACATGGGTAAGCCCACCTATCCTAACTTGGATTATGCTTAGGGTTTGAGCAACCTGCAAAGAGGGAATTTATATTTATTTTTAAAGCATCCCTTAAGCATAATCCCCTACAGAAAGCATGATTAGGCTAATATCTGCCTACTATCTAGTCTACAAAATATACACCCTAACATCCAGTCTGAAATAATACATCATAAAACAAAATAAACATCACATCATACACCACCCTAACATAGATGTAGAAGTGGTGACTTGATTTTAATGTGTGTCTTAAGGCTTGGTGTGGTATGTCTTACAAAGCATTATAGTTATGATTTTCTCTATTTGGAAGGATTTAATTTAACATAAAGGGTTGGTTTCACTTTAAGTTGTTTAATTGATTTGAGAATTTTAATTTGTGTTTTCTTTTGTTTCATACGACCTACACTTAGCAATTAAGTGTTATAAAGAGAAGAAAGGGGATCATTCCCTTTCATCCCTACATTAATCCACTTTCTAAAGTACATTAGTTGATTTAGTTCTCTTTAGTGAATGGTTTATTAAATGATTTAATTAATCCTAAGTTTAGGTTTACTTTAAATAATCCTATTCAAAATGAAATGATTCTTAAGATTAATTTAATTGAATTATTACCACATGACATATATTAAATCATTCATTACATGTAATGTGCATATGATTTAACCCTAAGCATATTTATACATGCAATATGTTTTAGCACACTTATATGATGAATGTTTATGCATATTTGGATTTTATACTTTTCATTCAATTGAATTATTTAATCATATTAATTTAAAACTCAATCTAAATTCTTATACAAAAAGACATAAGAATAAAATTCAGTAGATACTTATCATTATTAACCAGGGAAGTGAGGTAATCAAATGACCTCCTTGGGGCTACTTAAAGTCTCATATTAGGGATGTCCAAACTATATACCCATTTGCATTCAAATATATGTAAATTTGCATACATGAACGTAGAAAAGAAAGCCCCAAATCACATTATTAAATAATTAAATCAATTGAATAATTATATATGCTTGCATTTTTAATATAAAAGAAGAATTCTCATTCTTTAATCACATGTACAAACACATGTATAAGAGACATAAACAAGTCGTGCCATTGTTAACCAGGAAAGTGAGGTAATCAAATGACCTCCTTGGGGCTACTTAAAGCCTCATATTTTTGGGATGTCCAGACTAAACACTTATTTTCTCAAATACATATGGATGTATATATAAATAAAAGAAGGAAAATCATGCAAAATTAACATTTTTTATTTGATTAAAATATTTATGTATGTGAAACAAAGTGCTATCCAAATTCTAATTTAGAAATACAATGGAATGAAATCAAATAAGTATGTGTCACTGTTAACCAAGAAGTGATGTAATCAAATGAACTCATTGGGGCTAGCTAAAGCCCCGTGTTCACGAGATGTCCGGACTATATACTTATTAACATTCAAACCCATGTAAAACTACATATGAATTAAGAAAAGAAAGCTTTACTTCACATATCTAAGCTATAAGCACATGCAAACCTAAATGTATTCATAACTACTATCAATCTAATTAATGAAATTGATTTATTTACTTTAAAAAATAATTTTGAATTTATTAGTGATAATAGTCACACATATTATACATTAATCCAACACATGCAAGTTTACATAAAGGAAAATCATTTGATTTATTTAATTTTGAAAATAAGAATGTATGATTTCAAATGACATACAATATTTAACATGATTTAATTCAATCAAATTAATTCCTAAGAACAACCATATTAAATAAAACCATTTAAAGTAAACCAAAGCTTTCTTAATATCATTTTTAATTTCATGTTTTCATTTGATTTAGGGATGTGAGAAAAGGTTTGTTGATCTTAACCCATTTTCATGTTTGTTAATTGATTTGATTTAATGAAAAGCAATTAAGTTGGTTTTTTGAATCAATTAAGTTGTGGTATGCATTAAATACATTAATTAACCCTTACATATGTCACCTTAACATAATTACCCAGATAATTGTGAGTCAACATGATATGCACAAGCATTGAAAATTAAATTAGTAATGATCCTAAGAAATGAAAGAGGCCTAATGTAATTGGTTCATGATTAGTGGTTAATTAAATTAAGAGACTTAATTAAGTACTCTTATAATTCTGCCACACACATGGGCTAATTACAATTTCTTAGGCTCCTTTAGGTTATTAAACACCTAAAGATCTACCCCAAGATTTCATTAATTAAGTTTTGATGTGATTATGATTTTAAATTAATTAATTAATCCATTTGATTAATTAATTAAACATTAATTGATTTAATTGATGAAATGAACTTAGGAAAATAAATTAGGAAGGAGTTCTTAACCTTATCCCATAGGTTCATTCACTATTGAACCTAATAAACTTAATTAATTAATTTATTACTATTCATGAGATTAATTAATGATTAATAAACTTAAGAGTCTAATTAAATCTTAATTAGTCAATTTTCCTAATTAATTAAGTAATAAATCCCAAGAAAATCATGGGAGACAAAGGTCATCCCGTTAAATAAACCCCCAAAGTTTGTGGTTAATCACTTAAGTAATTAGGTAATTATTAGGCTAATTAAGTTTGTAATTAAATCTTAATTAAGTCTTAATTATTGTTCAAAATCAATTACGATCATTCTTAATTAATTCTCCTCTAAAATACCTTTAAAATGAGTATTTATTTGTATTTTTTAATTTTTTTGCAATTAGTTATGATTTTTATAATTTTTAGCCATTAAAACACATTAATTAGGCCTAATTAAACCTTAATCCCATCAGCACCACATGGGGCATTGATGCAGTATGCTTTTCACCTAGCACCATGGAATTGGTTATTATGAGTCAACGCTTGTGTGGCGGCTAAGATCGAATAGCCACGATTAATCCCATGTGTGTTTGAGTGAAAATGTGGGGGTGTATACCCCCCTTCCTCTTGATCGAACGAAGGGGCTGAGCTTGGCTCTTTGTAATCATCAGCCACCTCAGAGGGTCATGGGTGTCCTTGAGTGGATGAGTTGGCTCGGTTTGATTGGGTGAAGGTGTGGAGGTGGCTGCCAAGGAGTATAGTGGGTATCCTTAGTGGTTCAAGTTCTCCAATGGGGGAGGTGGGGTGATTTCACCTCCCCATGGGTCATGGCCTACCCAACCACCTTTGGGTTAGGTTGGGCAGTGTCTTAAGAGCCTAGGTGGAATAATGGGAGAGTGTCAAGTGGCCAAGGAATGGAAATGATCACTTACAAGAGTGATTTTCCTTATGTGATACGCTTAGCCCAAGGTTAGGATGGTCATTTGGTATCAAATTTGACTTGGTCAGATTTCAAATGAGTCAAAAGTGGGTTGGGCCAAATTTCATGTCATTTGGAGTTGATTAGGTTCAATTTGGCTCAATTTGACCCATTAGGTCAAGTTAGGGTCAAAATAAGTTAGGTTGACCAATTGGTCAAATTAGGTCAAGATCATATGATCAATTAGAGTGTATTAGTGTCATTGGTTTTGTTCAATTTGTCTAGATATGATTTTGGCTCATTTGAGTTCATTTGGGTCAAATGGGTCAAGTTGACCAATTTGACCCAATTGATCAAATTAGCTTGGGACATGGTTTGGTTTGGGTTTGGTTGATCATTTGGAATAAGTTGTGGACTTTGGTTGAGTTTAATTTGGATTGGATTAGGTTTTAGGTTGGTTTGACCCTTTAGGTCAAGTTGGGTTCAATAGGTCATTTGGGTCTACTAGGTTAATTGGGCTCAATTGAGGCTTTAATCAAGTTCAATAATCAATTTGGAATGAACTTGAATCATTGGTTGCAATCAATTGGTTCATATCTTGATTTGACCCAATTTGGTCTTTTAGGTCAATTTGGGTCAACATGGGTCAAGATGGCCAATTGGGTTTGGATTGGCGCAATTGAAGGTCAAGTCATGTTCAAGTATTGATTTTGGATGGGTATCGATCAGTAGTTTCGATGGATTCTACTTAGGTTGCAATTTGGCTAGTTTGGGTTTATATTGGTTAAGAAGGTTGACTTGGTCAAAGGGCTAGGTTGACTTGGTTTGACCCAATTTATGATAATTGATTAACCTAGGAAGATCAACAATCTTATTATGAAGTTTGGATTTGCTTAACTCACTTTGATTTGGATTGAATTGAATTTTAGTTCAAATAGGTCAAATTGGTCATTTTGGGTCAAGTGAACAAATTGTGTTAAGTTGGCTTGATTTTGGATTGAGTTGAATTTAGTTGAATTGATATATGGATTTGGGATTGATATATAAATTCAATTGAAATTGATTTGGGTTTGAATCAGTTTTGGTTCATTTAAAAATCTCAGTCAAAAGGGCTAGGCTGGGTTTGACTTGAGTTGATTTTGATTTGGCTTGATGATTGTAGATTTTATTTATATTTGGAATTATGATTGATGGAATGATTGATTTATGAGAAAATCAGTTGGTTTTGGTTTGAATTTGAATGGAATTTGGCTAAGTCCATGATATTGGCTTGAAGGGTTTAAATTTGGATTTTGATTTAGTTTGATTTAGTTTTTATGATTTAAATATATTTTTCATTTATATATATGATGATGATTGAAGATATGATTGATTCATGAGAAAATCAATTGAGTCTGAAGTGATTTGGGTTAAGATTTGGCTAAGCTCATGAAGGTGGGTCATAGGGCTTAAATTTGGATTTTGATTTAATTTGATTTAGTTTGATTTAGTTTTGATTATTTGAATGTATATTTGATTTATATTTAGGAAGATGATTGAAGATATAAATTGATCAAGAGAAAATCAATTGATTTTGGATTGATTTAGATAGGATTTTGGCTAAGTTCATGAAATTGATTCAAAGGACATAAGAAGGATTTCAAGTTTGATTTGATCATGGGCTTCAATCATTTGGTTTGGAATTTACATTTGGATTTGGTATTTGAATTGAATTTGAGGTTTGGTTTGAGAAGGTGAACATGGATTGAGTTTGGGTTGTAGGGTAGGCGGATTATCCTAATCCTTAAGGCATAACTTTATCTTACAATTAACCCTTCTAAGTCTCTAGGCTTAGGTTAAATGTTTACTGAATTGCTAGACGTGTCTTTCGACTAGGGAAGTCTTAGTGTCTAGAAGACTCCTAAGTCTAAGATGAGGAGATTGAGAACTCACTCCAAAAGTGAGGTTAACACTAACTTGCTAAGGAGTTTGCATGTCCAGAATATGAGTTGTTGACCTCACTTTGGAGTGAGTTCTCAATCTCCTCATCTTAGACTTAGGAGTTTTCTATGAGACTCTAGTCATAAGACACTTCAAGCAAGTCAAACACTTAACCTAAGCTAGAAACTTAGAAGGGTTAATTATAGATTAGGCTGTCTTAGACTTGGGAGATTCACCTACCCTATAGCCTAAACCGAATCCATGTTCACCTTCTTAAGCCATAACAAAACCTCAAACTCAATTCAAATACCAAATCCAAATCCAAATTCCAAGTCAAATGATTGAAGCTCATGATCAAATCCAAACTCAAGATCAACCTTAGCCCAATGATTTTATCTTATGGGCTTAGCCTTAACCACATTCAAATCAGTCCAAACTCAAGTGATTTTCTCAAATATCAATTCAACCCTTCAATCAATCTATCAAAATTACAACCAAACTCAATTCCAAATCCAAATTGCCAAAATCAAACTAAATTAAGGTCCAAATCTAAGCCATATGACCTACCTTCATGATCTTAGCCAAATTTATCTTCAAACCACTTCAAACTCAATTTATTTTCTGATGAATCAATCATATCTTCAATCATCTTCACAAATATAAATAAAATATACATTTAAATCATCAAAACTAAATCAAAATCCTCCTTAAAACACTTTGAGCTAATTTCATGAGCTAGCCAAAATCTCATCCAAATAAAACCAAATACAAATGATTTTCTCATAAATCAAGCATACCTTTAATCATATTCATAAATATAAATGAAATCTACAATCATCAAACCAAACTAAAATCAACCCAAGTCAAACCCAATTTAGCCATCTTGACTTGAAATACCCAAAATGAACCAAAACTTATCCAAACCCAAATCAATTGCAATTGAATTTATTTATCAATCCAAAATCTATATATAAACTCAACTAAGCTCAACTCAATCTAAAATCAAGCCAACTAAATCCAACTGGTCCACTTGACCCAAAGTGGCAAATTTGACCTATTTTAGTCAAGTTCCAATCTTACTCAAATTTGATTGATCCAAGCCTACCTAAACCTCCTATCATGATTGTTGATCACCCTAGGTTGATCAATTGTCATAAATTGGGTCAAACCAAGTTAACTTAGTCCTTTGACCAAATCAACCCTTAACCCATATGAATCCAAACTAGTCAAATTATAATTTAAGCCAAATTAATTGAAACCAATGACACACACTCATCCAAAATCAATACTTGAACATGACTTGACCTTCAATTGAGCCAAACCTAACCCAATTGGCCCTCTTTACCCAAGTTGACCTAAATTGACCTAATAGACCAAATTGGGTCAAATCTTGATATAAACCAAATTGATTGCAACCAATGGCTCGAGTTCATTCCAAATTGATTATTAAACTTCACCAAAGCCTCAATTGAGCCTAATTGACCTACTAAACCCAAATGACCTATTGAACACAACTTGACCTAAAGGGTCAAACCAACCTAAAACCCAATCCATTTCAAATTGAACTCAACCAAAGCCTACAGCATATTCCAAAATATCAACCAAACCCAAACTAAGCCATGACCCAAGCCAATTTGGCCAATTGGGTCAAATTGGTCAACTTGACCCAATTGACCCAAATGAACTCAAATGAGCCAAAATCAAATCTAAGTAAAATTAAACTAAACCAATGACACCAATACATCCCAAATAATCCTATGAACTTGACCCAAACATTAGTTTGACCCAATTTGACCTAAATGGGTCAAATTGAGCCAAATTGAATCTAATCAACTCCAAATGACATGAAATTTGACCAAACTTACTTTTGACTCATTTTAAATCTGTCCAAATCAAATATAATGCCAAATGACCATTCTACCCATGGGTCAAGGGAATCACATGAGGCAAATCACTCATGTAAGTGGCCATTTCAACTCCTTGGCCACTTGGCACTTTCCCATTGGTCAACATAGGCACCTAAGATACTGCCCAACCTGACCCAAGGGGTGGTTGGGTTGGCCATGACCCATGGGAGGTGAAATCACCTCACCCTCCCCATTGGTGCACATGTAAACTAAAGGAAACCCACTAATCTCTTTTAGCAGCAACCTCCCAAGCTTTGGCCAACTAAACTAAGCCACCTAGAATGATTCTCTACCATTCCCAACCACCATCTACGGTCGAACATCCATTAGAAACCAAATCAAGCTGAGCTGTCCGATCTTTGGAATGAGGGGGTATACCCCCCTCATTTCAATCCAAATCAAGGAGTGAACCTTAGTGTGAGCTAGAGAACCCTAAGGAGAGTCCCCTAGAGCTTCCTAGAGTATTTCTTAAGCTCCCCACAATCCCCATTGGCAGTTTCCTTCAAAACTGAAATAGGGCAACCTTCCTCTCACTCCCATTTTCTCAAGGCTCAACCAAAGTGCAATTAACTTTGCACACACCATCCTTAGAGCTAGTCAAAGAAGAATGAAACATCCCCCAAGCTTCCCGACAACCAGATGACTGATTTTGATCAATATCGACCACCAAAGTTCCAGGCATTGATCTTCTGAGCCATCCACCTCAAATTGGAGCTTATGTTGATCAGCAGAGCTTCATCTCTACTTGATGAAGCTTCCTTAATCACAATTTCCACCAGTCTTGAGCTCCGATGAGGTTTTCCATGAAAACTAATTTTCAGGTGAAAATGAGTTGAAACATTTTGAATAAATTATTCATCCCATGCGATCTTGAACGTTGGATTCTTCGCGCTAAGGTGTGGGATCCTTTTAGAGTCGATCCGAGCTCGGGTAAGCTCTAATCATGTGAGCAATGGCGGACGGACCCTCGCTTACGTGATGATAGATCATGCACTGTTCAATCCACATGATTGGAATGGACGAACGTGATTAGATCCATTAGAATTATTCGATTTAATCTTTTTGTTTTATGGGATTAATCATAGATCTTAGATCGATAATGCCCACGAAAGCGCTCGCCACCGCCACAAGTTAACTAGGATTATTTTTAACAACCAATCCCACAATGCCATGTGGAAAGCGCACTGCATTAGTGTGCCACATAGCACTGACGAGATTAAGGGTTAATTAAGCCTAATTAATGTGTTTTAATGGCTAAAATTTGTAAAAATCATAACTAATTGTAAAAAAATCAGAAAAATATAAATAAATGCTCGTTTTAAAGGTTTTTCATATGAAAATTTATTTAAAATATTCTTAATGAATTTTAAATAGTAATTAAATATTATTTAAGGTTTAATTATAAAGTTAATTAGCTTAATAACTCTTTAATTACCTGAGAAATTAACCCCAAATTTTATAAGTTAATTTGATGGGATGACCTCTCCCTCCCTTGATTTTTTGGGATTTATTACTTACTTAATTAGGAGAATTGACTAATTAATCCCTAATTATTCTCTTCATCCAATTAATAGTTAATTAATCCCATAAACAATAACAAATTGATTAATTAAGTTCATCAATCACTATTTAACTATGAATGAACCCATGGGATAAAGTTAGGGGCTCCTTAATTTATTTCCCTAAGTTCATTTCATTAATTAAATCAATCAAAGCTTAATTAATTAATTAAACTACTTAATTAATTAAATTGAAATTATAATCACATCAGAACATTATTAATTAAATCTCGAGTAGATCTTTAGGTGTTTAATAACCTAAAGGAGTTTAATGAAATTATGGTTAGTCCACATGCGTGGGAAAACTATAACAGTAATTAAATAAGTTTCTTAACTTAATTAATCATTAATTATAAGCCAATTGCATTAGGTCCCTTTTATTTCTTAGGATCATTGCTAATTTACATTTCATGCATATCATGTTGGCTCATAATTATTTGGATGATTATATTAAGGTGGCATAAGAAAGGGTTAATTAATGTATTTAATGCATACTACAAATTAATTAACTTATAAAATCAACTCAATTATATTTCCTTAAACCAAAATTAATTAACAAATATGGGAATGGGATAGGACTAGCAAACCTTTTCTTATATCCTTAAATCAAATCTAAACACAAAATTAAAAATGGAATTAAAGAAGCTTTGGTTTACTTTAAATGGTTTTATTTGATATGATTGTCCTTGGGAATTAATTTAATTGAATGAAATCATGAGTTTATATTTATTTATTCCATTCTAATCATGTTAAATATTGTATGTTATTTAAAATCATGCATTCATCTTTCGAAAATTAGTTAAATAAAATGGTTTTCTTTTATGTAAGTTTGCGTGTGTTGGATTAATTTATAATATGTGTGGCTATTATCACTAATAAATTCCAATTATTTTTCCAATGTTTATAAATCAATTACATTGATTAGAGTGATAGTAGTTATGGATACATATAGGTTTGCATGTGCTTATAGCTTAGATATGTGAAGTGAAGCTTAATTTTTCATAATTCATATGTGGTTTTACATGTATTTGAATATTAATAAGTATATAGTCTGGACATCTCAGGAATATGAGATTTTAGCTAGCCCCAAGTATATAGTTTGCATGTCATATGTGATGGAAAAGAATGATTTAATATATGTCATTGGTAGTAATCAATTAAATTAGTCTTAAGATGTCTTTCATCTTGAATAGGAGTATCTAAAGTGAACCTAAACTTAAGATTAATTATATCATTTAATAAGCCATTCACTAAAGAGAACTAAATCAAATTAATGCACTTCAGAAAGTGGCTTAAGGTAGAGATGAGAGGAAATGATCCTCTTTCTTCTCTTTATAACACTTAGTTGCTAAGTGTAATCATATGAAACAAAAGAAAACTCAAATTAAAATTCTTAAATCAATTAAACAATTTCAAGTGAAATCAACCTTTCATGTTAAATTGAATCCTTCTATACTTAAAAAATACAACACTAATGCCTAGCAAGACTTACCACACAAAGCCTTAACACGCACATTAGAACTAAGTCACCATTTCTAGCTTTATGTTTGGATGGTGCATGATGTGATGAATGTTTTATTTTGTGATGTATTGTTTTAGAATAGATGTTAGTGTATATATATGATTGGCTGATATTAGCCTAATCATATTTTCTACAGGGGATTGTGCTTAAGGGATTGCTTAAAAATAAATATAAAAGCTCTCTTTGTAGGTTGCTTAAACCCTTAAGCATAATCCAAGTTAGGACAGGTGGGCTTGGTTACCCATGTGCAGGGTGCTAAGTCCAAATCATATATACATAATTGCTTGGGATTGTATATGTATTTAGCCAACACTTATTTTGCAGGTGCAATCAAATTTACTTTTCCTATTTTAAATGTAATTTTGTATTAGAAATTAAGATTGGTGTTATGGGGGATTAGGATGAGTATTGGCGATTATGCTTTTTCATGAAAAGCCATGTGATGCCTTGAAGTCCACCAATTCAAAAGGGAAGGAAGATACATGAAGACATGAAGAATGGAGAAAAGAAGACCCCCATATCATTTGATAAAATTTTAATTATTCTTTTATGTTATAGGTTGTATAAGGGTAGAACTTGGCTACCCACCTTTTTTTCGAGTTGTACGACGGTACCCGACCATACCGACCTCTTATTCTTTAATGATAGTTATGGAAATTTATTAATGACTTGTTTACTTTGCACACTAGAAATGACATCTTCTTCATAGTTTCTTAAATGTTTGATGCTCTAATGTGTGGCCTAGATGCGTTACGAGGATCTTAGGATAAAACAAACTTTCTACCCCAATTAATCACTCATAACTAAACTTTAAACAATTCATAACCTCACCATAAAGCCTAGGCATAAAATAAGATAATTAAAAGATTTAGCAACCCCTTAGTTGTATGGTTGAATGTTTCACAACATGCATATTATATTATTTCTCTCTTGAAAATAGGGGATTTCCATCCTTGCACAATAGAAGAATGCTTGACCTGTGAGGGCATCCCTTGTATTGGAAAACACACATTTCTCATCAATTTAGCCAACAACTTTAT
Organism: Cymbidium sinense; assembly: GCA_021442155.1. Taxonomy (NCBI): domain Eukaryota; kingdom Viridiplantae; phylum Streptophyta; class Magnoliopsida; order Asparagales; family Orchidaceae; genus Cymbidium; species Cymbidium sinense. The sequence continues at coordinate 181,350,910 of CM038220.1, forward strand.
TTCATCATGCATATAAGCATCAAAATTCAAAAGCCTTTGTCAAAATGATGTGTCTAAAATGGAATAAAATTTGAAAAGAGTTTACATTAGATTAATTCATTACTCATACCACTCATGCTCTAGTTTTTTAGGCACTAAGTTTAAGAACTTTAGTCTATTTTCTAAATAAATAATAGCCCAACTATCTTGTAATTTTATATGAAAGGACCACATGGATTTCAATTGAAGGAGAAGTTAGCTAGCAATCACTCTAGACTATTGTAAGCTTAGTAATCCAGTGGTTTATTCTCTCTTGTGGAGGTAAACCTTATACCCATCTTCACTTAGATTTAGATCATGTCTTAGCTTATGCTAAAGCTCCCTAAATTTAGGATCTGAGGTTGTTGTTTCCTTTGGGCTACATGCATAAATCCTCACCTCTTAAGCATTTCCATAATCTTGTATTTTTGGATTATAAGCCCTAGCAATCTAATAAAACTCAACTCAAATAAATAAGTCTCTTCAATTTCAAAATTATAAAGCCTAATCATAGGATAGATTGGAATGCTCACTAGGCTTCTTAGTATCATTAGCATTCCCTACTCATCTCCTTTGGCTTCCAAAATAAGTCTCTCCATTTGATCTATCTCAATTGATTTTTCAAATTCAACCAATCTTTTGATAGTCTTAACCTTGAAATCTTTGGAGATAATGATGGTCTACTTTAATCAATTGTATTCTTAAAGAATTTCAATCCATAGGATGTAATTAACTATGGAGGCCTTCCTCTATAGGAAACTTTAGAACCCGATTTAATATAAACCCTACTTTATTCATCCATATAAAGCAGGGAAAATATCTCCATTACATTTGAAGACCCATCATGCCTTAGGAGTCTTTATTAGGTGACTAGGTCCATTGAAGGATGATGCCTCTATCTTTTGAGATAGTACATCACACCTCAATATCATATCCGATCACTTCAATAAGTATCCCCTATGATCTGTGTGGTGTCCCCCCATACATCCAAAAATAAATACCACATGAGTACATATCAATAAAGGTCCAAAATAGATAATTCTTATCCCTTATTGATATCAAACTCATCAAAAAGTACTCTCTTGAAGGGGAGGTTGTCGTTGCTAAGAAGGACGATGAGTTAGATTAGAGGCAACCATTCATGGATTTCCTAAATAGAGGAAAATTATCTTAAGAGAAGTCCTAAGCCCATTAGATGAAGCAGAGGGCACTTTCCTACGCCCTTGTGGATGGTGTCTTATACCGCAGTCCTTCGATCATATGTGGTTATGTTGTTTAGATAAACACGAAGCACGTAAGATCATGACTGAGGTGCACTCAAGATTATGTGGAGCTCATCAATCTAGTACAAAGATGAAAGTCGATATCAAGAGACTAGGATACTACTAGTCATCGATGATTACAGACTGCATGGACGTAGATAGGCGATGCCACCAATGTCAAGTACACAGTGTGGTCCTACATCAACCACCCAACATCATACACTCAACATTAGCCTCATGGCCATTCAAGTGTTGGGGTACTGACATAGTAGGTATGATTGATCCTCCTTCTTCCAAGGGTCATCGGTTCATCTTAAGCTTCACTTTTTTTCAAGTGGGTAGAGCGATTTCAAAGAGGTCACTCAGATGTGCTTTCAAAACCATATTGTATATAGATTCGGGGTGCCTTGAAGAATTATATCTAATAATGGTACTGCATTCAAGAGCACCAAGATCAACAACTTTGCCCGAAGACACAACATAGATTGGAAACATTCTACCATCTACTACCGAAGGGCAAATGGCTTAGCAAAGGCCTTCAACAAAACTCTCATTCAAATACTAAATAAGACACTCGATGACAACAAATGATAGTGGCATGAGTAGTTAGTTGAAGCCTTATGGGCTTACCGCACCATATATAGAACTCTGACTTAGTCTACTCCCTTCTCCTCAGTGTATGGGTCTGAAGTAGTTCTACCATTAGAAGTCCAACTCCCATCACTAAAGATAGTTGTGGGTAATAAGATCATAGCAGAGCAAAATGTTAAGTTGAGGTTAAAAGAGCTCAAAGGTTTGGAGGAGAGACTCTTACAAGCATTCCAGAATCTCGAGTTATATAAAGCCAAAATAATTCAAGCTCACAACAAGGTGGTCCTTCCTAGAGATTTTCAAGTATGGGAGCTTATTTTAGTTCTAAGGAGACCAATTGTTGTCTATCGTAAGATGGGAGGCATGTTTAAACCCACTTGGGAAGGCCCTTTTTCCATATAGAAGGCCTACTAAGGAGGATCTTATCAGCTTATTAATCATAAGGGAGAGCGCCCAATGCTTCCAATCAATAGGCTCTACTTAAAGAAATATTATCCATAAATCATGTTTGAAAATAATTATCATCAATGAAAATTTCATTTCAAATTCAATCTCTTCCATGTTAAAAGTATTCTTGTTTATGAATCCATCATGATGTGTTTAGGGTAGGTGTAAGGGACCAGAGCGGCATCATATCCTTCATTGACACAACATAAACATAAACTATGCACAAACATATAAAATAAACACATATCTTTTGTCTTGAGTTACTTTGAGTTGGGATAACACCCTCAATGACACTCACTCGGCAACTGTTCTAGGTCGGGATGACGTGCTACCCTGCTAGAGCATCACCCCGATGGTCTTCTTATTTTGGAGGATGTAAGTTTTCTATGCTTTCCTTCCTTCCTTGGCCAATGCACATTGAAGAGTTCCTTATTAGTTTGGAAGGCCTTATTATGCGGTCAGTAAGTTACCTCATGTTTGCTTCATTTAAGAGTATGTTAGTCTACTATGCTTTCTTCTTAGATTAGTCATCATACACCGACTAGGTCGAGTATATTTGAGGTTTAGAGTAAGTCCCCTAGCAGCTCCTTTCATTCCAACTACTTCAAGTTTGGGTCCAATCCTCCCTCGGGACTCCCCGCTTAGTAGTCGCCCTAGATTGAATAGCATCTATCCTGCTAATGATAGACTATCTCAATGATCATTTCCATCTGTGAAGATGTAAGTCTGCTATGACTTCTTCTTAGATTTATCGTTGCACAATGACGGACACCTTAGGTTGGTTGGTGTTCGCTATGCTGACATCGACCCACCCGGTGGATACACTACTCATGGCAGATGTTAGTCTGATACACTTTCTCCATGAGTTGGCCACCATACGCCTATAGGCTATCTTTTTCATGGCTCAAGAAAATGCCCCTAGCAACACCTACCTTGTGGGCACTCTATTTGGATCGCGTCCTTTGAGACCCCATTTAGACACTACTTGGGTTACTATCGGATTAGATAATTCCCTTTTCCTAATAACCACCCCTGTGGTTGGAGAATCTGTCCCGTGGACGTGCAGATTCTCCCTAGGTCCAGTAAGTGTAAGATAGGATGAGGCATATATAGCCCCTTCTCAATGTGGTCCCTCACACACCAACAAGGTCCACGCAAACATATAAACAAAGCATATATATATATATATATATATATATATATATATATATATATATATATATATATATATATATATATATATATATATATATATATATATATATATATATATATATATTCACTTATGGATTGGGAGGACACCCCTCTACCTTTTCCCAAGCAGGCATCCTATCTTTAGGGCAGCATTAGAAAAACTCCTTATAGTAATTGCTTGACTACTCTTGAGTTGATATAAGTCTCCACTAGTATTCACTCAGTAGTTTCCCCTAGGTCGAGTTTGATTTATTGTGCTACAAATAGGTCTGGTTTAGAAGATGTAAGTCTGTTATGCCTTCTTCTTACCACAGCCATTGCACACCGAAAGGCAACCCCTTAGGTTGGGTAACTCTACCCTCTGGCTAGTAGACTATCCCTTTGGATTTGTAAATCTAAGATAGGATAATGTCAATATAGCCCCTTCTCAATGGGTCCATCACACACTGATAAGGTCCATAAATTAAATCTATCAAATTTGACCGAGCTCACATCCCCAACAAATATGCCCTCAATTTGAAATCAAATTAAATCAAATCAACTCAAAAAAATCACATCAAATCACATGAAATTAAAATGAAATCAATCTTGACTACTCTTGAGTCGACATAAGTCCCCAGCGGCACTCACTCAGTAGTCGCCCTTTGGTCAGGTTCAATTTGTTATGCTACCAATAGGTCACCCCAGTAGTTATTCCTTACTCTGGAAGATGTAAGTCTATTATGCCTTCTTCCTAGCACAGTCATTGCACATTGAAAAGCAATCCCTTAGATTGGCTAGCTCTACCCCACAGCTGGTAGACTATCCCTTTGGGTTTGTAAATCTGAGATAGGACAAGGTCAATATAGCCCCTTCTCAGTGGGTCCATCACACACTGACAAGGTTCATACTTTAATTTAGATTAAATTAAACTCAATCTAATTCTCCCCAATGGAGCTCCAAATCATATATAAATAAGTCAAATAAATAAATAAAATTCAAAACCAACCTCACTAATGGAGCCAAATTAAATTAACTCCCCTAGTGGAGTCTAAATTAAAATAATCCAAATGCATCTCTCCCTAGTGGAGCTAATCAAAGAAATCCAACCAAACTCTTATCCCCAGCGGATATATCCCTAAACAAACCTATGAAATCAAACTCAAATCTTAATCCCCACCAGACAGCCCGAACATGCTTCCCTAGTGAGGTTCATATACCCGATCCCCAGCGGAATCGAGCCCATATCCCTAGCAGATATGCCTCCACATAAATTAAAGTCAATTCACTCTTAATCCTAGCCAAATTATAGATTCTTATCCTCAATGGATCTTCTTTCCACAAATTTGTGGTGTTTATGTTTGGATGTCATTGGGGGGGGACACCATGCAGATCATAAAGGGTACTAATTAAAGTGATCGGGTATGACATTGAGGTATGATGTACTATCTCAAAAGATAGAGACATCACCATTCAATGGACCTAATCAATGAATAAGGACTCCTAAGGCATGATGGGTCTTCAAATATACTAGAGATTTTTCTCCTACTTTACATGAATGAATAAAGCAGGATTTATATAAAATTAGGTTCTAAAGTTCCCTATGGAGGTAAGCCTTCATAGTTAATTACATCTTAAGGAAGTTGAAATCCTTAGAAATACTCTCGATTAAAGTAGATAAGCATTATCTCGAAGGATTTCAAGGTTAAGACTATCAAAGGATTGGTTGTATTTGGAAGATCAATTGGGATAGATCAAATGGAGAGACTTATTTTGGAATCCAAAGAAGATGAGTAGGGATTGCTCATGAAACTATGAAGCCTAGTAAGCATTTTGATCTATCCTATAATTAGATTTAATATATTTGAAAGTGAAGAGATTTACTTATTCGAGTTGAATTTTTATTAGACTACTAGGGTGTATAATCCACCAACACAAGGTTGTGGAAATGCCTAAGAGGTGAGGATTTATGCTTGTAGCCCGAAGAAAATAGCAACCTTTGATCCTAAATCTAGGGAGCTTTAGCATAAGCTAAAGCATGACCTAAATCTAAGAGAAGATGGGCATAATGTTTACCTCCATAAGAGAGGATAAACCACCTGACTTCTAGACTTACAACCGTCCGGAGTGGCAGCCAGCTAACTCCTCCTAGGCTTTAAATTCATGTGGTCCAATCATATTAAATTGCAAGATAGTTGGGCTATTATTTATTTAAAAAAGAGACTAAAGTCCTTAAACTCACTCCCTAGGAGACTAGAGCATGAGTGGTATGAGTAATGACTTAATCTAATATAAATCTTTTCAAATTTTATTCCATTTTAGACACATCATTTTGACAAAGGTTTTAGGATTTTGATGCCTAAATGCATGATGAAGTAAAGTTGTTGGCTAAATCAATGAGAAAGGGGTGTTTTCCAACACAAGGGATGGCCTCACAGGTCAAGCATTCCACTATCGTGCAAGGATAGAAATACCCTATTTTCAAGAGTGAAATAATATGATATGCATATTGTTAAACATTCAACCATACAGGTAAGGGGCTGCTAAATTTTTTAATTATCTTATTTTATACCTAAGCTTTATGGTGAGGTTATGAATTGTTTAAAGTTTAGTTATGAGTGATTAATTGGGGTAGAAAGTTTATTTTATCCTAAGAGTCTAATCACATCTAGGCCACACATTAAAGCATTAATCATAAGAAACTATGAAAAGCATGCCATCCTAATGCACAATTTAAGCATAACATCAAACAATTTTATAAAACTAGCATAAAAGAATAAGAGGCTGGTGCGGTCGGGTACCGTTATACAACCCAAAAAAAGGTGGATAACCAAGGTCTGCCCTTATACAATTAGGAACATAAATAATAATTACAATTAGTGAATGTTATAAGGGTCTTCATTCTTTATTCTTCATATCCTCATTCCTTCATTTGATTTGATTTGCTCAGCTTCAAATGCATCACAGGGCACCCTAAGACAAAGGTTTCTAGCCACTGCTCATCCTAATCCCCCATGCCACTAATCCTAATTCCTAATGCAAAAATTACTTTTAAAGTAGAAAAAGTAAATCTAACTACACTTGCAAAAATAGAAGTTAGCTAAACACGCATGCAATCCCAAGCAATTATGTGTAATTTAGACTTAGCACCTTGCACATGGGTAACCAAGCCCATCTATCCTAACTTGGATTATGCTTAGGGGTTTAAGGAACCTGCAAAGAGAGCACATATATTTATTTAAGCATCCTCTTTAAGCATAATCCCCTATAGAAAACATGATTAGGCTAAGAGTGGCCTAACATTCAGTCTACGAAGCATACACCCTAACATCTAGTCTAAAACATTACATCACAAAACAAAACATACATCACATCATACACCACCCTAACTTTGGACTAGAAGTGGTGACTTAATTCTAATGTGTGTGTGTTAAGGCTTGTGTGATATGTCTTGCTAAGCATTAGAGTTATAATTTTCCAAGTATGGAAGGATTTAATTTAACATAAATGGTTGGTTTCACTTTAAGTTGTTTAATTGATTTGAAAATTTTAATTTGTATTTTTGTTTTGTTTCATATGGTTTTACTTAGAACTAAGTGTTATGAAGAAAAGAAAGGGGATCATTCCCTTTCATCCCTACCTTAAGCCACTTTCTAAAGCATGTTAATTTGATTTAGTTCTCTTTAGTGAATGGCTTGTTAAACATTTTGAATTAATCTTAAGTTTAGGTTCACCTTAAATGATCTTATTTGATATAAAATACATCTTAAGATTAATTTAATTGAATTACTATCACATGACACATATCAATCATTCCTTTCCATCACATGTAACATGCATATGATTTAATTTTAAGTGTATCTATACATACAATATATTTTTAGCACACTTAAATGATGAATAAAGATATATATTTGAAGTTTATATTTTTCATTTGATTGAATTATTTAGTTATGTTAATTTAAAGTTCTATCTAAATTCTTATACAAAAATACATAAGGATAAAATTAAATAGGTACGTGTCATTGTTAACTAGGGAAGTGAGGTAATCAAATGACCTCCTTGGGGCTAACTAAAGCCTTGTGTTCCTAGGATGTCTAAACTATATACCCATTCACATTCAAACAAATGTAAATTTGTACGCATGAATCATAAGAAAGAGAACATTAACTTATATGTAGCACATGCTAATAATTTAGATGATTGTAGAATGCATGTATCTTTAATAAAAGAAGAGGGTTCTAATTGCATAATTAAATACACACACGTATAAGAGACATAAGCAAGTATGTGCCATTATTAACTAGGAAAGTGAGGTAATCAAATGACCTCCTTAGGGCTACTTAAAGTCTCATATTCCCAAAATCTCCAGACTAAACACTTATTTTTTTCTCAAATACATATGGATGTATACATAAATAAAGGAAGAAAAACTATGCAAAGATTGTACTTTTATTTGATTGAAATATTTATGCATGTGGATTAAAGTCTTATCCAAATTCTAATGTAGAAACACATGTAAATTAAATCAAATAAGTATGTGTCGATGTTAACCAAGGAAGTGAGGTAATCAAATGATATCTTTGGGGCTAACTAAAGCCTCTTATTTCTGGGTATCCAGACTATATACTTATTAACTTTCAAATGCATGGTAAACCACACATGAATTAAGAAAAAGAAAGCTTTACTTCACATATCTAAGCTATAAGCACATGAAAACCTATATATGTTCATAACTCTATCACTCTAATCAATATAATTGAGTTATAAACTTTGGAAAAATAATTTGAATTTATTAGTCATGATAGCCACACAAATTATAAATTAATCCAACACATGCAAGCTCACAAAAAGAAGGAATGGAAATGACCACTTACATGGGTGATTTTCTTAATGTAATACCCCTAGCCCAAGGGTCAAATTGGCTTGGGTCATTGCTTGGTTTGGGTCTAGTTAATCATTTGGAATATGTTGTAAGCTTTGGTTGAGTTTAATTTGGTTTTGATTAGGTTTTAAGTTGCTTTGATCCTTTAGGTCAAGTTGGGTTCAATAGGTCATTTGGGTCTAGTGGGTCAATTAGATTTAATTGAGCCATTGGTCAAGTTCAATAGTCAATTTGGAATGAACTTGATCCATTAGTTGCAATCAATTTAGTTCATATTTTAATTTCACCCAATTTGGTCTTTTAGGTTAATTTGGGTCAACCTGGGTCAGGAGGGCCAATTGGTTTTGGTTTGGCTCAATTGAAGATCAAGTCATGTTCAATTGTTGATTATGGGTTGGTATGAATCATTGGTTTCAAGGGATTTGGCTTAGATTGCAATTTGGTTAGTTTGGGTTCATATGGGTTAAGAAGGTTGACTTGGTCAAAGTGGTAGGTTGACTTGGTTTGACCCAATTTATGATAATTGATCAACCTAGGGTGATCAACAATCATATTATGAAGTTTGGATTGGCTTAATTCACTTTGATTTGGATTGAATTGGATTTTGGTTCAAACAGGTCAAATTGGTCACTTTGGGTCAAATGAACCAATTGTGTTTAGATGGCTTGATTTTGGGTTGAGTTGAGTTTAGTTGAGTTTATATATGGATTTATGATTGATATATAAATTCAATTGCAATTGATTTGGCTTTCAATGAGTTTTGGTTCACTTGAAAATCTTAAGTCAAAAGGGCTAGGTTGGGTTTGACTTGGGTTGATTTTGATTTGTCTTGATAATTATAGATTTCATTTATATTTGGAATGGTGATTGATGGAATGATTGATTTATGAGAAAATCTATTGGTTTTGGTTTGAATTTGAATGGAATTTGGCTAAGTCCATGATGTTGGCTTAAAGAGTTTAAATTTGGAGTTTGATTTAGTTTTATTTAGTTTTGATGATTTAAATGTATTTTTCATTTATATTTATGATGATGATTGAAGATATGATTGATTCATAAAAAAAAAATAAGTTTGAAGTGATTTGGGTTAACATTTGGCTAAGCTCATGAAGGTTGATTCATGTCTTAGGAAGGGTTTTGATTTAATTTAGTTTAGTTTGATTTAGTTTTGATCAATTGAATGTATATTTGATTTATGTTTAGGAAGATGATTGAAGATATGATTGATTCATAAGAAACTTAATTGATTTTGGACTGATTTAGATAGGATTTTGGCTTAGTTCATGAAATTATTTCAAAGGACTTAGAAAAGATTTCAAGTTTAGATTTGATCATGGGCTTCAATCATTTGGTTTGGAATTTAGATTTAGATTTGGCATTTGAATTGAATTTGAGGTTTGGTTTGAGAAGGTGAACATGGGTTGGGTTTTCATTGTAGGGTAGGTGAATTATCCTAATTCCTAAGGCATAACCTAATCCTAAGGTTAACCCTTCTAAGTCTCTAGGCATAGGTTAAGTGTTTACCTAATTGCTAGAAGTGTCTTATGACTAGGGAAGTCTTAGTGTCTAGAAGACTCCTAAGTCTAAGATGAGGAGATTGAGAACTCACTCCAAAAGTGAGGTCAATAAAATCATATAATCAAATCAAATTCAAACCTTATCCCCAGTGGATTTTCTTCTTCTATCCCCATGGCATAAACCCCTCACATGTTATGTCCAATGCATGTGTGATCCCCTAGCAGATCTCCCTCCATGTTCTTGCCATAGAATTCTCATCAAATCCTCTTGGCTCTTTTATGCTCTTGGCATAAAGAGAGTTGCATTGCACTAAGATCATGATTCCATCTACCTCTCAGGTTTAGGTATAGATCATTTATGTTATCCCTTGCAATCTTTTGTATGTTGTTGATCGTCTCGGTCAAAGCCAATACATGCGGTGTGCTTTATCAATTACACCACACCTGTTGGGGTCCCTTTTGTTGACCTGACTTTTAGAGTGAGGATTCAATCTCCTCTTCTTAGACCTAGGAATCTTCTAGACACTAAGACTTCCTTAATCGTAAGACACTTCTAGCAGTTAGGTGAATACTTAACCTAAGCCTAAAGACTTAAAAGGGTTAACCATAGGATCAGGCTATGCTTTAGGGCCTAGGGAGATCCATTTACCCTATAACATAAAACCAATCCATGTTCACCTCCTTAAGCCATAACCAACTTCAAATTCAATTCAAATACCAAATTCAATTTATATCAATTTTACAACCAAATCATATATCATATATCATATATCAAATCAAACTAAAATCCAAACCTAAGCCCTATGACTTACCTTCATGGACTTAGCCAAATCTTAATTCAAAATCAATTATTTTTCTCATAATCAATTTATATATTCAATCATCTTCCTAAATATAAATTAAATCTACATTAAAATGATCAAAACTAAATCAAACTAAATTAAATTAAATCAAGACCCTTCCCTAAGCCATATGCCCTACCTTCATGGGCTTAGCCAAATCTTAATCCAAATCAATCCAAAATCAATTGATTTTCTCATAATCAATTCATATCTTCAATCATCTTCACAAATATAAATAAAATATACATTTAAATCATCAAAGCTAAATCAAACTAAATCAAGATCTTTTCTAAGCCATATAAACCATTTCCATGGACTTATCCAGAAATTCACTCAATTCAAAGCCAAAGTCAATTGATTTTCTCATGAATCAATCATACCTTCAATCATGTTCATAAATATAAATAAAATATACAATCATCAAACCAAACTAAATTCAACCCAAGTTAAACCCAACTTAGCCATCTTGACTTGAAATATCCAAATGAACCAAAATTCATCCAAGCCAAAATCAATTACAATTGAATTTATATATCAATCCCAAACAAACCAAATTTAACCCAAGTCAAACCCAACTTAGCCATCTTGACTTGAAATATCCAAATGAACCAAAACTCATCCAAGCCCAAATCAATTACAATTGAATTTATATATCAATCCCAAATCCATATATAAACTTAACTAAGCTCAACTCAACCCAAAATCAAGCCAACTAAACCCAATTGGTCCACCAAAGTGGTCAATTTGATATTTAAGTTTGATAATTGGATTGAACCAGAACTTTGTCATGATTTTGATCATGATTTGATCATTGTCAAATTATATCAAACCAAGTTAAATTTGACCAAGTCAACACTCTTAACCCTTATGAACCCAAACTAGCCAAATTGAAAGCCAAATTTGAAACCATTGGATTTAACCCAAAATCAATATTTGAACATGACTTGAGCCTCAATTAAGCCAAACCAAACCCAATTATCCCTCTTGACCTAAGTGACCCAAATTGACCTAAAGGGCCAAATTGGGTTGAATCATGACCAAAGCCCCAATTGAACCCAATTTGACTAATTGGATGACCTATTTGCTTTAAATTATTAAAGGGTTAATTTGACCTAAATCAAAATCAAATCTCAATTAATTGAAACCAAATCCTACAACATACTCTAAATGATCAACCAAACCCAAACAAAGCCATTACCCAAGAAAATTTAGCCAATTTGGCTAAATTGATCAACTTGACCCATTTGACCCATATGAACCCAGATGAGTCAAAATCAAATCAATAACAAACTAAACCAAACCAATGACACCAACACATCCCAAATGATCATATGAACTTGACACAACCCTTGGTTTAACACAATTTGGCCAATTGGTTAACTTGACCCAACCTAAACCAATATGACCCATTTGAGTCAAATTGACCTAAATCAAGCCAAATCAACTCCAATTGACTAGAAATTTGGGCTAACCAACTTTTGGGTCATTTCAAATCAGCCCAAATCAAATCCAATGCCAAATGACCATGATACCCTTGGGTCAAGGTATCATATGAGATAAATCACCCATGTAAGTGGTCATTTTCATTCCTTAGCCACTTGGCACTCTCCTAATGGTCCATCTAGGCACCTAGGACACTGAATGACCCAAGGGTGGTTAGGTGGCCATGACCCAAGGGGAGGTGAAATTACCTCATCATTATTGTGCACATGGAAACCCAGCATTAATCCTTTACATCTACCTCTAAGCTTTGGCCATCAAATTCGACCCATGGATGATTCTCTGTCATTAGCCAATGAGTGACATCCGAGGCCAAACCTAATCAGTCTGAGCTAAGGAGGTACATTAATTCATTCAAGCAGCAGACATTGGAGAATAGAAAAGAATCCTTTAAAGCCATTAAGCATCTGAGCTCCCATTGCTGGTTTTACCCAAACCAAAATAGTGAATCCCATCCTTCAATCCAAATCACTCAAACCTCCACCAAAGTCAAATTAACTCACCTTCCATGGGCTTGTGGTGAATGAATCTTATCAAGCTTACCAGAGGGTATACTTGATCCGGCCTCTCAAGCTTTGGGTGTTGGTCTTCTAAGCAAATGGAAAGGAATCAAAGCTCATGTTGATCAATAGGGCTTCATCTCTACTAGATAAAGTTTCCTCAATCATTTGCACTCCAGCCTTGAGCTCTTGCGAGGTATGCTTCTAAAATCGATCTTTAGGAAAAATGGGTTAGAGCTTTTTGAAGAAAACTTGCATGACGTGTGATCTTGACCATTGGATCCCCTCCCATCGATGTCATGAAGGTGTGGGATTCTTTTAGAGTTGATCCAAGCTTCTAATCAAGCAATGGATAATGAACTCCATCTCATTTTAGATAGTAGATCACCCTATTCCACATGATCAAAATGGACAGTCTTAATTAGATCTATTAGTTTAATTTGATTTTATCCTAATGCGCTGCGGGATTAGTCCTAGCCGTTCAATCTTAGAACATACGATAGACAAGAAAACACATCTCGCCACCGCCACGTAAGCACTGAGTCAGATAATTTTAAGTAGCCAATCTTACGATGCCACGTGGAAAGTGCGCCGCGTCAGCGTGCCATGTGGGGCCCATAGGATTAGGCTTTGATTAGGTTTAATTAATCATTTTAATGGCTGAAACTTCTAAAAATCATAATCATATCAGAACCTAATTAATCAAATCATGGGTAGATCTTTAGGTTTTTAATAACCAAAAGATATTTAAGGAAATCATGGTTAACCCACATGTGTGGGAAAATCATAAGAGTACTTAATTATGTTCCTTAATTTAATTATCCATTAATTGTGAGCCAATTGCATTAGGCTCTCTTTATTTCTTAAGATCTTTGCTAATTTAATTTTCAATTCATGTGCATATCATGTTGACTCATAATTATTTGGATAATTATATTAAGGTAAAATAAGAAAGGGTTAATTAATGTATTTAATGCATATTATAACCTAATAAACTCATAAATCAACTTAATTACATTTCATTAAACTAACTCAATTAACAAACATGGGGACGGGTTAAGATCAGCAAACCTTTTCCTTATATCCTTAAACCAAATCAAAACATAAAGTTAAAAATGGCATAAAGAAGCCTTAGTTTACTTTAAACGATTTTATTTGATATGATTGTCTTTAAGAATTAACATAATTGAATGAAATCATGTGTTTGTGTTTATTTTTTCCCTTCCAATCATGTTTGGTATTGTATGTCATTTGAAATCATGCATTCTATTTTTCAAACTAATTAAATCACATGATTTTTTCTTTATATAAGCTTGCATGTGTTGGATTAATTTATGATATATGTGTACTATCTATTAAATTCAAATGTATTTTTCAAAAGTCTACAAATAAATAAAATCATGTAGTAATGTTAGTTATAAATACATAAGAAGTTTATGTGCTTATAACTTAAGTATATGAATGTTAAGTCTTCTTTCCTTTTTTTTTCATATGTTGGTTTATATATGTTTGAATGGTAATGGGTATATAATCTGAACATCCCGGGAATACAAGGCTTTAAGTTGCCCTAAGGAGGTCATTTGATTACTTCACTTCCCTGGTTTAACAATGGCACGTGCCCATTTGATTTCATTCTTATGTATTCTAATATTAGAATTTAGATGGAGCTTTAAATCATATACATATTCAATTAAATAAAATACAATCTTTGTATGGTTCTCATCCTCTTATGAATACATGTGTATGTATTTAAGAAAATGGGTATATAATTAGACATCAGAATATGAGGCTTTAAGTAGCCTCAACATTGATTACCTCACCCAGTTATTAAATTACTTGTTTATGTCTTTTATACATGTATATATGTATTTAATTAGAGAATGATGACCCCTTTTTTATTGAAAATACATGCATTCATAGTCATTTGAATGATTGAATTATCTAATTATGTGATTTGGAGTTCTCTTTCTCATGTTCATATGTACAAACTTACATATGTTTGAATGAAAATAGGTATATAGTCTAGACATCCAGGGAATACGAAGCTTTAGCCAGCCCCTAGGAGGTCATTTGATTACATCACTTACTTGGTTTAACAATGGTCCATACCTATTTAACTTCATCCCTATGTATTTTTTATAAGAATTTGGATAGAGATTTAAATTAATATGATTAAATAAGTCAATCAAATAAAAAAAATATAAATTTTAAATATACACATATGTTGACCTCACTTTTTGGTGAGCTTTCAACTTCTCCATCTTAGGCATAGGACTCCTCTAGACACTAAGAGTTCCTTAGCCTTAAGACACTTTTAGTGATTAAGTGAACACTTAACCTAAGAGTTAGCCATAGGAATAGGTTATGCCTTAGGGGTATTAGGAAGACTTGCTTACCCTATCGCTTAAACCCAATCCTTGCTTCCCTCCTTCAAACCAAAATTCCAAATCACAAACCAATTCCAAATCAAATCTTAAATCGATTTCAACTCAATTGATTTTTTTTTTCAAATCATAAATCAATTCCAAAATCCAAGTCATAAATCAATTCCAAATCAAATTGAACCCATGATCAATTCAATCCAAAATCTTTCTAAGCCCTTTTTATTTCATCTTATATGGACTTAGCAAATCAAATCCAAATCACTCCAAACTCAAAAGATTTTCTCATGACCCATTTATATTCTCATTTATATTCACAAATATAAATGAAATATAAATTCAAATAACAAAACTAAATTCAAAACTCAAATCCAAATCAACTTAAATCAACTTATATCCTCAAGTCAAATCTTGAACTTAGCCAAATCATTCTCAAATCAATCCAAACCTTTGGATTTTCTCTTCAAATCATTCCTTCAATCACATGCCCAAATATAAACATAAACTACAATCATCAAACCAAAATCAAACTAACCAAATCAAACCCATGTTCATCTTTGAACTTGAAATTGTCAAATGAATCAAAACCCATTTGACTCCAAATCACTTGGATTTATATTTCAATCATAAGTCCATATGTGAGTTCAACCAAACTTGAATCAAGCCTTGATCAAGCCAATTGACCCTCTTAGGCTCACTTGACCCAAAGTGACCTAAAGACCTTTTGAGCCAATTCAATCCAACCCAAATTGGATTGAACTAAGCCCATCTAAGCCTCATGTGAGCAAATCATCTTAGGATGATCAATCACTCAAATTGGGTCAAACTAAGTCAAACCTAGCCTTTGACCAAGTCAAGTTAGCCCAAATGAAACTTTAACTAGCCAAAATCCACCATATTTGAAATCATCTAAACCAATCCATAATCAATGATTGAACTTGACCAAGCATCAATTGAGCCAAACCAAGCCTAATTGGCCACTTGACTAAGTTGACCCAAGTTGACCTAAAAATATCAAAATGGGTCAAATCTTGATCTAAGCAATTGATTGCAACCAATGGGTCAAATTCATTCTAAATTGATTGATGAACTTGACCAAAGCTTCAATTGAACTAAACCTAGCCCAATTGACCATGAACAACTTTAAAAGGTCAAATCAACTTGAAATCAAACCAAATGAAAATTTATTGAAACCAAAGCTTGCAATACCTTTCAAATGATCAACCAAGCCTAAGCCAACCCATGACCTAACCCAATTGGGTCAAATGAGTCAAATTGGTCAACTTGACCCATTTAACCTAAATGAACCAAAACTAAATATAAATCAAATTGAACCAAACCAATGATACCCATAGGCTCCAAATGATCATTTGAACTTGATTTAACCCATGGTTTGACCCAATTTGACCAATTGGTCAACTTAACCCAAATTGACCCAACCTAAATAGGTCAAATTGAACCAATTCAAACCAAATGAACTCCAAATCACTTGGAATTTGGCACAACCCATTTTTGAATCATTTCAAATCTATTCAAATCAAAACCTAGGCCAAATGACCACTTTACCCTTAGGTCAAAGGGTATCCTATGGCCAAATTCACTTGGAATTTGGCCAATTCTTTCTCAAGGCCACTTATCATCCTCTTATGGTCCACTTGGACACCAAGGAGGGTGGTGAACATGATCACCTTGGGTTAGCCATGACCCAACCCAAGGCCAAATTGACCCTCCAATGGAAATTGAGCACTTGGATCACCCAATGCTCACCAGAACACTCACTCTCCTTCCCTCCCTAAAATGAATCACATGGGTCTAACAGCCCAATCACCAATCTCTCCATTGATCAAAAAATGGCATTTTTAGTCTTCACCATCGATCAGGAGGGAGATATACTCCCCTCATTCCCACTCAAACCATAGGGAATTGATTGAGCTCTGAATCAATAAAGCTTCTCTTAAACTTCCAAGCACCATCAAGGTGCCTCGTCAGACTCAATCAAGTTGTTCCCCAAGTCACCAAGCCATGGGAAGGAGGACTTCGATCAAATCCGATTACCATTGAAGGGGAGCTTGGTCAACCGAGTCATCCACTTCAAATCAATGCTTGATACTTTCAACATGGCTTCATCTTTACTAGACAAAGCTACCTCCTCCGTTGGAAGCACCAGTGATAGCCTCTAGTGAGGTATTGCTCAAAATAGATGATAAGATAAAAATTGATTGGGCTTTTATGAAGGGAATTGTAATCCCATTAGATCTTGGCCATTGGATTCATTTCTTGTACTTCCCCGAAGGTGTGGGGTGAGTTTGAACTCCATCCAAGCTCGGGTGAGCTCGAATCGGCGGCGATGGATGACATCCTCTCCACTCGAGGAGGAGATAGATCACACTGTTTGTTCCATGTGATTAAAATAGGCTATTGTGATTTAATCACATTAGACCTCCCTCTAATTTAAGCCTAAATCGTGGGATTAATCGTGGTCATCTGATCTTAGATCGGACTGCCCGTGGAGAAAGCGTGTTCGCCGCTAACTGACTCGGCAGTGGATGTGATAATTTAAATAACCTATCCCATCACACCATGTGGAAAGCACGTTGCGTCAGCCGCCACATGGCCCAACGGGATTAGGGGGTTAATTAGCTCTAATTAATTCATTTTTTAATGTTGAAACTTCCAAAAATCATAACTAATTGTAGAAAAATCTAAAAAATATAAACTTAAGTTCATTTTAAAGATAATTCAGTGATGAATAATATAAAATTAAAATCAAGTGATTTTGAATAGTGATCTTCACTCAATTTAGGTTTTATTAAAATATAAATTAATTACTCCTTAATTACTTCAATTAATTCCAAACTTCTTAGGGTTAATTGGTGGGATGACCTGCCTCCCATGATTTTCTTGGAATTTATTATTATTAAGTGAATTTCTTATTTCATCCTTAATCACTCTCTTAACTAAATAAATGATTAATTAACCTATTAAATAGTGATAAATTCATTAATTAAGTTTGTTAATCATCATGAAATAGTGAATGGACTTAGGGAATGAGATTAGGACTTCTTTTCCAAATCTTTTTCCCTAAGTTTATTCCATTTGGGTAAAGACTTAAGTAATTTGCAAATTAATTAATGATTTAATCACTTCACTAAATGGCTTAGGTAACTAAACTCAAAACCAAATTATTCTAGAGCTTAATCACTTAATTTTGGGTAGATTCTTATGTGTTCAATAACCTAAGAGGCTTTAAAGAAAATTATAATCAAACTACATGTGTAGGATAGTTATGAAAGTACTTAATTAAACCTTTTAGCTTAATTAATCAATAATTGTGAGCCAATTGCATTAGGCCTTTTCTTAGGTGCATTGCTGATTTAAATTCCATGTGGTTGCATATCATATGTTGGCTCATAATTACTTATTTAATTATGTTAAAGTGTAGTAAGGGGTAATTAATGGATTTAATTCACACCTTAACCTAAATAAAACATAAAATCAACCTAATTGTTCTAATTAAACTAAAATAATTCACACATGGGGAAATGGGTTAGGACCAGCAAACTCTTTTCACATTCCCTAAGTCTAATCAAATCCAAAAAATTAAAAATCTCCTTAAAGAATTTTGATTCACTTTAAATGATCTTATTTCAGAGGATTGTCTTTAGTAATTAATTAGGGTGAATGAAGTCATATGCTTGTGTCACTTTATTTCTTTCCAAGCATGCTAAATATTATTTTCCATATGAAATCATGCATTCATATCTTTTGAAAAATCAACTAAATAAAATGTTTCCTCTTATGTCAAATTGCATGTTTTGGAGAAAGTTAAGAATATTAGTGGCTATTATCACTACTAAACCAAAAATTATTTTCAAAACCCACAAATCAAAGATTATGAATGAACTGATGCTACTTATGAGTACTTATAAGCTTGCATGTGATTATAGCGCAAGATGTGTTTCATGTTGTTTTCTTCTCTTCTCTTAACATGGATTTGGATGGGATTAGCAATGTGTATAGTTCAATTGAAAGGAACACAACACTTGCTTAAATCTATTCTTATGCATTCCTATGTTATGATTCAAGAAGGATTCTCACATTTAGACATGTAAATCATACAACCAATTCAAACATAAATCTTTTGCATGATTCTTCATTCATTTATTTCTTTTTGTACATTTACATGTATTTAAGAAA
Source organism: Cymbidium sinense (assembly GCA_021442155.1). Lineage (NCBI taxonomy): Eukaryota > Viridiplantae > Streptophyta > Magnoliopsida > Asparagales > Orchidaceae > Cymbidium > Cymbidium sinense. The sequence goes on from CM038220.1 coordinate 181,370,223, forward strand.
ACTAGTATATTTGTTTGGACATCTCGAGGCTATGAGGCTTTAAGTAGCCCTAAGTAGGTCTTATGTCTTATGCCCCTAATGTAGAAAATAATGGTGTCGTACTCACTTATGTCTTTTATACATGTGAATGTGCATTATGTTAATGGATAACGAGTCCCTCTTTTATACATAATAAAGACATGCATTCATGGAATATCCAAATTTCCAAATCATATCTCTTAACATTCATCATCAAGGTGTGCTAATATTTGCATTGTATGTATAGGTATGCTTAGGATTATTCATAAGCATGGCATACATGGTGGAAAGAAATAAATGGTTGTGTGTTATGTGATAGTAATTCACCTTAACTAATCCTAAGATGCCCTTCTTATTGAGTAGGTTTATTTAGAGCAAATCTAAATTTATGGTTAATTAAAACACATAATAAAACATTCACTAAAGAAAAATCATTAATGAATCTACCTTAGAAATTACTTAAGGTGGGAATGAAAGAGAAATTCTCTTCTCTTTTCTTCTCTTTACAACATTTAGTAACTAAATGTAGGTTCATTCAAACCAAATCAAATAATCAAATAAAATTAATAAATCGATTAAATCACTTAAAATGAATCACCCTCTAAGTTGAATCCTTCACACTTAAAAATTTCAACCCTAAATCCTAGCTAAGACATGCCACACAAGCCTTAAATGGCACACACACATTAGGCTAAGTCACCATTTCTAGCTATATGTTAGGGCGGTGCATGGCTTGATGCCTAATTTTGTTTTATAATGTAATATTTTTTAGAGATGTTAGTGCATGTATGTAGATGATTATAGATGATCTTTGTCAATGTCTTCTATGGGATTATGCTTGGGGCATTGTAATAAAAATATAAATGATTTTACTATGCAGTGTTTCTTATACCCTAAGCATGATTCAAACTAGGACAGGTGGACTTGGTTACCCATGTGTGGGGTGTTAAGTCCAAATTATTCCTATAAATGCTTGGGTTGTGTGGTATGTTTAGCTAATCTCTATTTTACAGGTTTAGTTAGATTTATCTTTCCCATTTTGATGTAAATTTTGTAATTGAAATTTGGAATGAATGTTATGGGAGAATTAAGGTGAACATTGGTCATAAAAGCACGTCTTATGGGCCAAGTGAAGCCTTGGAGCAAACCACATCTCAAGACAAATTAAAAGGAAGAAAGGAGTGAAGAAAGAAAGAAATGAAGAAAGAAAGAAATGAAGAAATGAAGAATGAAGACCCCCATAACATCAATTCTTTTTAATTATAATTATTCATTGGAGGGTATAAGGGTATAGCTCGGCTACCCATTTTCCTTTTTGGGTTTGTGCTGTGGAGCCCGACCACATCGGCCTCTTATTCTTTTACACTAACTTTATAAAATTGTTTGATATTTGTTTAGCTTGTGCATTAGAAATGGCATGATTTTCTTAGTTTCTTAATTGCTTGATAGTTTTTGAATGGCCTAGATGCGATTAGACTCTTAGGAAAAAATAAATTTTCTATCCAATTATTCAACTCAAAATTAAATTTAACAACTCATAACCTCACCTAAAAGCCTATGACATAAATCAAGATAATAAAAGATTTATTTACTGGATGTTGTATGTCTCACATCATGCATAAATCATATTGCTTCACTCTTGCTAATGGAGGGCTTCCACCTTTGCAGAGAAAATGGCTTGACCTTTGAGAGCCATGGTGGAAACACACCTCCTTCTTTCTGATTTTGGCTCATAACCAATTTCTCATACATTAGGCATGTGAAATCTCATAGCCTGTGTCAAATAAAAATGTTCAAAAATGAAAATAAAACTTAATAAATTTTGCATTAGATTAAGTCATTTATTCATGCCCTTCATGATTTAGTCTCTTAGGAAGTGTGTTTAAGGACTTAGCCTCCTTTCTAAATAAACAACAACCTAGCTATCTTGCAAAGCATAAGACTTGCCTACATGTATTTAAAATTGTAGGAGGAGTTAGTTGGTGGCCACCCTCAGGAGGTTGTAAACCCAACAGTCGAGTGATTTATCCTCTCTTATGGAGGTAAACCATATACCCATTTTTGCCTTAGATTTAGGTCGTGCCTTGGCCCTCGCCAAAGCTCCCTAGATTTAGGATCTGAGATCGTTATTTTCTTTTGTGAGCTACGAGCATAAATCCTCACCTCTTAGGCATTTTCACGACCTTGTGTTGTGGAATTGTAAGCCCTAGATTTCTAATAAAAATTCAATTCAGATAATTAACTCTCCTCAAATTTCAAAAATATAAAGTCCAAACATATGATAGTTTGGGATGCTCGCTAGGTTTCCTAGCATCATGAGCATCCCATACTCATCTCCCATTGGTTTTAATAATAACTCTCTCCTTTTGATTAATCCCACTTAATTTTCCAAAAATAACCAATTTATTGATAGTCCTATCTTTGAAATCTTTAGAGATAATGATCATTTACCTTAATTGAGAGTATTCTTAAGGGCTCTCATTCTCTAGGATGTAATTAACTATAGGGGCTTGCCTCCATAGGGAACTTAATGAACCCGATTTAAAATAAACCCTACTTTACTTTTTCATATGAAGTAAGGGAAAGATCTCTGGTACATTCGAAGACCCATCATCCTTAGGAGTCCTTATTAGGTGATTAGGTCCATTGTAGAATGGTGATTTCTATCTCTCAAGATAGTACATGATTCCTCAATGTCGCACTCAATCACCCTAATGAGTACATCTATGGATCTACATGGTGTCCCAACAACATATACACATTTTATTTTTCAAATTCCCAAGTTTGAGAAATAAACACCACAACATCTACATTCATCATTTAAATGTGCTAAAATATGTTGCATGTATAGATATGCTAAGTATTAAATCATATGCATGTTACATGTGATGAAAAGGAATGACTTAGTATATGTCATGTGGTAGTAATTCAATTAGATTAATCTTAAGATATCTTTCATATTGAATAGAGTCATTTAAAGTGAACCTAAACTTAGGATTAATTTAAAAATGTGTAATAAGCCATTCACTAAAGAGAAGTAAATCAAATTAATATCCTTTAAAAAGTGGCTTAAGGTAGGGATGAAAGAGGGCAATCCTCTTTTCTCTCTTTATAACACTTAGATGCTAAGTGTAAATCACATGAAACAAAATAAAATATAAATTAAAATTCACAAATCAATTAAACAACTTTAAATGAAACCCACCATCATGTTAACTTGAATAATTTCCAAACTTAGAGAAATACAACTCTAATGCTTAGTTAAGACATACCACATAAAGCCTTAACACACACATAAAATTAAGTCACCACTTCTAGCTCTATATTAGGACGGTGTATGATGTGATATTTATTTTATTTTGTGATGCAATATTTTAGATTGGATGTTAGGGTGTATGCTTCGTAGACTAGATGTTAGGCCGTGATTAGCCTAATTATATTTTTGTAGGAGATTATGGTTAAGGGGATGCTTAAAATAAATATAAGTGCTCTCTTCATAGGTTCCTTAAACCCCTAAGCATAATCCAAGCTAGAGTGAGCTTACCCAGGGTACTAAGTCCAAATCATACATATAACTACTTGAGATTGTATGTGTGTTTAGCTAACCTATGTTCTGAAGGTGTAGTTAGATTTACTTTCTCTATTTTCAATGTAATTTTATAATAGGAATTAGGATTATTGCTATGGGGGATTAGGATGAGCAATGGCCAGAAGGCTTTGTCCTGTGTGATGCCTTTGAAAGAAGCACATATAAATCAAGAGAAAGAAGAAATAAGATATGAAAAAAGAAGGAAAGAAGACCCCCATAGCATTTAATATAATTATAATTATTCTTTCACACTCTGGGTTGTATATAGATTACCACCCATCTTTTCTTTAGCAATAATGTAACTGAACCCAGACCGCCTATTATTCTCTTATGATAGTTTATAAAATTGAGTGATGTTATGTTTAAATTATGAGTTAGGATGCCATGCTTTTCATTGTTTCTTATGATTAATGTTTTAATGTGTGGCCTAGATGCGGTATGCTCTTAGGATAAAATTAATTTTTCTAACCCAATTAACAACTCATAATTATAATTTAAAATAACTCATAACCTCATCATAAAGCCTAGGACATAAATAAGATAATTAAAAGATTTAGCAATCCCTTAACTGTATGGTTATATGTCTCACATCATACATATCATTTTGAATCACTCTTGCAAAATGGGGGCCTTCATTCTTACATGCATAAGGATCACTTGACCTGTGAGACCAACCCCTATTGAAGGAGTTTCACTCTCTCTCTTTTGATTTGGCCCATAATCTACTTCATCATGCATTTAGGTATATAAAAATCTTAAAGCTTTTGTCGAAATGATGTGTCAAAAAATTAAATAAAATTTAAAAAGATTCTGCATTTGTAGATTAAGCATATGCTCATACCACTCATGCTCTAGTCTCTTAGGAAATGGATTTAGGACTTTAGACTCTTTCCAGTTAAATAACTATCCTAGTTATCTTGCAATTCATAAGACCAGACTACATAGTTTTAAAATCATAGGAGGAGTTAGCTGGCAGCCACTCTAGGCAGTTGTAAGTCCAAAAGTCGGATAATTTATCCTCTCTTGTGGAGGAAAATCCTTATGTCCACTTATCACTTAGATTTAGGTCATGCTTTAGCTCTTACTAAAGCTCCCTAGATTTAAGATCCGAGGTACCTATTTCTTTCAGGCTACAAGCATAAATTCTTACCTCTTAGGCATTTTCACACCTTGTATTGGCAGATTATAAGCCTGTGGTGTTTATTTTTTAGATGTATAAGGGGACACCATGCAGATCGTAGATGATACTTATTGAAGTGGTCGGGTATGATATTGAGTAATGATATACTATCTTGAAATATAGAGGTATCACCCTTCAATAGACCTAATCACCTCATAATGACTCTTAAGGCATGATGGGTCTTCGAATATACCAGAGATTTTTCCCATACCTTACATGGATGAATAAAGTATGGTTTATATTAAATTGGGTTCTAAAGTTTTCTATGGAGGAAAGCTATCATAGTTAATTACATCTTAAGGAATGAAACTCCCTAAGAATACTCTGGATTAAAGTAAGCAATTATCATCTCTAAAGATTTCAAGGTTAGACTATCAAATAATTGGTTATATTTGAAAATCAATTGGGAAAGTTCAAGGAGAAGACTTATTTTTGGAATCCAAAGGGAGGAAGTAGGAAATGCTCATGATACTAGGAAGCCTAGTGAGCATTCCAATATATCCTATAATTGAGCTTTATATATTTGAAAGTGAAGAGATTTATTCATTTGAGTTGAATTTTATTAGATTACTAAGGCTTATAATCCAATAACACAAGGTTGTGTAAATACCTAAGAGGTGAGGATTTATGCTTATAGCCTAAAGGAAACAGTAACCTCGGATCCTAAATCTTGGGAGCTTTAGCATAACCTAAAGTGCGACCTAAATCTAAGCAATAGGTGGACATAAAGGTTCACCTCCACAAGGGAGGATGAACCGTTTGACTTTTGGACTTATAAGCCTGAGTGGTCCTAACTCCTTCTATGATTTTAAAACCATGTAGTCTAGTCTTATGAATTATAAGATAGCTAGGGTAGTTATTTAATTATAAAGAGACTAAAGTCCTAAACCCACTCCCTAAGAGACTAGAGCATGAGTGGTATGAGCATATGACTTAATCTATAAATGCAAAATATTTTCAAATTTTAGTCCATTTTAGACACATCATTTTGACGAAGGCTTTAAGATTTTGATGTCTATATGCATGATGAAATAAAGTTGTTGGCTAAATTAACAAGAAAGGGGTGTTTTTCAAAATAAGGGATGCCCTCAAAGGTTAAGCATTCCCCTATCATGCAAGGATGGAAATCTCCTATCTTTAAGAATAAAATAATATGCATGCATGATGTGAAATATTCAACCATTCAGCTAAGGGGTTTCTAAATCTTTTAATTATCTTATTTAAGACCTAGGCTTTATGGTAAGGTTATGAGCTATTTTAAAATTTAGTTATGAGTGATTAATTGGGGTAGAAAAATTTATTTTACCTTAAGAGCCTAACATATCTAGGCCACAGATTAAAGCATCATTCATAAAAAAACCATGAAAAACATGACATTTCTAATGAGCAACTAAATAAATCACCAAATAATTTTATTAGCTAACACTGAAGAAAAATAGGCTAGTGCGGTCGGGTACCACCGTACAACCCAAAAAAGAAAAGATGGGTAGCCGAGCTCTACCCTTATACAACCCGAAATATAAAAGAATAATTACTAATTTATTAAATGTTATGGGGGCTTTCATTATTCCTTCTTCCTCCTTCTTTGATTTGGATGGCACTTGCTTCAATGGAATCACAGGGCACCCCAAGATAAAGCCTTATAGTCGCTCATCATAATCCTCCATAGCATTAATCCTAATTCCTAAAAAAAATTACATTAAAAATAAGAAAAGCAAATTTAAATACACCTATAAAATGGTGTTAGCTAAACATACATTCAACTCAAGCAGTTATATTTATAATTTTGACTTAGCACCCTGTACATGGGCAACCAAGCCTACCTACCCTAACTTGGATTATGCTTAGGGGCTTAAGTAATTTGCAATGAAAGCATAAATATTTATTTCTAAGCCCCTTAAGCACAATCCTCTGCAAAAAATATGATTAGGCTAACATCAGCTTAACATCCAATCTACGAGGCATACAACCTAACATCTAGTCTAAAATAATGCATCATAAAATAAAACATACATCACATCATGTACCACCCTAACATAGAACTAGAATTGATGAATTGATTATAATGTGTGTGTTAAGGCTTGTGTGGTATGTCTTACTATGCATTAAAAGTTATATTTTTCTAAGTGTAGAAGAATTTTATTTAACATAAATGGTTGGTTTCACTTTAAGTTGTTTACTTGATTTAAGGATTTTAATTTGTGTTTTCTTTTGTTTCATATGATTCACACTTAGCATCTAAGTGTTATAAAGAGAAGAAAGAGGATTGCCTCTCATCTTTCATTTTAAGCCACTTTCTAAAGCATATTAATTTGATTTAATTCTCTTTAGTGAATGGCTTATTAAATGATTTAATTATTTCTGAGTTTAGGTTCACCTTAAATGATCCTATTCAACATGAAAGACATCTTAATATTAACTTGATTGAACTACTACCACATGACATATGTTAAACCATTCCTTTCCATCACACATAACATTTATGTGATTAAATCCTAAGTGTATCTATACATGCAACATATTTTAGCGCACTTAAATGATGAATTTGCGTGTACATTTGAAATTTATATTTTTATTGATTGAATTATTTAATATGTGTAAATTTAAAGCACTATCAAAATTCTTATATAAAAGTACATAAGAATGAAATTAAATAGGTATGTGCCATTGTTAAACTAGGGAAGTGAGGTAATCAAATGACCTCATTGGGGCTACTTAAAGTCTCGTGTTCCCAGGATGTCCAGACTATATACCCATTTGCATTCAAATATATGTAAATTTGCATACATGAACATAGGAAAGTGTGGTGTTTATTTTCAAATGTGGGGGGACACCATATAGATCGTAAGGGATACTTATTGCATTGATCGGGTACGATATTGAGGTATGATGTACTATCTAGAAAGATAGAGGCATCACCCTTCAAAGGACCTAATCACCTAATAAAGACTCCTAAGGCATGATGGGTCTTCAAATGTACCAGAGATTTTTCTCCTGCTTTACATGGATGAATAAAGCAGGTTTATATTAAACCGGGTTCTAAAGTTCCCTATGGAGGCAAGCCTTCATTGTTAATTACATCTTAAGAAATAAAATTTTTTAAGAATACTCTTGATTAAAGTAGACAATTCGAGCTCTACCCTTATGTAACCCAAAATTATAAAATAATAATTATAATTTATAATGAATGAATGCTATGGGGGGTCTTCATTTTTCATTATTCATGTCTTCATTTCTTTCCTCCTTGCTTCTTTGATTGGTAGGTTTTAAGGCATCACATGGCACCCTAAGACAAAGCCTTCTCGCCAATCCTCATCCTAAACCCCCATAGCACTAATCTTAATCTCTAATATAAAATTACATTAAAATCAGAAAAGTTAATCTAACTAAACCTGTAAAATAGAGGTTAGCTAAACATACATACATTCCCAAGGAATTATATTTATGATTTGGACTTAGCACCCTGCACATGGGTAACCAAGCCCACCTATCCTAACTTGGATTATGCTTATGGGCTTAAGCAACTTGCAAAGAGAGCATTGATATTTATTTCTAAGCACCACTTAAGCACAATTTCTTGCAAAAAATATGATTAGGCTAACATCGACCTAACATCCAGTCTACGAAGCATACACCCTAACATTCAATCTAAAATAATACATCATAAAAAAAACATACATCACATCATACACTACCCTAATATAGAGCTAGAAGTGGTGACTTAATTCCAATGTGCGTGTTAAGTCTTGTGTGGTGTGTCTTACTAAGCATTAGAGCTGTATTTTCTAAGTTTGGAAAGGTTTAATTTAACATGAAAGCTTGGTTATACTTGAGGTTGTTTAATTGATTTGAGAATTTTAATGTATGTTTTCTTTCATTTCATATGATTACACTTAGCAACTAAGTGTTATAAAGAGAAGAAAGAGGGTTTCCCTCTTTCATCCCTACCTAAGCCACTTTCAAAAGCATGTTAATTTGATTTAATTCTCTTTAGTGAATGGCTTATTAAATGATTTAATTAATCCTAAGTTTAGGTTCACCTTAAATGATCATATTCAATATGAAAGGCATCTTAATATTAATCTAATTGAATCACTACCATATGACATATGCTAATCCATTCCTTTCCATCACATGTAATATGCACATGATTGAATCCTAAGTATATCTATACATGAAACATATTTTAGCACACTTATATGATGAATGTATGTGTATGTTTAGAATTCATATTTTATTTGATTGAATTATTTAAACATATTAATTTAAAGCTTTATCCAAATTCTTATACAAAAATACATAAGAATGATATTAAATAAGTGCGTGCTATTGTTAAACCAGGGAAGTGAGGTAATCAAATGACCTCTTTGGGGCTAGTTAAAGCCTCGTATTCCCAGGATGTTCAGACTATATACCCATTTGCATTCAAGCATATTTAAAGTCATATACACAAACATAGGAAGTAAACTCTAAATCGTATGGTTAATTAATTCAACCACTTAGTCAATTAGGAATGCATGCAATTTTAATATAAAAGGGGATTTTCATTATTAATCACATATGCATACACATGTATAAAGACATAAACAAGTATGTGTTATTGTTAAACTAGGGAAGTGAGGTAATCAAATGACCTTCTTGGGGCTTATTAAAGTCTCGTATTCCCAGAATGTCCACACTATATACTTTGCTATCTCACTCTACATGAATATATATGTAAATAAGGAGAAGAAAATCATGCAAAAATTATACTTTGTTTGGTTGGATTGTTTATATATATGAAGTAAAGTTTCATCCAAATTCCAGTGTAGAAATATATATAAATGAAATGAAATAAGTACGTGTCATTGTTAGCTAGAGAAGTGAGGTAATCAAATGACCTCCTATAGGCTACTTAAAGCCTCGTATCCTCGGGATGTCCAGATTATATACCCATTCGCATTCAAATACATGTAAAACCACACATGAATTAAGGAAAAGAAAGCTTTACTTCACATACTTAAGCTATAAGCACATGCAAACCTATATATGTTCATAGCTACTATGAGTCACTATAGCACCCAGGGGGGTGAATTGGGCAATATTAAAAAATTTAAAAGTTAAATCTTAAATTTTAAGTTTTGGTAGAAAATTAATTTTTGATTTTATAATGACAAGATACAATTCTTTATGCAGGAAAAATAAAAATATAGTAAAGTAAAGAGAGATAATAGTCACACAATTTTTATGTGGTTTAGCCAAACCCCAAAATCGGCCTATGTCCACGCCTAGCCATCCCTAGCTAGGAATCCACTAAATGAAAAATAGCTTACAAATAGTACTCTCCTATAATAGGGTGAGTACAACCCCTAACTCTCCTACAAAGGGGTGAGTACAATCCCAATACAAATTTTACAGCACAAAAAGAAAAATACAAAATAATAAATTTTGATAAAATAAATCTCTCATAAATATACCAAGCTATCCAATTCAAAAAGTGATCTCATAGCTTATAAATGATCACTTTACAACTTAAAATTTTGGTAAGATAAAATGCTCACTTAATATTGATAATAAATAATAAAATAAATATCTTAAAGTGATCTTACTAAGATGTTTATATTATTACAATTTGTAGACTAATATAAAAATGATTTCAAAATAAATTCACACTATTCTTTTGCACAATAAATAAATTTCAGCAAGAAATAATTTATTTTATTTTAACCAAAAAGATGCTTTCAATTAATGCAAATGATCACAAAATACTTAAATAAAATTAGTATATGATAGATCTAAGTAGGCTAGTAAGCTTTTAATTAAAAAGAGATATCTAGCAAATATGAAAATAATTTCAGCATAATAAATTAATTTAAAATGCTTAAAATATACTTTTAAAATAGATCTAAGAATAAATGATCTTTCAAATAAGACTAATGAAGAAATATTTCAAGAAACCAAAAGAAATTTGGGGAAGATAAAAATTTTGACAAAGTTGAAATAAATCCTACAAACTATCACAAGAGTTTTCACAAAAAAAAGAAACTTTGATGTGAAAAACTTAGACTTTGATGTCCAAAGACTAATCCACCAAAAAGTATAATTTGGAAAGAATATCTAGATGATGAAAATAGTATGAACAACTAAAAAGGGATTAAGATCAAGAAAATAAACTCAAGTAATTTGAGAAAGCTTGCTTAGTTGAAGATGTTGAAGCTTCCAAACCAAGGATTTGATCTTGCAATATTTGGAGAACACTTGGAAGAAAAATCTAGGAAATTTTCTCTTAGATTTAATGGAGGGATTTTGAATTTGAATGAGGAATGCTTTCATGAAGAGATTGAGGGCTATTTATAAGAAAGAATGTCATTTTGAATTATTTCAAAAAATATATTATTCTAATATCATTTTATCATATAATAATTTAATATTCAATAAAAATATAATTTATATTAAATAAATATTAAACTCAAACAGCCAAAATTTGGCTATTCACATGAGTAAGTCAAAAATAATCAAATATGACTCTTAATATATTCAAAGTAGCATGCATTCATTATTAAAATTAGCTAATATTTGAAAAGTCATATTAAATTTAATTTTAATCAAACGTGGGTCATGTAACCTATCAAATTAAAGGCAAAAATCTAAGGAATCCATTGGAGATGAAATCAAATATAAATTCCTTGATTATAAAATGACTTTGGCTAAAATACAAAATTTCACATATTTTTGTTAATTTTAAAATATGACATCTAAATATTATGATATAATTTATATATAATCATACATATGTTAGTTATCATATAACCTTCAAATTAAATTAAAATATTTAATTATATTAAGTAAATAAAATAATTACACTTACTAGTCATAATTTATTACCATTTATTATTTTGACAATTCAAATGCTATGTATGAAACATATAATTGAATGTTAATTTGATAGAGATTTATATAAATTAACCTTATTATCATTATTTAAAATAAATAAAGATAACATGTTAAGTTGTGAGCAAATTGATTCATGCCAATGAACTCATATGAATTTCTAAGATAGTTATAAATGCATATAACCTAAAATATTATATCTTGAGCTTCACAATATCCATTTTAATCTATCTTTCATTCTTTTATTCTTGCAATTTCCTCAAACATATTATAAGATGTATCGGATATGTAATTAGCAATTAATATATCTGAAACACATACATTAGAACATCCAAGCATTCGTTTGTTATCATCAAAATTGATCGAATTGAACATTTTATAAAGTTTAGGAAAGAAATTTGAATTTATTCGTGATAATAGTCACACATATTATAAATTAATCCAACACATGCAAGCTTACATAAAAGAAAACTATTTAACTCAATTTATTTTTGAAAAGATTAATGTATGATTTCAAATGACATACAACATTTAACGTCATTGGAAAGGAATAAATGAATATAAACACATGATTTCAATCAATCAAATTAATTCCTAAGGACAATCATATCAAACAAAATTATTTAAAGTAAACCAAAGCTTTCTTAATGTCATTTTTAATTTCATACTTTGATTTTATTTAAGGATGTGAGAAGAGGTTTCCTGATCCTAACCTATTCCCATTTTTGTTAATTAATTTGGTTTAATGAAAGCAATTAAGTTGATTTTATGAGTTAATTAACTTATAATATGCATAACATCCATTAATTAACCCTTCCCTATGTCACCTTAACATAATTACCCAAATTGTTATGAGCCCACATGATATGCACATACATTGGAAATTAAATTAGCAATGACCCTAAGAAATGACAGAGGCCTAATGCAATTGCCTCATGATTAGTGATTAATTAAATTAAAGGACTTAATTAATTACTCTTATGGTTTTCCCACACAAGTGGACTAACCATAATTTCATTAAACTCCATTAAGTTATTGAACACCTAAAGATCTACCCCAAGATTCCATTAATTAAGTTATGATGTGATTATGATTTCAATTTTTTTAATTAATTAAGATACTTGGTTAATTTACTAATTAAGCCTAAATTAATTTAATTCTTTGAAAAATATAAATGAACTTAGGAGAATAGGTTGAGAAAGAGATTCCAACCATATCCCTTGTTTCATTCACTATTGAACAGTGTATAGCAACTTAATTTATCAATTTGCTATAGTTCATGGGATTATTTAATGATTAATTAACTTAAGAGAGTAATTAAAACTTAATTAATCAATTTCCTAATTAATCAAGCAATAAACCCCAAAAACATTATGGGAGGTAGAGCTCATCCCATTAAATCAACCCACAAAGTTTGGGATTAATCACTTATGTAATTAATGAGTAATTAAGCTAATTAATTTTATTAATTAAATAGTAATTAAGCTCCAATTACTATTCAAAATTAATAAAGAATATTTTTAATAAATTCTCCTCTAAAATACTTTTAAAATGAGTATTTATTTGCATTTTAAAGATTTTTCTATAATTAGTTATGATTTTAGGAAGTTTCAGCCATTAAAATATATTAATTAAGCCTAATTAACCCCTAATCCCATCAGCACCATGTGGTGCGCTGATACAGCATGCTTTCCATGTGACACTACGGGATTGGTTACTTAAACTTAATCCTAGTCAACGCTTGCGTGGCGGCGGCAGACGCGCATTCTCGTGTGCAGTCCAATCTAAGATCGGATGGCCACAATTAATCCCACATCACTAAATGATAAAATTAGATAATTCTATCGGGTATAATTATGATCATCTGTTCCAATCACATGGAATAGACAGTGCGTGATCTGTCGTCACATGAGCGAGGGAGAACGGAGTTCGTCCGCCAATGCTCGTGTGATCCGAGCTCACCCAAGCTTATATTGATCTCAAATTGATCCCATACCTTTGCATGAAGGATCCAAAGGGATCCAATGGTCAACATGGCATGGGGTGAACGTTTCCTTCAAAAATCTCCAACAAAATTTTACTCTAAGGTCTGTTTCAATGGCATACCTCACTGAAGCTCAAGACCAGTGCCAAATCTGATTGAGGAAACTTCATCTAGTAGAGATGAGGCCCTGCTAATCAGCACAAGCTCTAATTTATGGTGGATAGCTTGGAAGGCCAACAACCAAAGCATAGGTGGTCTAGGTTGATCAAAATTGATCATCCGATGGTCGGAGGGCTCAGAAGGCAATTTGTTCATGCTCAACTACCTCCAAGAAGGCAATTTACTCTAAGGTCTATTTCAATGGCATACCTCACTGAAGCTCAAGACCAGTGCCAAATCTGATTGAGGAAACTTCATCTAGTAGAGATGAGGCCCTGCTAATCAGCACAAGCTCTGATTTATGGTGGATAGCTTGGAAGGCCAACAACCAAAGCATAGGTGGTCTAGGTTGATCAAAATTGATCATCCGATGGTCGGAGGGCTCAGAAGGCAATTTGTTCATGCTCAACTACCTCCAAGAATGGTGTGTGCAAAGTTAATTGTACTTTGGTTAAGTTTGGAGCAAATGGGATCGAAGGGAATGTTGCCTTATTTCAGTTTGAAGAAATATGAGAATGGGGAACTTAGGGAGGCTTGGGAACTCTCTAGGAAGCTCTTGGCAACTCATCTTGGGTAGCTAGGGCTCTGAGGAATGCAAGTGTATATGTTTGTGGTAAAGGAGAGTAGTGGGAGTCCTTGGTGTGTCAAGTGCTCCAATGGGGGAGGTGAGGTGATTTCACCACCCCATGGGTCATGTCCAACCCAACCACCTTTGGGTCAAGTTGGGCAGTGTCCTAGGAGCCTAAGTGGACCAATAGAAGAGTGCCAAGTGGCCAAGGAATGGAAATAACCACTTATATTGGTGATTTGCCTCATGTGATACCCCTAGCCCAAGGGTACGATGGTCATTTGATATTTGATTTGATTTGGGAAGATTTGAAATGACTCAAAAGTGGGTTGGGGCAAATTTTATGTCATTTTCGGTTCATTAGGTTCAATTTGGCTCAATTAGACTCATTCAGGTCAAATTGGGTCAAATTGGGTTAGGTTGACCAATTCATCAAATTGGATCAAACCAAGGATTGGGCCAAGTTCATATGATCATTTGGGATGTATTGGTGTCATTAGTTTGGTTCAATTTGGTTTAGATTTGGTTTTGGTTTAGTTGAGTTCATTTGGGTCAAATGGGTCAAGTTGACCAATTTGACCCAATTGACCAAATTGGGTTGGGTCATGGCTTGGTTTAGGTTTGGTTGCTCATTTGTAATATATTTTAGGCTTTGGTTTAGTTCAATTTGAATTTGATTTGTTTTAGGTTGGTTTGACCCTTTAGATCAAGTTGGGTTCGATAGGTCATTTGGATCTAATGGGTTAATTTGGGTCAATTGAGGCTTTGGTCAAGTTCAATAGTCAATTTGGAATGAACTTGAGCTATTGGTTGTAATCAATTTGGTTTACATTTTGATTTGACCTAATTTATTCTTTTAGGTCAATTTGGGTCAACTTGGGTCAAGAGGGCCAATTGGGTTAGGTTTGGCTCAATTGAGGATCAAGTCATGTTCAAATATTGATTTTTGATGGGTATGGGTCATTAATTTCAATGGATTTATCTTAGGTTGCAATTTGGCTAGTTTGGATTCATATGGGTCAAGGCGTTAACATTGGTCAAAGGGCTAGGTTGACTTGGTTAGACCCAATTTAAGATAATTGATCAACCTAGGATGATCAACAATCATGTTATGAAGTTTGGATTGGCTCAATTCACTTTGATTTGGATTGAATTGAATTGCCAATTAGTCAAATTGGTTATACTTTGGGTCAAGTGAACCAATTGGGTTTAGTTAACTTGATTTTGTGTTGAGTTGAGTTTATTTGAGGTTTGATATATAACTTCAATGCATTGATTTGGGTTTGAATGAGTTTTGGTTCATTTGAAAATCTCAAGTCAAAATAGCTAGGTTGGGTTTGACTTGGGTTGATTTTGATTTGGCTTGGTAATTGTATATTTCATTTATATTTGGGATGATGATTGATTCATGAGAAAATTAATTAGTTTTTCTTTGAATTTGAATGGAATTTGGCTAAGTCCATGATGTTGGCTTAAAGGGTTTTAAGGTGGATTTTGATTTAGTTTGATTTAGTTTTGATGATTTAAATGTATATTTCATTTATATTTATGATGATGATTGAATATATGATTGATTCATGAGAAAATCAATTGAGTTTGAAGTGATTTGGGTTAAGATTTGGCTAAGCTCATGAAGGTATGTCTTAGGGCTTAGAAAGGGTTTTGATTTGATTTGATTTAATTTGATTTAGTTTGATAGTTTTAATAATTTCAAGGTAGATTTGATTTATATTTAGGAAGATGATTGAAAATATAAATTGATCATGAGAAAATCAATTGATTTTTGATTGATTTGGATGGGATTTTGGCTAAGTTCATGAAAGTAATTCAAAGGACTTAGGTAGATTTTGGAAAACTTCAATCATTTGGCTTGGAATTTGGATTTGGATTTGGGTTTGAAGTTGAAGCTTGATTGGAGGTTGCTACATGGTAGGTGGATCTCCCTAAGTCCTAAGGCATAGCCTAATCCTATGTTAACCCTTCTAAGTCTCTAGGCTTAGGTTAAGTGTTTACCTAATTGCTAGAAGTGGCTTATGACAACGAAAGTCCTAATGTCTAGAAGACTCCTAAATCTAAGATGAGGAGATTGAGAACTCACTCCAAAAGTGAGATCAATAGAAAGAAAGCTCTAAATCATATGATTAAATAATTCAATCACTTGAATAATTATGGATGCATGCATTTTTAATATAAAAGAGGAATTCTCATTCTTTAATCACATGTACACACACATGTATGAAAACATAAACAAGTATGTACCATTATTTAACTAGGGAGTGAGGGAATCAAATGACCTCCTTAGGGCTACTTAAAGCCTCGTATTCCCAGGATGTTCAAATTATATGCTTGCTTGTTTAGAGATATATGAATGTATAAATAACTAAGAGAATGAAAATCATGCAAAACTTATATTTTATTTAATTGAATTATTTATGCATGTGAATTAAAGTCCTATCCAAATTATAATGTAGAAACACATGTGAATGGAATCAAATAAATATGTGTTGCTATTAACCAAGGAAGTGAGATAATCAAAATGACCTCCTTGTGGCAACCTCATATTAAAGCCATATTCGGGATATATATATAACATTCAAATACATGTAAAATCACATATGAAAAGAAAGCTATATATCTAAGCTATACAAACTATATATGTTCATAACTACTATCACTCTAATCAATGTAATTGATTTATAAATTTTGAAAAAAATTTAATTTAATTTATTAATGATAATAGCCACACATATTATAAATTAATCTAACACATGCAAGCTCACAAAGAAAAGTGAAAATCATTTGATTTAATTAACTTTGAAAAGATGAATGAAAATTTTCAAATGGCATACAACATTTAACATGATTGTAAAGGAATAAATAAACATAAACACATGATTTCATTCAATTAAATTAATTCCTAAGGACAATCATATCAAATAAAATTATTTAAAGCCAAAGTTTCTTTAATATTGTTCTTGATTTCATTATTCTGATTTGATTTAAGGATATGAGAAAAGGTTTGCTAGTCCTAACTCATTTCCATTTTTATTAATTCATTTGGTTTAATGAAATATTATTAAGTTAATTTTATGAGTTAATTAAGTTATAATATGCATAAAATCCATTAATTACCATTTCCTTGTGTCACCTTAACATAATTACCCAAATAATTATGAGCCAACATGATATGCACATACATTAAAAATTAAATTAGCAATGATCCTAAGAAATGGAAGAGTCCTAATGAAATTGGCTTGTGATTAATGGTTAATTAAATTAAAGGACTTAATTAAGTTTTCTTATAATTCTCCCACAAATGTGGGCTAATTATAATTTCCTTAGGATTTCCTTAGGTTGTTGAACACCTAAGGATCTACCCAAGACTTAATTAATTAAGTTCTAATGTGATTATGATTTCAATTTATCTAATTAACCATTTGATTATTTAATTAAACATTAATTGATTTAATTGATGAAATGAACTTAAGGAAATAAATTAGGAAGTAGGTCCTAACCTTATCCCATAGGTTCATTCACTATTGAACAATGATTAATAATTTAATTAATAAAATTATTATTGTTCATGGGATTAATTACTGATTAATTAACTTAAGAGAGTAATTAAAGCTTAATTAGTCAATTTTCCTAATAAACTAAGCAATAAATCCCAAGATAATCATGAGAGGCAGAGGTCATCCCACTAAATTAACCCATAAAGTTTGGGGTTGATTACTTAAGTAATTAGGGAATTATTAACCTAATTAATTTTGTAATTAAACCTTAATTACTATTCAAAATTTATTAAAATCATTTTTAATTAATTATCCTCTGAAGTACCTTTAAAGTGAGTATTTACTTATATTTTTCTAATTTTTTCTATAATTATTTATGATTTTTACATGTTTCAACCATTAAAACACATTAATTAAGCCTATTTACCCTTAATCCCATTGGCGGCATGTGGCGTACTTACGTGGCACGCTTTCCATATGGCATCATGGGATTGGTTATTAAAAATAATTTGAGTCTGCGCTTGTATGGCGTCGGTGGACGAGCTTTCTCGTGTGACGTCCAATCTTCGATCTAAGATTGGATGGCCACGAATAATCTTACAATACTAAAGGATTAAATTAGATAATTCTAATGGATCTAATCATGATCGTCTGTTCTGATCATGCAAAATGGATGATGTGTGATCTATCGTCACACAAACTAGGGAGAATAGAGTCCATCTGCCATTGCTCGCATGATCCAAGCTCAATCGAGCTCAAATTAACTCCAAATGGATCCCACAACTTTGCACAAAGAATTTAAATGGATCCAACAGTCAAGATCATGCGGAATGAAAATTTTTCATCTACCAAAAGTCTGATTTTTGGCATACCTCATTGGAGCTCAAGACCAGGAAATTTGATCATCCAGTGGAAATGAGGCTCTTGATCTCCAATCTGGGGTGGTTTTGAACAATACAGGAGGGCGTTGGTGAGAGAAAGGGGGCGTTGTTCTTGCTTGACTAGCTCAAGGATGGTGTGTGCAAAGTTAATTGCACTTTGGTTGAGCCAGCAAATATGGAATCAATATTTTGGGAAGGAAACTCTCTATGAAGCTCTTGGCGGCTCATCTTAGGGTTCTCTAGCTCTAAGGAATGCAAGTGTGTGCGTTTGAGTGGAAATGAGGGGTGTATAACCCCCCCCCCCCCCCCTTCCTCTCTTTGAGTTTGGCTCTTTGTGATCATCCTTCCACCTTAGAGGGTTGTGGGTGTCCTTGAGTGGATGGGTTGGCTCTCAGTTTGGGGTGAAGGTAGGAGGATAGTGGGTGTCATTGGTAGTTCAAGTGCTCCAATGGGGGAGGTGAGGTGATTTCACCTCCCCATGGGCTATGGCCGACCCAACCACCTTTGGGTCATGTTGGGCAGTGTCCTAGGAGCCTAGGTGGAAATGACCCCTTACATGGGTTATTTGCCTCATGTGATACCCCTAGCCTAATGGTAGGATGGTTATTTGCTATTGGATTTGATTTGGGCAGATTTGAAATGATTCAAAAGATGGTTGGGCCAAATTTCATGTCATTTAGAGTTCATTTGATTTTATTTGGCTCAATTTGACCCATTTATGTAAAATTGGGTCAAATCAAGTTAGGTTGACCAATTGGTCAAATTTGATCAAATCAAGGATTGGGTCAAGTTCATATGATCACTTGGGATGTATTGGTGTCATTAGTTTGGTTTAATTTGATTTAGATTTGGTTTTGGCTCATTTGATTTTATTTGGGTCAAATGGGTCAAATTGTTCAATTTGGCTCAATTGGCCAAATTGGCTTGGGTCATGGCTTGGTTTAGGTTTGGTTAATCATTTGAAATATGTTGTAGGCTTTGGTTGAGTTTAATTTTGGATTTGATTGGTTTTTAGGTTGGTTTGACCCTTTAGGTCAGGTTGGGTTCAATAGGTCATTTGGGTCTAGTGGGTCAATTGGGTTCAATTGAGGCTTTGGTCAAGTTCAATAGTCAATTTGGAATTAACTTAAGCCATTAGTTACAATCAATTTGGTTCATATTTTTATTTGACCCATGTTGACCAAACTTTTGCTGTGAGTTCTCAATCTCCTCATCTTAGACTTAGGAGTCTTCTAGAGCCGAGACTTCACAGTGCCACTTCTAGCAATTAGGTAAACACTTAACCTAATGCCTAGAGACTTAGAAGAGTTAACCATAGGATTAGGTTATGTGTTAGGGAATAGGATAATCCACCTAACCTACAACCCAAACACAATCCATATTCACCTTCTCAAATCAAACCTCAAATTCAATGCAAATACCAATCCAATTTTAAATTCCAAACCAAATGATTGAAGCCTATGATCAAATCCAAACTTGAAATCCTTCCTAAGTCCTTTTAATCAATTTCATGAACTTAGCCAAAATCCTATTCAAATCACTTCAAAATCAATTGATTTCCTCATGATTAATTTATATCTTCAATCATCTTCATAAATATAAATGAAATATACATTTAAATCATCAAAACTAAATCAAACTAATTCAAAATCAAAATCTAAACCCTTTAAGCCAATTTCATGGGCTTGGCCAAATTCAATTCAAACTAAAACCAAAACCAATTGATTTTCTCATGAATCAATCATATTTTCAATCATATTCACACATATAAATAAAATATACATTTATCAAGCCAAATCAAAATCAACCCAAGTCAAACCCAACTTAGCCCGTTTGACTTGAAATATTCAAATGAACCAAAAACCCATTTTAACCAAAACCAATTGCAATTGAATTTATATATCAATCCCAAATCCATATACAAACTCAAATAAACTCAACTCAACCCAAAATCAAGCCAACTAAACCCAATTGGTTCACTTGACCCAAAGTGGCCAATTTGACATATTTGAACCAAAATTCAATTCAATCCAAATCAAAGTGAATTAAGCCAATCCAAACTTCATGACATGATTGTTGATCATCTTAGGTTGATCAATTTTCATAAACTAGGTCAAACCAAGTCAACCTAGTCATTTGACCAAGTCAACTCTTTAACCCATATGAACCCAAACTAGCCAAATTGCAACTCAAGCCAAATCCATTAAAACAATGACCCAAACCCATCCAAAATCAATACTTGGACATAACTTAACCTTCAATTGAGTCAAACCAAACCCAATTGGACCTATTGACCCAAATTGACCTAAAAGACCAAATTATGTCAAATCAAAATATAAATCAAACTGATTGCAACTAATGGCTCAAATTCATTCTAATTGTTATTGTCCGAGCCTCAATTGAGCCCAATTGACCCACTATACCCAAATGACCTATTGAACCCAACTTGACCTAAAGGGTCAAACCAACTTAAAACTCAATCAAATTCAAATTGAACTCAACTGCTAACCTCACTTTTGGAGTGAGTTCTCAATCTCCTCTTCTTAGACCTAGGAACCTTCTAGACACTAAGGTTTCCTTAGTCATAAGACACTTCTAGAGATTAGGTGAACACTTAACCTAAACCTAGAGACTTAGAAGGATTAATCATAGGATTAGGTTGTGCCTTAGGACTTAGGAAAAATTTACCTACCATGTAGCCTAAACCCAAATCCAATCTAGATTCACCTTTTCAAACCTACAATCAAACACAATTTCAAATTCAAATCTAAATCCAAATTCAAATCCCAAGCCAAATGATTGAAGCCCATGATCAAATCCAAACTTGAAATCTTTCCTAAGTCATGTGAATCAACAAACTTAGCCAAAATTCCATCTAAATCAATCCAAAATCAATTGATTTTCTCATAATCAATTTATATCTTTGATTATCTTTTTGTATATAAATCAAATCTACAATCAAATATTCAAAACTAAATCAAAATTCAAACCTAAGCTATATGAACCAACCCTATGAATTTAGCCAAATTCCTTCATTCCAAAACCCAAAACCAATTGATTTTCTCATAAATCAATTATACCTTCAATTATCTATCCAAATATAAATGGAATTTACAATCATCAAGCCAAACCAAAATCAACCCAAGTCAAACCCAACTTAGCCCATTTGACTTGAAATTTTCAAATGTACTCAAACACATTTGAATCCAAACCAATTGCAATTGAACTTATATATCAATCTTAAATCTATAAATAAACTCAATTAAATCAAACTCAGCCCAAAATCAAGTCGACTAAACCCAATTAGCTCACTTGACCCAAAGTGGCCAATTTGAAATATTTGAACCAAAATCTAATTCAATCCAAATCAAAGTGAATTAAGCCAATCCAAACTTCATGACATGATTGTTGATCATCCTAGATTAATCAATTATCATAAATTGAGTCAAACCAAGTCAACCTAGCCCTTTAACCCATATGAACCCAAACTAGCCAAATTGCAACCTAAGCCAAATCTATTGAAACCCATGATTCATAGCGACCCAAAATCAAAACTTGAACATGACTTGACCTTCAATTGAGCTAAACCAAACCCAATTGGCCCTCTTGACCCAAGTTGATATAAATTGACCTAAATGGTCAAAATAGGTCAAATAAAAATCCAATCTAAATTGATAGCAACCAATGACTCAAATTCATTCAAATTGATTATTGAACTTGACCAAAGCCTCAAGTGAGCCCAATTGACTCACTAGACCCAAATGACCTATTGAACCCAATTGGACCTAAAGGGTCAAACCAATCCAAAATCTAATCTATTCTAAATTGAATTAAACCAAAGCTCATAACATATTCTAAATGATTAACCAAACCCAAACCAAGCCATGACTTAAACTAATTTGGTCAATTGGCTCAAACTGGTCAACTTGACCCATCTGACCAAAATGAATTCAAATGAACCAAAAGGAAATCTAAACTGAATTGAACCAAACCAATGACACCAATACACTCTAAATGATCATATGAACTTGTCTCAACCCTTGGTTTGACCAAATTTGACCAATTGGTTGAGCTAAGTTGAACTAAATGAACTCTAAATGACATAAAATTTGGTCCAACCCACTTTTAACTCATCCCAAATTTGCCCAAATCAAATTCAATACCAAATGACCACTTTGCCCTTGGATTAAAGGTACCGCATCAGATAATCCACTTACCCACATGGTCATTTCCATTCCTTGGCCACTTGGCACCCATCTATTGGTCCACTTAGGCACCCAGGACACTGATTACCTAACCCAAGAGGTGGTTGGGTCAGCCATGACTCATGGGAAGGTGAATTCACCTCACCTCCCCCATTAGAGCATTTGAAACTCATAGGACACCCACTAATCCCTCTTGTCAGCCACAGATCCCTCTTGACCAACCAAACTAAGCCACCTAAGATGATTCCTTGCCATTCCAAACCACACTAAGTCATAGGACATCCACTAGGAGCCAAAAATCACCATTAGTGGTGATTTTCGACCAAAATGAAGCACAAAGGGAGAGAAGCAAAAGGAGAACTCATTCTGCTATCACACACCCTCTAGGAGCTCCCACAAGCAACTAGGAACTCATTCCCTACTTCCTTTGGGCTAGAAGAACACCAAACTGAGCAAATTTTGGCAAGGAGGCGGCGGCCATCGGTGGATACAACATTCCAAGAGGAGGCAAGGATCTAAGTCCATCCCAAGGCTTCTTCTTGTATCTATGAGTGTGCTTGGATCAACACAGCTATCAGAAACCATCTCCAGTGAGCTAATTTTCAAATCCTTTAGTCGGCCATAGGTTCTATTATTTATGATGATTCTTGCATGATTTTAGGAATTTTCCTTAGAAAACTCTTGAATCTTTCATTTTACATAATCCCAATGTGAAAATAGGAGTTTTCTAGGGAGAATCGATGTGAAATCGAGTCTGTTCAGATGAAATTTCATTATTTTTTGCAAAAATTTCATAAAACCCCTCTCAGTTTACTGTTCATCCTATCACTTTCACAGGCTGGGAAGCAGCAGCCATCCGATCCCACTTCAGGGAAATGGACAGCTATGATTTCACGCTAGATCTGTGTGATTTCAGCCTTTAGACCATGGATCTGATCTGGACCATCAAATCTATGATCATACGGTCTGATTAGAACCATATATTTGTGTCGTTCCATGCAATTTCTCACTCAAAGTCTGCATCAGCACTATGCCAGCTAATCAGGTGACGTCACATGGCACCACGTGCCATGCAAAACCATCGGCCAATCACACAGTGTAACATGGCACCATGTTTCCCCATCAGCATCGCGTAGCATCACTAACTAGGTTAAGTAGGAAATTCGACCATTTTATGACTTTAAAAAATATTTAAATCACCTAAAAATTCAAAAATTCATAGAAAATAAAATACTTAACCAAAAATTACAAATAAGAGCTCGTTGGATTTATAATTTTGAGAGGAATCTAAAAAATCTAAAATATCTAATTTTTACTAAATATTTTGAGCTTAATTTAGGTTTTACTAAAAATAAAATTTCATTAATTAAGCAAAAAAATACACATCAAATTGATTTAAAATTTTCACGGATTGCAACTAAAGTTAAAATATACCTACTAGAAAACTTTCAAGTCAGAAGGATTTCTGGATTGGGATATTTTGCATTCTAAAGCTCAAATAGTCTATTTTAGTAAAAGTAAATTAATATACTTTATAAAAATTAGGAAAAATTATTTAAATCAGCTAAAACTTTAAAACAATATAACAAATCATAAAAAATCATTAAAATGCAAGTAAATATTCATTTTGAAGGTATTTCAGAGGAGATTCAATTAAAATTAATTCTAATTAATTTTGAATAGTGATTAAGGCTTAATTATAGTTTAAATGAAAACTTAATTAGCTTAATTAAGCCCTAATTACTCAAGTAATTAATTCCAATTTTATGTGTTAGTTTAATGCGATGACTTCTGTCTCCCATAATTTTCTTTGGATTTATTGCTTGGTTAATTAAGGGAATTGATCATTTAAGCCTAATTACTCTCTTAATCCACTTAATGGCTAACTAACACCCTAAACAGTAATAAGTTTATTAATTAAACTCACTAATCAATGTCTAACAGTGAATGGACAAGGGGAGTGGGGTTAGGATCTCCTTCCTAGCTTCTTCTCCTAAGTCCACTTCATTTTGAAGGAAGTTAATTAATGAAGATTAATTGGGGTTGATTAACTAATTAAGTGGCTTAACAATAAAACTAAAATCATAATCACATCAGATAATTAATGAAATTAAGGGTTTCTCTTTATGTGTTTAACATAAATACCCTTTAAGAAAATTATGATTAGCCCATAAGGTGGGAAAATCATAAAAGTACTTAATTGGTTCTTTAATTTAATTAACCCTTAATTATGAGCCATTTGCATTAGGTCCTTGTAGGAGCATTGCAATTTTATTTCCTCACATGTTCATGTCATTTGTGGAATTATGGTTAATCAAATTAAGGGAACATAGGAATTAATGATTTAATTATATCAACTTAATTAATTCATAAAATTCACTTAATTACCTTTTTTAAACCAAATCAAATTACCAATGTGGGAATGGGATCATAACAGCAAGTAATTCTTCTCCTCTTTAAACTTAATCAAAATCTTAAGTCAAAAATGACATTAAGAAACTTTGGTTTACTTTAAATGATTTTATTTGATATGATTGTCCTTAGGAATTAGTTTGATTGAATGAAACATGTGTTTATGTTTATTATTCCTTTCCAATCATATTAATGATGTGTATCATGAATCATGCATTCATGTTTTCAAAATGTTTAAATTTAAATGATTTTCTTTATGTCAAGCTTGCATGTGTTGATTAATTAATATATGTATGGCTATTATCACTATTAAATCAAAGTTATTTTCAAAAGTTTGTAAGTAAACTATAATATTTGGAGTGATAATAGTTATAGATACATATAAGCTTGCATGTTTTTATGGCTTAGAACATGTGATATGGAGTTCTCTTTCTTTAATCTATATGGATTTACATAAAGTTTGAATGTTAACAAGTGTATAGCCCATTTGAAAAGGACACAACATTTGTTTGAATTCATTCCTATATATTTTTATGTTAGAATTTAGATAGAACTTTAACTCACATGTAAATAATTCAATTAAAAGAAATACAACTTTTGCATGATTTTTCATTCTTGTAGTCATTTGTACATTCATGTATATTCAATAATAGTGGGTATATCTAGACTAGATATTCCGGGGACACGAGGCTTTAAGATGCCCCAAGGAGGTCTTTACCTCACTCCCCTAGTTAACAATGGCGAAGTATCCACTTAAAAGTTTTATACGCTTATATGTGCATTTAGCTAATGAATGAAAATCTCCTTTCAACTTTAGCTCACATGTATAAATAATTCAATTTAAAGAAATATAACTTTTGCATGATCTTCCATTCTTGTAGTCATTTATACATTCATGTGTATTCAAGAATAGTGGGTATATCTAATCTGGACATTCCAGGGATACGAGGCTTTAAGTAGCCCTAAGGAGATTTTTACCTCACTCCCCTGGTTAACAATGGCGAAGCACTTGTTTAAAACTTTTATACACTTGAATGTGCATTTAGCTAATGAGTGAAAATCTCATTTTTTACAAAATACAGATATGCATCTTTCATTTAAAGTGTGCTTAAAGAAATATATTGCATGTATATCTATATTTAGGATTTAATCATATGCATGTTACATGTGATGGAAAGGAACAATGTGACGTATGTCATGTGTTAGTAACTAACTCAAATTAATCTTAAGAAGCCTTTCATGTTGAATGCAATAATTTAAGGTAAACTTAAACTTAAGATTAATTTAAAATGTGTAATGAGCCATTCACTAAAGAGAACTAAATCAAATTAACATGCTTTAGAAAGTGGCTTAGGGTAGGGATGAAAGAGAGAAATTTTCTTTCCTCTCTTTATAACACTCAGTTGCTAAGTGTAAATCATATGAAATAAAAGAAAACATAAATTAAAATTCTCAAATCAGCTAAACAACTTAAAGTGATACTAACTCTTTATGTTAAATTTATTCCTTCTACACTTAGAGAACTATAACTCTAATGCTTAGCAAGACATACCACACAAGCCTTAACACACATTAGAATTAAGTCACTACTTCTAGCTTTATGTTATGGTGGTGCTTGGTTTGATGTATATTTTATTTTGTGATGTATTATTTTAGACTGGATGCTAGGGTGTATGTTTTATAGGCGATGTTAGGTATGATTAGCTAATCATGTTTCTAGGAGATTATGCTTAAGGGACTTAAAAATAAATATAAATGCTCTCTTTGTAGGTTTCTTAAACCCCCTTAACATAATCTAAGTTAAGATGGGTGGGCTTGGTTACCCATGTGCAGGGTGCTAAGGCCAAATTATAAATATAACTGCTTGGGAATGTATGTATGTTTAAATAACCTTTATTTTGTAGGTGTAGTTAGATTTACTTTTTTTTTCTTAATGTAATTTTGCAATTAGGAATTAGGATTAGTGCTATGGGGGATAAAGATGAGCATTGGCTAAAAGGCTTTGTCCTGGGAGGCCATGTGATGCCTTTGAAGTGGGGAAAACCAAATCAAAGAAGGAGGAAGATGCATAAAGACATAAAGACATGAAGAATGAAGACCCCCCCCCATAGCACTTATTCATTTATAAATTATAATTATTCTTTAATATTTTGGGTTGTATAATGGTAGAGCTCTACCCACTTTTCTTTTAGGGTTGTATGGTGCAGACCACGACCTTTTATTCCTTTACGCTAGTTTTATAAAAATTGATTAGTGTTATGTTTAAAATTGTGCACTAGAAATGGCATGCTTTCCTTAGTTTCTTATATGTTTAATTCTTTAATGTGTGGCATAGATGCGATTAGGCCCTTAGGAAAAAATAAATTTTCTACCCAACTACCTCATAGCTAAAATTTCTTACAACTCATAACCTCACCATAAAGCTTAGGCATTAAACAAGATAATTAAAAAGATTTAGCAACCCCTTAGCTAAATGATTGAATGTCTCATAACATGCATGCATATTCTTTCTCTCTTAAAAATAGGAGATTTCCATGCTTGTACGATAGAGGAATGCTTGTCCTGTGAGGGCATCTCTTGTGGTGGAAAATACCCCTTCTTGCTGATTTAGCCAATAATTTAATTTCATCATACATATAGGCATACAAAATCCCAAAGCCTTTGTCAAAATGAAACATCAAAAATCAAGTAAAATTTTGAAAAGATTTGCATTTGTAGATTAATTCATTACTCATATCACTCATGCTCTAGTATCTTAGGGAGTGGGTTTAAGGACTTTAGTCTCTTTCTAAATAATAACTACCCTAGTTGTCTTGCACTTCATATTACCAGACTACATGGATTTAAAGTGTAGGAGGAATTAGCTGGGGGCCACTCCAGTTGATTGTAAGCTCAGCAGTCTGGGTGATTTATCCTCTCTTGTGGAGGTGAACCTTATACCCATCTTCTCTTAGATTTAAGTCACACTTTAGCTCTTCCTAAATCTCTCTATCTTTAGGATCCTAAGTAACTATTTTCTTCAGGCTATAAGCATAAATCCTCACCTCTTGGGCATTTCCACAACCTTGTGTTGGATTATAAGCCCTAGAATCTAATAAAATTCAACCCTAATAAATAAGTCTCTTCAATTTTAAACATATAAAGACCAATTATATGATAGATTTGAATGTTCACTAGGTTTTTTAGTATCATGAGCATTCCCCACTAATCTCCTTTGGCTTCTAAAATATGTCTCTCCATTTGATCTTTCCCATTTCATTTTCCTCCCGATTTGTTGATAGTATATCCTTGAAATCTTTAGAGATAATAATTGTATACTTTAATTGAGTATTCCTAAGAAATTCACCTTCTTAGGATGTAATTAACTATGGGGACTTGCCCCATAGGAACTGTAGAACTCAGTTTAATATAAACCTTACTTTATTCATCTATGTAAAGTAGGGAGAAATCTTCTGGTACATTCAAAGACCCATCATGCCTTAGGAGTCTTTATTAGGTGATTAGGTCCATTATAGGGTGGTAATTTCTATCTCTTGAGATAATGCACCATTCCTTAATATTGTACTCGATCACTTCAATAAGTACCCCCTAAGATCTGCATGGTGTCCCACATCTCAAAAATAAACACTACAGATTTTTTTGGCGACTCCTTTGGGGATGGTTCCTCTCTCCATCTCTAGTAGACAATTATTGTCTCCAAGCATAGATAGTGGGCTTATATTTTATATAACCTCGAGACTATCTTTCTTTCCATTGGCACTTAGTTTATTTCATCCTTAAGCAATGCTAGCCAACATCCTTTAGATTTTAGGACCTCACTCCATGTAGGTCTTAAAACTCCTATTGGGTCCCCCAATAGGTAAAAAATAAATTAACTAAATTAAAGGAGATGACTAAAAATCTTTATAACCTCTTCTCCATCCTTTGGTGAGGCAAGGTTCATCCCATAATAAATACTTTGCAAAAATATTATTTTCAAAAGTACTTTCCAAATTAATTAAAAGTCACATGATAATAGATTTGTATAAAATTTTCAAAAATATTTAAAGATAACCAAACCCCATTTAACAATGTTTACAATTGTTACAAGGAGGTTCTTTTCAAAATCAAAATCAAATAATTTTAAAATCCCTTTTTCAAAGCACATTTTTGAAAATAGCTATCTCTATTTCAACATACCTAGGTTTGTTGGATGAAGATCCTATTTTCAAATGAAATCATGACATAAAATTGAAATTCTATTTATCACATTCCATATGTGCTAAGTTGGAGTTTCCCTTTTTGAAAGCAATATCACACACAAAAATCCCATTTTTTTGAAAATCAATAAATATAATTAAATTCCATTTAACATACCTAAATTTGTTAAGTGGAACTCCCCTTTTCAAAAAAAAAAAAAATCACCCAAAAAATAAAATTAAAACACATTTGAATTCCATTTGACATACCCAAATTTGTCAAATGAGAATTTTCTTTTCAAAATCAAAACAAATTGGACTCTATTTAGCATACCCACATTTGCTAAGTAGAGTTCCCTTCTTCATAATCATAAAAATAAAAACACACTTGGACTCCATTTGACATACCCAAATTTTCCAAATCAAAGTTCCTTCTTTCCAAAATCAAAACAAATTGGACTCTACTTAACATACCCACATTTGCTAAGTAGAATCCCCTTTTTCAAAAATCATAAAAAAAATCAAAACACATTTGAAATCCATTTGACATACCCAAATTTATCAAATGAGGGTTCCATTTTCCAAAATTCAAAACAAATTGAACTTAATTTAACATACCCATATTTGTTAAATAAGAGTCCCCCTCTTTCAAATCAAAACAAAACAAATACATCAAACACATTTGAACCCTACTTAACATACCTAAATTTGTTAAGGGGCCACATTTTTCAAATCAAAATAACATATCAAACACATTTGGGATTTACTTAGCATACATAAATTTGTTAAGTAATGATCCACTTTCAAATCAAAACAAACAAATCGAACGCAACAAATCAAATCCAAAACAAAGTCAATTGACCATCCATTTAACATACCCAAATTTGTTAAATGAGGGTCCCAAACATAAAATCAAATTCAAACATGAGCCAATGGAAGCATGAATTAAGAGCCTCTCCAAAACATTTGAACCCCATTCAACATACCCAAATTTGTTGAATGTGGGTTCTAAATTTAAATCAAATTCAAGTCTCCTCCAAAAAAAATTCCAAATCTCTCCAATATTTGAACCCCATTTAGCATACCTAAATTTGATAAATGAGGGTTCCAATTCAATAATCAAATTAGGTTAACAATTCAAGTCAACAACATTCAAGCAAAGGTCTGATATGATTCTCTTTCCAGCAATGCAAAGATTTCAGCCCTCACGACCATTAATAGAGAGGAGGTGGCAGGCAAGAAGCCACTTCTTCAGTTTGACCTACAGTCTAAGTTTTCCTAACCAAAGTAGAAAGGCCACAAAAGTTTCTTCAGAGCTAAGAATAAGATCAATAAGGATTTTTGAGTATGTCTTATCCATTCATCAGATAAATGACTCAAATGATTTGAATCTAATTCTCAAAAGAAGACAACTCTCAAAATGGCAATCACAATAATGATCGTGATCCATAAAATAGTGGTACCTATGGACTTGATGTCTTTAATGATTCCAACTCGAGTAGAGATGCCCCCATCCTAATCTTTCATGGTGTCACTATCGATAAAGAGTTAGAATCATCAGATTTAAAAGGACTGATTGGAGAAACTTTGGGCACCAAAAAGAGTAAGTAGACATCAATTCTACCTCTCTTTCAGAACATATCACAGAAGCCAATTGTTGTAGTGGCAGGGTTCTACCACTTTGATCAACACCATAGGAAGAAGCAAACCAGTCGTTGGAAATAATCAAATTCTAAATCCTTCTTAAGATACACCTCATAATCCAAAATAAGGGCATCAAATTGTTCTGAAGGTTAATCTTAAGGTCCTAAACTATCTTGGAAGGTTGCCCACTAAGCTAAATAACAAGCGCACCCTCACCTTATCGAAAGAGATAGAAAAGTGTTTGATTGGAGAACTTGAATCTTCCTTGCTTAGTTAGAGGCGACCTCCTCAAGTAATACTTAACATAGAATATCTTATGGAAAAGAAAGAGAAGCAATCTCCTCCAGAGAACACAATGTAAACAAAGACAAAAAAAAAAGAAAGAAAAAAAAAAAAATGAAAGGAGAAAAAGCAAAGCACCAATAATACACATTAATTTGGAATCCAAAGGATGAATCATGTGTATGAGGTGTAAATTCAAGGAAAAAGAGAAAAGAATATACAAAATAAATTTTGAATCAAATTTTAACAAGCTTTTTTAGTTAGATAGCAAATAAATAAATTAATAAATAAATAAAATTTAAAAGGATGATTCATGTATGATATGGCTAGAAGCTTAGTACGTATGCAAGCACATTGACCCCAATTCTACTATCTCATGATATTATTATAGGGTTGGAAGTTAAGAGTTGCTCCTAACCTCTAATATATATATATATATATATATATATATATATAATGAGATATCAAATTTCCACTTCATATATCTTTCTTCAAGCTTGAAAGAGGATTCAACGGTTGTAGATAAACCTTCAAATGAAGTAATAAAATCATCTTTCGCCTAGTCTACCTACTTTGCTCAAATAACTTTGAAGACTTTCAAGTAGAGAAGCACTCTCTAAAGTTGAGGAGAAAATAAAATCATTTAACTAATAAGTTTCAAGAAGTTAACCTCATAACATAAAGAGAGTCCATCCTCTCCCAACATCCATATATGATAAGTCAGAAAGAAAATGCCAATGACTTGGTTAAGTTACTTTTGTAGTTTAAAGACTATTTTGCTTGAGACCATAATAAAGTGCCCAATACATATCCAAAGGTGGCAGTCTAAAAACTCAAAATTAAACCTATTGCTATTTCTATTTTACAAACTTTTGTGCAAACATTTTCACCAAGAAGAGGATCAAAGTTTGAAGTCAACCTTATTGAAGAACAAAGATGCTAACATGATTACCCAACATTATGCCTAGTTAAAAAGAAGAACATTCAAATCTGCACATACGTCAATCTAAGTTAGGCATGTCTTGAAGACGAATTCACATTACCTATATGAAATTTAATAGTGGACATAGCCTCTTTACATGCAGTCTCCTCATTCAAGGATGGGTCGAATGATGCCAGAGGATGACAAGTCATTTGCACATATAATTTCCATTGGAATTTATCGCTATAAGGTTATGCCTTTCTCTAGTCATCAAGATCAAAGAAAAAGGAAGACCATCTTTATGATCAAATTGTCTTGATTGCTTATGATGCTCTGACCTAAGTTGAATCCCCTGAAGTATACAATTAGGATGACTTTAGGGGAGTTTATAAGGCTTGTAGTAAAGCATCATGGGATAACAAGGATTGATCTAACTAAAAGTGATTAAAGTGATAACAAGGATGGTTAACCCACATGTGTGGGGAGGCCATAAGAGTACTTAATTAAGTTTCTTAACTTAATTAACTATTAATTAAGAGCCAATTGCATTAGTCCCCTTTTATTTCTTAGGATCATTGCTAATTTAATTTCCAATTCATTTGCATATCATATTGGCTCATAATTATTTGGGTAAGTATGTTAATGTAACATAATAAAGGGATAATTAATGTATTCAACTCATATTATAGCCTAATTAATTCATAAAATCCACCTAATTACCTTTTTAAATCAAATCAAATTACTAATGTGGGAATGGGATTAAACCAGCAAGTGATAAATTCTTCTCTTTCAACTTAATCAATATCCCAAATCATAAATTAATAAAGGAATTTTGGTTTTCTTTAAATGGGTTTATTTAATGTGATTATCCTTAGGAATTAGTTTAATTGAATGAACCATGTGTTGGTATTTAATTATTCCTTTCCAAGCACATTAAATGTTGTATGTCATTTGATTTCATGCATTCATGCTTTCAAATTTAAATAAATCAAATGAATTTCCTTTATGTAAGCTTGCATGTGTTGGCTAAATTAAATATATGTGTGGCTATTTTCATTAATAAATTCAAAACTATTTTCCAAAACTTATAAATCAATTATAATACTTAGATTGTTGATAATTATGAATATACATAGGATTTGTATGTGTTTATAGCTTAGTCATATTAAATAAAGTTCTCTTTATTATAATTCATATATAGATTTACATGAGTTTAAACAATAATGGGTATATAGTTTGGACATCCCGAGAATGTGAGGCTTTAAGTAGCCCCAAAGAGGTCATTTGATTACCTTACTTCCCTGGTTTAACAATGGCACGTACTCATTTGGTTTCATTCTTATGTATTTTGATATTATAATTTAGATAGAGCTTTAATTCATACGCCTAAATGATTTAATTAAAGAAAATACAATCTTTGCATGATTCTCATCTTTATAGTTTTGTATACATTCATATGTATTTAAGATAACAAGTGTTTAGTCTGGGCATCCTGGGAAGACGAGGCTTTAAGTAGCCCCAAGGAGGTCATTTGATTACCTCACTTTCCTAGTTTAATAATGTCACGTACTTGCTCACAACTTTTATACATGTGTATGTATGCTTAATCAAAAGATGAAGATCCCCTTTTGTTACTAAAAAAATGCATACATTCATATTCACCTAAATTATTAGCATGTGTGATCTATAAATTAGTGCTCTCTTTTCATTATTCATGTATAGATTTACATAGGTTTGGAATGTTAATAATTATATAGTCTGGACATCCTAGGAATACAAGGATTTAGCTAGCCCCAAGAAGGACATTTGATTACCTCACTTCCCTAGTTAACAATGACACATACTTATGTGATTTCATCCTTATGTATTTTGGTATTAGAGTTTGGATAGAGCTTTAATTTATATGTTCATATAATTCAATAAAAATAAATTCCAAACATACACATTCATTATCATGTGATAATAATTCAATTAGATTAATCTTAAGAAGCCTTTCACATTGAATAAGGTCATTTAAAGTTAACCTAAACTTAGGATTAATTAAAAATAACTTAATAAGCCATCCACTAAATAGAACTACATCAAATTAATACACTTTAGAAAGTTGCTTAAGGTAGGGATGGAAGAGGGTAATCCTCTTCCCTCTCTTTATAACACTTAGTTGCTAAGTGTAATCAAATGAAACAAAACATAAATTAAAATTCATAAATCAATTAAACAACTTCAAATGAAACCCACAATCATGTTAACTTGAATAATTTCTGAACTTAGAGAAATACAACTCTAATGCTTAGTTAAGACATACCATAGAATGCCTTAACACACACATTAGAATTAAGTCATGACTTCTAGCTCTATGTTAGGATGATGTATGATGTGATGTTTATTTTGTGTTGTGATGTAATATTTTAGGCTGGATATTAGGGTGTATGCTTCGTATACTGGATGTTAGGTCACTTTTAGCCTAATCATGTTTTCTATAGGAGATTGTGCTTAAGGGGATGCTTAAAAATAAATATAAATGCTCTCTTTGCAGGTTGCTTAAACCCCCTAAGCATAATCCAAGTTAAGACAGGTGGACTTAGTTACCCTTGTGCAGGGTGCTAAGTCCAAATTATATATGTAACTACTTGGGATTGTATGTATGTTTAGCTAACATCTATTTTGTAGGTGTAGTTAGATTTATTTTTCTTATATAAATATAATTTTGCAATAGGAATTAGGATGAGTGCTATAGGGGATTAGGATGAGCAGTGGCCAGAAGGCTTTGACCTGGGGTGCCCTGTGATGCCTTCAAAGTAAGCACATCTAAATCAAAGAAGGGACCAATCGAATCAAAGAAATGAAGATGGAAGAGTAAAGAATGAAGACCCCCATAGCATGTATTCATTCTAATTGTAATTATTCTTTCATATTCTGGGTTGTATAAGGGTAGAGCTCGACTACCTATCTTTTTCTTTTCAGATTGTCACCCAACTGCACCGGCCACTTATTCTTTTACAGTAGTTATAAAATTGATTGATGATTTGTTTAAAATTGTGTATTATAAATGGCATGCTTTTTCATAGTTTCTTATGATTGATGCTTTAATTTTTGGCCTGAATGCGGTAGGCTCTTAGGATAAAAAAATAAATTATCTACCCAACTAATCACCCATAACTAAATTTTAAACAACTTATAATCTCATCATAAAGCCTAGGCTAAAATCAAGATAATTAAAAGATTTAGTAACCCCTTAACTGTATGGTTGTATATCTCACATCATGCATATCATCTTGAATCACTCTTATAAAATGAGGGCCTCCATCCTTACATGCATAGGGACCGCTTGACCCATGAGAGCAACCCCAACTGACAGAGTTTCACCCTCTCACTTTTGATTTGGCCAATAATCTACTTCATCATGCATTTAGACATATAAAAATCCTAAAACCTTTGTCTGAAATGATGTGTCCAAAATGAAATAAATTTGAAAATATTTTGCTTTTGTAGATTAAGTCATATGTTCATATCACTCATGCTCTAGTCTCTTAAGAAATGAGTTTAAGACTTTAGTCTCTTTCCAATTTAATAACTACCATAACTATCTTACAATATTGTGATGAAAAATTTTCATTTTCCTTTAGAGAATAAGATTATATACTTCCATCTTCACTCTATGCGAAATAAAATGAGGATGAAAATATACATCTCTTTCCCTTTTTACTGCATTTTGACACCACGTAGATCCGCAAATATTCTTATTGAGGGTGATCGGGTACAACATTGAGAAGAGGTGTACTATCTCAAAAGATAGAAGTCACCACCCTACAATGGACCTAATCATCTCAACAAGGACTCCTAAGGACAATGGGTCTGCATGTGTACTAAATATTCTTCCCCTACTTTACATGAAAAAGTAAAGTAGGGTTTATTTTAAATCGGGTTATTTAAGTTCCCTACAGGAGCAATCCCCTATAGTTAATTACATCCTAAGGAATGAAATTCCTTAGAAAACTCGATTAAGGTAAATGATCGTTGTCTCCAAAGATTTTAATAGGTATGACTATCAATCGATTGGTTTATTTTGGAAGATCAAATGAATTTGATCTCAAAGAGAGGGAGTTATTATCGAAGCCAAAAGAAGATAAGTAGGAGATACTCATGATGCTAGGAAACCTAGCGAGCATCTCAAACTATCATATGGTTGGGCTTTATATTTTTGAAATTGATTTAATTTGTTTGAGTTAAATTTTTCATTAGAAATTTAGGACTTATGATTCCATAACACAAGATTAAGAAAATGCCTAAAAGGTGAGGATTTAAGCTTATGGCCCACAAAGGGGAGAAGCAACCTCAGAACCTAAATCTAGGGAGCTTTGGCGAGGGCCGAAAGCATGAACTAAATCTAAGGCGAAAATGGGTATTTGGTTTGCCTCCACAAGAGAGGACAAACCACCCGACTGCTTGGACTTACAACCGCTTAGGGGTGGCTGCCAACTAACTCCTCCTACGGTTTTAAATTCATGTAGGCAAGTCATATGTTTTATGCAAGATAGCTAGCATGTTATTTATTTAGAAAGAGACTATGTCCTTAAACTCACTCCCTAATGAGACTAGATCATGTAAGGGCATGCTTCAAATGACGTAAATCTAATGCAATTTAGATTTTATTTTATTTTCATTTTTGGACAATCATTTTAACTCAGGCTAATAGGATTCATATGCCTATTGCATAAGAAATGAGATTATTGGTTAAAATCAATGAGAAGGGAGGAGGTGTGTTTTCACCATGGCTCTCGAAGGTCAAGCCAAGTTTCTTTGGCAAAGGTGGAAGCCCTCCAATCAAGAGTGAAAATAATATGCATTTATGCATGATGTTATAAAAGTACTCATCCAGCTAAGGGGTTGATAATTCTTTTATCTTGATTTTAGCTAAGCTTTAAATGAGGTTATGAGTTCTTTATTTTAAATTTTGAATTATTAAGTTTGGTATAATATTTATTTTTCCTAAGAGCCTAATCCACATCCATGCCATACATAAAGCAAGAAAGAAACTAGGAAAAGGATGCCACTTGCACAAGCTAAATAAATGATCAATCAATTTATAAAGCTAATCACAAAAGAATAAGAGGCCATTGTGGTATCACCGCACAAATAAATTGGGTAGAGCTCTACCCTTATACAACCGATTACAAATGAATTAAATACAATTAAGCAAGGAACTCATTATTATGGGGGTCTTCAAGCTTCATTTCTTCATTCTTCTTTTCTTCTTTCTTCCACTTTTCTTCTTTCTTCTTTGGTTCCTTCTTTTGGATGGTTGGAAGGTGGATACTCCAAAGGCTTCACATGATGCATAAGATGTGATCTTATGACCAATGTTTATCCTAATCCCCATAATAATCATTCCAAAATCCTAATTATAAAAATTACATGAAAAGTAAATCTAGCTAAAATCTATAAAATAGAGATTATCTAAACAAACCACACAAATCTCAAGCATGTATATTGGACTTATCACCCCACACATGGGTGACTAAGTCCACCCACTATTGGATTATGCTTAGGGGTATAAGCTCACATGACAAAGCATTTATATTTTATTTATTACAATGATGCTTAAGCACAATCTCTATAGAAGACAATGGTTAGACTAAGGTCACTATCATTCATTCTACACATATATCCTAACATCCGACTAAAACATATATCACAAAATAAAAGCAAAGCATCATGCACCTTGCTAAAGCTAGAAGTGGTGACTTAGCCTAATGTGTATGCTTTGGAGGTTTTTGTGGTATGCTCAGCTATGGCTTTAAGTTAGAATTTTCTAAGTATGAAGAATGTTCAACTTAGAAGAGTATTTCATTTAAGTGATTTAGTTATTTTGGGTTGATTTTATTTTATATTTTGATTTGGTTCAAGTGAATCCTACAATTAATTACTAAGTTATAAAAAGAGGGAAAGAGAAGAGAGCTTCTCTTTCCTTCCCTAACCTAAGTAATTTTTAAAGTAGATTCATATTTTAGTTTTATTTAGTGAATATTTTAATTAAGTATTTTAATTAATCCTAAGTTTAGATGAACTCTAAACAAACATTCAAAAAGAAAGGCATTTTAAGATTAAATAAAATGAACTAAATTCACAAAACATACATCACTTCATTTCTTTCCCAACATATATAATATGCATATGAATAATTCCTAAGCATATCTATACATACAAATGAGAATGTTTAACACACTTCATGATGTATGCTAAGCAATTCATTTAAGAAAATTTGAAAATTTATGATGCATGATTCTTATTAAGTAGCAAAGGGGTTTCTTATCCAACTTTCACATGCACATATGAATGTATGAAAGGCATAAGTGAGTACGACGCCATTGTTAACCAGAGGTGTAAGGTACAAGACTTA
Source organism: Cymbidium sinense (assembly GCA_021442155.1). NCBI lineage: Eukaryota > Viridiplantae > Streptophyta > Magnoliopsida > Asparagales > Orchidaceae > Cymbidium > Cymbidium sinense. The sequence goes on from CM038220.1 coordinate 181,409,027, forward strand.
CTTAGGGCAACTTAAAGCCTCACAATCTCGGGATTGTCCAGACTAATATACTACTTTCCTTAAATATAAGCATTTGTACAAAAGAAATGAATGGAAAAGAAATAATGCAAAAGTTGTGTTGGTTGATTTATTTTTGTTTATGCAATTTATATGTGCAAGCATAGAACATCCTTCTTAAGTGATGGTATAGGAATGAATAGGATATGAAATTAGGCAAGTGTTAGGTTCTTTTCAAATGAATCATACACCTTGTCAAATCCTATTCAAAACTATACTAAAAGAGAAGAGAAGGAAAACCTACACTAAGCATATCCTTATATTCTACTCACATGCAAACTTATAAGTAAGATATAAGTAATACACTTTCAGTTTTGATAATTGATTCATATATTTTGAAAATAATTTGAATTTAATAGTGAAAATAGCCACTTATATTCTTACTTTAGCCAACACATGCAATTTGACATAAAGGAAATATTTTCATTTTAAATTTGACTTTTGAAAAGCATGGATACATGAAACCATATGACACATATATTTAACATGTTGGGGAAGAACTAAAGCAATTAGAGAATATAAATACATTCACTTTAATTAAATCCTAAAGATAATCTTATGAAATAAGAAAGCTTAAAGTAAATCAAAGTTTATTTAATATGATTTTTGTTTGATTTTGAATTTGATTTAATTTTGAAAATGTGAATTGAGTTTGCTATTCCTAACCCATTCCCACATGTGTTTGAAATTTTTGTTTAATTTTTAGATGATTATATTTATTTTATATTTTGATTAGGTTAAGGTATGAATTAAATATGTTAATTATCCCTTACCTACACCACCTTAACATAGTTAACCAAATAATTATGAGCCAATGATATGACATAAAACCTCACAAGGAATTTAAATTTACAATGCACCTAGGAAGAAAGGGGCCTAATGCAATTTGGCTCATGATTAATGATTAATTAAGTTAAGGGGTTTAACTTAAGTAATTTCAAAACACCTCTCACTCATGTGAGTTGAATTTTGATTTTCTTAATTGAACTTAGGCTCTTGAACACCTAAGCATCTACCCAAAGTATATTAATTAAGTTCTAGAAAGTTTTAGAATTTTAAGAAATTAATTAAGAAGGTAATTAGTGAACTATCCCTTAATTAAGAGAGGATTATGAAAGAAATTGAGGTTTAAGGAATAGCTTAGGAAAAATGCCTAAAACTATTCCCTAAACCTCCTATTCATTGAAACATACCTTAATTAACTTCAACAAAGGATTAACCCACTAATCAAACCCTTAATTAACCTTAATTACATTAAGGGGGTAATTAGGAAATGAATTAGTAATTTCATCAATTAAGCCATCAATAAATCCCAAGAAAATTAGGGGAGGCAGAAGTCATCCCCCAAAATACACTCAAGAAGTTTGAGATTAATTAGTGATTAATTATGAAGTAATTAGCAAATTAAGATTTCTAATAAAAGCAAAAATTAGAAGAAAGACAATATCCAAAATCCATTAAAACCAATTTTAGAATGTTCTAGATTGAATTATCTTTCAATGGTAATTTACCTCATATTTTTTTTAATTTTTATTTAGAGATATATGAATTTTTAAAGTTTAAGTAATTAATTAGAATTTAATAAACCCTAATTAATCAATTAATCCTATGGTGTGCCACGCAAGCGTTGACTCGACTGCGCTTTACACACATCATCCCATGAGCAGCCACTTAAACATCACATCGTAGCGTCGTGTGATAGTGGCGCTACGCGCTTTTGCCTCCACCATTCAATCGAGGATCGAACGGCTAGGATATAATCCGCTATTTTAAAAGGATAAAATTAGATCTAAAGCGTGTGTTTAATCTCGGTCATCCATCCAAAATGCGTGGATGGAAGGCCAGAGATCTATCCCTGCCAATGCCTATGATCCATGGAGACCGTCCATGTTCTAGGCCTTAATCCGAGCTCGATTGAGCTCAAATTGGGATGAAATTTTACACACACCATCTAACCCTAATGGCAAGCACATCTAATAGTTGAAATCTCTTTCCATTTACATTTCTTTCACAAAGGACCAACACACATGGAGTTTAGTGATCAGAAAATTTCTAACCTCACCGAAGGTGATCACCACTCGATTCTTGTAGAGCTTCTGTGCTTGAGATGAAGCTTTGGTGAAAGTCTTAGCTCTTGAGGTTAAGTGGATAGCTCTATGGACCAACTCCTCCTCCTAGTGAGCTCAGTTTTGATTGAAGTAGATCTCCCCTTGCCTTTGGAGCTTGGGAAAGAGGTTGGGCAAGCTCGACTTGGTCCCCTGAGGTAGTGTGCAAAGGGAATCGACTTAGTTTGGTGTGTGGAGAAAGTTGGAAAATTCTTGGAGCTCTCTTATTTTTTCTTAAGGGAAACCGAGAAATGGCCAATTCAAAATCCCTCTAGAGAGCTTAGGAACTCTTGCTAATGACTCCTAACACTCTCCCTTACTCAATTGAATTAGGCTCTGTTGGAATTGAAGTGAATTAGGGGGAGTATATCTCCCCCTTAGGCAATCGGACGGCCGAAGCTTCACTTGCCATTTTGATCCAATTGACCTTAGGCAGTGGGTTATTTGATCTGTTAGAAGCTTTTACATGGTCAGTTTTGGCTAGGGAGTGGAATGGTAACTCTCCATGTGCTTCAAATTGAGTGGGAGCATGATTCCCATGTGGCCAATTTGAGCCAAGTGCTTAATTTTGGCCTTAGGTCAAGTTGGGCTGACCCAAATCCATTGGGTTGGGTGCACCACCCTCCATAGGGTTTACTTGACCTATTAAGAGAGTATCAAGTAGGTATGAAGAGGGTTTGACCAAATTTCCCATGGATTTGACCAAAATTTGTTCTATGACCTAGGGGTAGAATAGTCATTTGGCTACTTTTTGATTTTGGATATGTTGTGTATGTTGAGAAAATAAGTTTGGCCAAGTTTCATTGGATTTGGAGTTCATTTGGTATGGTTTGGCTCATGTTGACCCATTTAAGTCAAAATGAGTCAACTTGGGTCAAGTTGACCAATTGGTCAAATTGAGTCAAACCAAGTATTGGGTCAAGTTCATATGACCATTTGAAATGTTTTGGTGACTTTAGTTTGATTCAATTTGGTTTAACTTTGAATTTGGTTCATATGACTTCATTTAGGTCAAATGGGTCAAGTTAACTAATTTAACCCATTTGACCTATTTGAGCTAAGTCATCAGAAGGTTTAGGTTTGGTTAGTCATATGAAGTGGATTGGTATCTTTATTTCCAATCAATTTTGGTTAAGTTTGAATTTGGCTCAACATAACCCTTTAGGTCAAGTTGGGTTCAAGGTCAATTGGGCTAGGTTAGGTCTAGTTGGCCAATTAAGGCTTTGGTCAAGTTCAACAAGTGGTTTGGAATGAACTTGACCCATTGGTTTCAATCAATTTGACTTAGATCAAGTTTTGACACATTTTGAATTTTAGGTCAAGTGGTCAATTGGGCTAGGTTAGGCTCAAATGTCGACTTGGTCAAGTTCAAACATAGTTCATGAATGAACTTGGATCATTGGTTTCAATCAATTTGGCCTATAGTAGATTTTGGCTATGTTAGGTTTCATTTTGGCTAAGTGTTGACTTGGTCAATCCTTAGGTTTGACTTGGTTTGACCCAATTTGATTGATTGATTATATCATGATGACTGTTGATCATGACGAGAGACATAGGTGAGTTTGATTCAATCCAATTTGGTTAGGATTAGAATTTGGCTCATAAGGGCACTTTAGATCACTTTGGGTCAAGTGAGCCTAAGTGGGTCAAATGGTGTGGTCAAAGCTTGATTTGAGTTTGATTGAACTTCTATATGGACTTATGATTGAAATATAAATCCATTTGTAAGTGGTTTGAAGTCAAATGGGTTTTGATTAATTTGACAATTTCAAATTCAAACGAAGAACATGAATGAATTTTGGCTTGACTTTTAAATTGAATTTTGGTTAAGTGATTGAAGTTTGTAATTATGTTTGAATTCATGATTATAGGATAGATTGAATCATGAAAGAAAATCAAGAGTTTGGCTTGATTTAAAGTTGATTTAGCTAAGTTCAAGATTTTGACTTGAAAGACTTAGGTTGAATTTTGAATAGATTTTAGTTTGATTTTTGGAAGTGGTTTTGATTATTTGAATTTATATTTCATTTATATATGTGAATATAAATGGATTATGAGAGGATTTGATGAATTTGAAGTGATTTGATCATGATCTAGGCTAAGCCTTTAAGAGGAAATTTAAATGACTTAGGAAAGATTTGGAATTTTTGAATTTGGTTTGATTGATTTGAATTTATATTTCATTTATATATGTAAATATAAATATGAATATAAATGGATTATGAGAAGATTTCATAAGTTTGAATTGATTTTAAGATGATTTTGGATAATTCCTTAAGAGGAAATTAAGGACTTAAGAAGGATTTTAAATTTGGAATTTTGAATTTTAGATTTAGTTTAATTGATTTGAATTTATATTTCATTTATATATGAGAATATAAATGAGAATATGATATGATTCCATATTCTCCAAAAGACAACAGAAGCAAAAGGAATAAAAAAACTCCATATTGGATGAAAGACTTCATTCAATAATATAGAAAATGATAAAATAAGAATCAGTATAGGCCATTCTACTGCTAAAAGATTTAGAAGAGTAAAAAATGGGCCACATAAATCCATAAATTACAACAGAAGGGCTATAGTACAAGAAGGGAATTACATACTACAAATCAATATAAATCCAACAGAATACAACTCCATACAAGACCCTTACAGAATTAATACATATCAGAAACCAAAGATGAGCAACAGAGATTATAACATAAGAGAAATCAAATAACTTCCAAAAAGAACCCTGCATCAACACCCAAGACAGAGATCTTTCAGATGACAAAAGAATAATAAAGAAGCAATCAAGAAACCAAGAAGGGATCTGACAAAGCTAACGAATAACCAATATTCCGTGAGAATGAGCAAGATAAAAAGACAGAAACTCATCCAATAATGTAAAGCATACAAAGTGTCTGAGAACTTCAAACCTTGTAAAAGAAAGCATAGATCTAGGCTATAGAAGAAAATAGAAAGTATAAATAGGGTAAAGAAACCAAACATAGGGGTATGATATATTATGCAAAGAATTACTTCCTTCTCTCTACACCTTCCTCTTCTCCTTCTTCCTCTTGCAAATTCTTTTGGTTAACTCGTCGATAAACTCCTTCCTTCGGCAAGACGAACCCTAGCCGCTATCCTTTCCGCTTTCTCCCTCAGTCGCTCTCTCTATGGAGTGTTCGATGACTCGAACTGTCGAAAAGAGAAAACACAGATAAGGTTAAAGCAAACGTATCAAGGAAGCTTCATCAGACGGCCAGAACCCAGCCACCGCAATCGCCATCAATGGCTCAAACCATTCCAAGGGAGTGGTTATCCAGACGATCAGATCAATCACTCGGGAAGAAATGCGTGGATTCCACTATCGGTAAGAAGGATCAGACGGCGTAATTCGAGGCTAATAAGGTAAATCCAAGTGCTAGATCCAACGCTAGAAATACAAGGTGATCAACGGCTCGGGGACTGGTGAACAATCCTTATTCCCTACTCAACCGGGTTCATTCCACTCAGATCGGTTCACTTAACCCAAACCAGACTCATATCATTGGTGCTCTTGTTGATTACCACAACCAGCAATGGCAGAAGGAACAAGACACATAGCCAAGATAATAGAAGAATGTGTAGAAGACTCAACAAAATAGATGAGCAAATGTCTTCCATCACTATGATATTAAATGAAGTTTCAAGAAGATTATCTGCTATAGAAGAAAAATTGGATAACAATTATCAAGAACAACAACAATCACAGGTAGGTACTTCTTCTCATACAAAAATTTCTATTCCAAATATACAACACACACAGCAAAATATTAGACCTATTAAGGTAGATATGCCAAGGTTTAATGGAGAAAATCCCAGAGGTTGGCTGCTCAAAGCAGACCAATTCTTTCAATATTATAGCTTATTAGAGGACCAGAAATTCCTAATTACCTCAGTATACATGGATGGACCTGCAATAAGTTGGTATCAGTGGATACACTTAAATAAACAATTGCATTCATGGACATAGTTCAAAGAATAAGTCATTCAAAGATTTGGTCCATCTCTACGAGATTTGAGAGGAGAATTAGCTAAGCTACAATAAAAATAATAGTTTAATTTCTACAATGAATTTGAAGAAATAGCTAATCAAATTCAGGTATTCCACAATTTCTACAAAATTATTTTGAATCAGGGCTTAGACATGATATTAAGAGGGAAGTAAGAGCCTTACAACCCAATTCCCTTCAAGAACAATTAGCTAAGCTAATGGAAGATAGACTAGCTGATGAAATTTTCATGGCCAGAAATTACAAAGTCAACCAATATCCACCAGTAAAATAACCATAGATATACCAACCACCTTTACTGCCTACCCCATCAATACCCAACTATAGCAATAATATGACCAACAAATATTTCAATCCGACAACAACAGGTTGAAAGAAAGAAGAAAGAAAGGACTATGTTTTAAGCGTGATGAAAAATATCATGAGGTCATATCTATCCAAATTATTTGCTTTAATGATGGTCAATGATGACCTAGAGCAATACCTGCAGCAAGAACCTGAGCTAGAAATGCAAATATTATAAGAGGAATTTCTAAAAATCAGCCTCAATGCCTTTACAGGTCAGTCTAATCCTAGGACATTAAGATTACAAGGACTGATTGGAAATAAAAAAAGTACAAGTATTGATTGATAGTGGTTCAATAATTTTATTCATCCAAACTAGCCAAATTTATTGACTATAAAGTAACACGCATCGACTTTTCAAGTGTTAGTAGGCAATGGAGAAACTTTAAAATGTTCAGGAATATGCTCTAATATTCCTATCCAACTACAAGGAAACACTTTTATCACTGATTGCTATCTACTACCCATGCAAGGAGCAGATGTTATTTTGGGTGTTCAATGGATAATTGGGTGAGTGTATAATTGATTATAAAAAAGCTCACTATAAATTCTACTCTAATGGCGATTAGATGCTTACAAGGGATACATCCTCCAAGGTGGACAGCATTACCTTCCATCAGTTCACCAAATTACAGCAAAAGAAAGAAATAATATCCTATTTCCAGATTAGAGAAATAACAGAGAAAACAGATTCCTCTATAAAAGAATTCAGTAACTTACCTGCAGAAATACAACAAGTATTATCCTAATATCAAGAACTATTTCAAATTCCAGCAAGCTTACCTCCAAGGAGGGATATAGACCACCAGCTTCATCTGCCACCTGGAACTCAACCAGTGAAAGTCAAAAATTATAGATATCCACACTTTCAAAAAATAAAAATTAAAAAATTAATTAAAGAAATGTTGGACAGTGGCATAATCAGAGAAAGCACCAGCCATTTCTCTTCTCCAGCTCTTTTAATCAAAAAGAAGGATGGAACTTGGAGATTATGTGTGGATTATAGAGCTCTAAATAAAGTAACAATACCTAACAGATTTCCAATTCCCACCCCAGAGGAGCTTATGGATGAATTATATGGAGCCATAATTTTTTCAAAGTTAGACTTAAGATCAGGATATCATCAAATCAGAATGGTTGAAGAAGACATCTACAAAATAGCTTTTAGAACTCATGAGGGACACTATGAGTTTATTGCAATGCCATTTGGACTAACAAATGCACCATCAACATTCCAAGCATTAATGAATTCGCTTAAGACATTCAAGAAAATTTATCTTAGTATTTTTTTTGATATACTTATAAATAGCAAGACCTTGGAGTTACATCAAAATCATCTCCAAGTCAGATTGGAATAACTCAAGCAACATTCTATTTATCAAACCATCTAAATGCTCATTTATACAGAATTGTGTATTTAGAACATATTTTATCTGCACAAGGGCTAGCAGTGGATCCCAAAAAGATTCAAGCAGTACAAGCATGGCTTTTACCCAATTCAATCAAACAGTTAAAAGGTTTTTTAGGTTTAACAGGCTATTATCGAAAATTTGTTAAACACTATGCAACCATTACCTCTCCACTAACTTCTATGTTAGGCAAGCAATATTTTCAATGGACAGAAGAATCAAAGGTAGCATTTTTACAATTAAAATAAGTAATGACATCTCTCCAGTGTGCTTTATCCCAATTTTTCTCGACCTTTTATCATAGAGATGGATGCATCGGTATAGCAATTGGGTTATTTTTAATACAAAAACCATCCTATAGCTTATTTTAGTAAGAAGCTCTCTCCATCATTACAAAAGCATCAACATATGCAAGAGAATTATATGTTATAATGTAAATAGTAGAAGATGAAGATAATATCCGTAACAAGTTTACCATCGTGACATCAAAAGAGCATAAGGGAGCTAATGCAACAAACAATTCGACTCAAAGAGATTTTAATCAACTCCTTGGATTTGACTACACTATTGAATATAAAACCGTGGATTGCAAATAAAGCAATGATGCTTTGTCCGTAAAAGTGTTTATATGAAGATAGTCCTACAATGACAACTCGTAATCACTTATGTCATTGATTATATGCTTATACTCAACAAATCAATACTATAATGCAACAAATCAAAGAGGAAACATATGCAAGATTGAACTATAAGACCTGCATAAGAAAATATCAGGCAATCCAGGTTTATTTCCCAAATATAGACTTGTTAATAGATTGATACACTATAAAGATAGGATTGTCATAACTCAAGACTCAGCAATCAGAAACATTATTATAAGAGAATTACATTCAACACCGGGAGGCCATGGGGAATTCGAAGACATTGGCCGTAATTAATCAACAATTCTATGAAAAAACAAGATATTAAACACTTTGTCTTAACTGTCCTATTTGTCAACAAGTCAAATATGATAGCTCCAAGTTACTACAACCACTACCTATACTAAGCCATTTGGGAGGAAGTATCAATAGATTTTATTACTGGACTACCCAAGTCTTATAATAAAGCTATATTAGTGGTGCAGACTATCAAAATATGCATTTTTAACCCTTCCAACCATTTTGACCTTATATAGCCTGATTTTTATAGCAAACTACATGGCATACCACAAGGTATAATTTGCAGAGACCCAATCTTTATGAGCAATTTCAGAATTATTCAAAGTTAAGTGAAACCACATTAAAGCACAAGAAGGTATACCATCCTCGATTGATGGCCAAAAGAGGTAACCAATGTAATCGTAGAGCAATATCTAAGGAGAGTATGGGAGACACCAAGGATGTGTACTGCCTTCCATGGTAATTCTATAATACATCCATCAATACTTCCACAAAAATGACTCCTTTTCAAATAGTATATGGCAGACTTCCTCATTCAGTAATACCCTATAATGGAAATACAGCTATCAACACAGAGGTGGAAATAGTTTTATAACAGAGGGACAAAATTCACTACTTAAAATAAACTTACGAAGCTCAAAACAATGAAGCAAATGATAAACATAAGAGAGCTTCAATTCAAAGTAAATGATTTAGTATTAGTTAAACTACAACTCATAGACAAACTTCCTCGAAAATCGATACAAACTACAGAGAAAATACTATGGTCCTTTCAAAATACGTAAAATAGGACGATAGCATATAAATAGAGTTGCGAACAAAGAATGATACATAATGTGCTTCCGTGACTTAAACAACACATGATTCTACACCCGAAAATTACCAACTCATTTCATGACAAGGATGTTAGTCCTATTAAAGTTTTAGATCACGTAACAATACTACAAGGAAGATCAACAAATTAAAGAAATCTTAATATAATGGGAAGGACTTCTAGCCACGATGCTTCTTGGGTGTCAAGTGAAGAAATACAGAGCATTTCGACTTAATCTTGAGGACAAGGGGGGGTAATGATATGATTCCATATTCTCCAAAAGACAACTAAGCAAAAGGAATAAAAATATATGGATGAAAGACTTCATTCAATAATATAGAAATGATAAAATAAGAATCAAGATAGCCATTCTACCGCTAAAAGATTTAGAAGAGTAAAAAATGGGCCACATAAATTCATAAATTACAATAGAAGGGCTATAGTACAAGAAGGGAATTACATACTACAAATCAATATAAATCCAACAGAATACAACTCCATACAAGACCTTACAGAGAATTAATATATATCAGAAACCAAAGATGAGCAATAGAGATTATAATAGAAGAGAAACCAAATAACTTCCAGAAAGAACCCTGCATTAACACCCAAGACAGATTTTGTGATGAAAAGAATAATAAAGAAGCAATCAAGAAACCAAGAAGGGATCGGACTTTAAGAATAACCACCCAATATTCAGAACAAGATAAAAGACAAAGAAGAAACTCATCCAACTGTAATGTAAAAAAGCAAAAGTGTGAACTTCAAACCTTGTAAAAGAAAGCATAGATCAGTATAAGAAAATAAAGTATAAATAGGGTAAAGAAACCAAGCAGAGGGGTATGATATATTCTACAAAGAAACACTTCCTTCTCTCTGCATCTTCCTCTTCTCCTTCTTCCTCTTGCAAATTCTTCTGGTTAACTCGACGGTAAACTCCTTCCTCCAAAGAAGACTAACCTACCGCTTCCTCGCTTTCTCCCTCACCACTCTCTCTCCTGAGTGTTCACTAACTCAGAAAGAGAACATAAATAAGGTTAAACGATCAAGAAGCTTCATCAGACGGCCAGAACCCAGCCACCGCAATCGCCATCAACGGCTCAAACCATTCCAAGGGAGTGGTTATCCAGACGATCAGATCAATCACTCGGGAAGAAGATGCGTGGATTCCACTATCGGCAGAAAGGATCAGACGGCGCAATTTGAGGCTAATAAGGTAAATCCAAGTGCTAGATCCAGCTGGGAATAGCATCCTCAGGCCAGACTTAAACCCAATCCTTATTCCCTACTCAATTGGGTTCATTCCACTCATATCGGTTCACTTAACCAAACCAGACTCATATCATAATATAAATAAGTTATGAGAAAATCATGAGTTTGAATTGGTTTAATCATGATTTAGGATAAGTCCTTAAGAGGAAATTAAGGACTTAGGAAATATTTGACTTTTGAAATTTCAATCATGGATTTCAATCATGAATTTCAATTATGGGGCATTGATTTGAGTTTAGAGAAGATCAAATAAGGTTGATTTGGAGTTTGACTTGAAGGAAGGGAGGTGAGAAGTGGTTCAAGCTAAGGGTAGGCAAATTTTTTTAACACTCTGGCAACCATTCCTACGACTAACTCTTCCAAAGTTAGTCAGATCCACCTAATCACTGAGTTTAAGACTAAGGAACTCTTAAAGTCTAAGAGAAGTCATATTTCTAAGATAGAGGGATTGAGAACTCATTTTAAAAATGAGGTCAACAAATACATAAGACCAGACTACATGGATTTAAAGCGTAAGAGGAGTTCGAGACCACCGCAGAGGTTGTAAGTCGAAGTCGGATTTTATTCTGGAGGTAAACCCTATGTCCACATGCTAGATTTATCACGCTTAGCTGCTTAAACTCTGAGGTGATCCGGTAGTTGTTTTCTGACTACAAGCATAAATCTTTACCTCTTATGCATTTCACAACCTTGTGTTGGTGGATTATAAGTCCTAACAATCTAATAAAATTTTAACTCAAACAAAAGTAAATCTCTTCAATTTTAAATATATAAAACCCAACCATTGATAGATTTGAATCACTTCTTAAGATCACGAAGATTTCACTTATTTTCTTTGATTCCAAAAATAAGTCTTCTCGAACAATCAAAGATTTTCCAACATAACAAATTTATTGATAATGGCCTCAAATCTTTGGATATGATAATTGTCTACTTTAATCGAATATTCTGGAATTTTATTTCCAAGAACTTTAACCTTTAATATAAACTCTACTTTATTCATCCATGTAAAATAAAAAATATATCTAATATATTGACACATCATGTCTTAGTCACTTAGACAGATTAAACATCTATCTTTCAAGATAATGCACCATAGCTCAATATCATACATGATCACTTCAATAAATACCTCATATAATCTGTGTGGTGTCCCCCATACACATCTGAAATTAAATACCACAATGAGTTTTAGGACTTCAAAATTTTAATCTAAATATTCGACCTTCACTTTAGAGGTATACCATATTTTGTAATGCCCTCCTTGCATTTAATTTATTTTTACATATATATGTTATAATGTTTAAGCCGCTTAGTTAATTTTATGTCTAGTTTAGATTGTTTAATCATTTAGATGTGTCTTTTAGTTTTATTCACTATGGCCCCTTTGTAGTCAAAAAAATTGGCAAAATTTCGACAACACCTCCCCTAGTCGGGGAGATTTCTACCCAACAAAGTCTGCCCACCCGTCTAAAAAACTACATATTTTGCAATACCAGGGCCGTAAATCCTCCAACCTATACGTCTAAAATGATGCATAAGCTCTTCGAGTACCTGTATAAAAATCAAGCATAATATATATTTCGCACATCCACATATATTTTATACATTTGTGAGCGATGCGAAGCGAGACACAATCAAAAATTATGAAATCTCTCTTTTTTCACATTTTTTCTGGTTTTTTTTTAAATCATAGAGAGAGAGAGAGAGAGAGAGAGAGAGAGAGAGAGAGAGGACGGGAGATAGAGAGAGGGACGGACGGGAGAGGCTTGCAGAGTTCGTCGGAGAAGGACAGGTAGCTCGGTTCGGTCCACCGGAGAGGGACGGACGGGAAAGATTTGTTCGGCTTCAGCTGGAATGAAGGAACGGAGGGAGGAGGCTCGTTCGGCTCGCGTGCGGGAAGCAGGCTCGACCGCGGGAAGCGGGACCGAACGGGCGGTGAGACGGGCGAAGCTCGCTAGGCAGCACGGGTCGGACAGAAGCGGCTCGCGTGCGGTTCACCGGAGTGGTGCTCGGGACGGACGAACGGAGAGGGAGACTTCCGTACGGTTCGACGCTTGGTTGCGAGAAATCGCGTGAGACGTGATGAGAGGGATTCAGGAGAACACGGGAGAGTTAGGGTCGGCTGTTGGGGAGTGTCATGGTTAGAGTTAGGATTAGAGGGGCTTATATAAGTAGGCTTTTATTTCATTTAATATAAAATAAACTCCAATATTGCTTTTCATGATTGTATCATCATCTAGATAAATTGGATATCAATTTTAGGTTATTCCGATATTTCAGACAACCCAACATTTTTTCGCAATCAGGTGGTCGTCGATCGACGATCATTTCAAAATTGCTATCGCTAACGACGCCGATCTTGACTGTCCAATTGACAGATAGCCTCATTTGATATTTCAACATTTCGTTAACGATACGATCAATTTTAATAAATTTTAGGCAACGCCGCAACCTCATCGATATGCGAGCGGCCAAGAAATTTCTTTCTTGACGGACAACCGTAATTGTGCATATATATCGATCATTACATTCGAATGATGGAAATTTGTTCGCCGATCAAAGGTCATTTTGACTAATTTTGGCGATGTGCATTTCAACTCGATGCACTCGGCGTTGAATTTATCTGAAATGACTGATTTATGGACAAGCAAGGTTAACATGCCTGCATCAAAGTTCAAAATTTCTTTAATCTTTTTAACAATAAATGGCTTCTACCTATTACAACCACTCTCCTCTTCTTTCATAATGCCTCCTAACAGCCATGATTCATTTGCTTCGTGGTTGGTGCATGTATTGGTTACCTTTAGTCATGGATCATAAACAATGACCATCCAAAGTGTTTGATTAGTGTAAGTTATCACGTCAATGGGTTCTAGTCACTCAAATTGGACCGACCAATCTGAATGGAGATTAGTTGATTCATAGTGGGTTAATTAAGAGGATGGTATGCCAAGATCAGGGATGCCATATGATGTTAATTGACTGGGATCGACCATCCCCAAGATCTAAATTATGCACACCACATACATAATATTGATTTTGTGCAAAAACTACTTGCATTGTGAGATATATATACAAATAATATACTCATGATTGATATTTCATTTCATGCAACTTATAAAATATTTGCATATTTTTTATTTTAGGCCAACCAATGAGCTCTTAAATTTGAATAATTGTATTTGAGCTTATATGAATATTTTCTTAAATTTCTATTTTTCAAGCACAACTATTTAATAGTTATTAGTGTCCTCGAAATAAATATTAATCTATTTTCTACCATTAGATAACCTTAAGATGAATAATTTATAAATACTCAAGAATTCAACTGCGATTCACGCCTCGTAGTTCAATATGAATGTTTAGTTTATATTTGCACTATATTAAATTCAATTTATAACGAATAAAAAAAAATATATATCATATCAACTCTATATGAAAGTCTATCGCTCACACATAATAAAATAAGTTAAGAATAACTTTTATATATATAATAGAATATTTTCTCATAATTGAAGAAGATATGCATTTATTATTTTTAATATTTAATTGCCCACCAAAACATGTTTTCAGTCATATCGATTTTTTTAAAATATTTTTGCTTTTCATGATGCAAATAATACCATCAAATATATAAAATAAACTCGAGTTGAAATAAAAATTGGGTGGTCTACCTTATCCGAGAGGTGGGGCCACCTTTTGGTTATGGTCCAATCAAAATTTAGAATTTGGCAGCTGTGGATATTTGTATGATAACAGCATCTCAAATTTAAAATAAATATAAAAAAACTCAATTAAAATAAAAGAAATTCGAGCATTTACATGTATAAATAGATAATTCTATATTTAAATATCAATTTTTTAAATTTTTATTTTATATAAATATCAATTTAATTTTTAATATTATATAAAATAATATTATCATTTATTTTCTTAAAAGTGAAATGCATAAATTTTATATATTAAAAATTATTATATTTATAAGTATCAAAATTTAAATATTAGATATATAAATGCATAAGAATTGTATATTATATATATATATATAATGATATATTTCTAATAATGTTTTTCTAAAATGTAGCTTTAGAAGTTCAAATATTGGGTTTAATTAATTTATATATGATTTAAATGTATTCTAAAAATATTAATATTTTAATAATTCTTAAAATAAAAATAAAAAACTTAAATTATATTAAATAAGGCATTGTGATCATAAACATATACTAATATATATATATATATATATATATATATATATATATATATATATATATATATATATATATATATATATATATATAAAGAGTTCTGAAAATATGAACATCAAATTTTTCGTAAAATATAATAAATGTTCTACCACAAATATACAAATTATCAGCTGTGGACATATGTCAAGATGATATTTGTCATATGCTTTTATTTAGTTAAAAATAGTCTTGATTTTGTTAACTGTTTTGGATATCTCCTTTGGTGCTTGAACCTCTTTTATTATAATTATGATCAATTGATCCATTTAAGCTTTTCATCTGACATCATCTTCCTCCCTCATTCTTTCTAATGGCTTCTTCATCCTCCTCTGAACCAACTTCTAATCTTACGAAGAAATAATAATTTAATCAAGAACTCTAAATTAACTAAGTTTCCACTAAATGAAGACCAATAAATGGTCTTTACAATGTTGATAAATCTCTTATTTATCAATTAATGCTCGATTTTAAGGGTAAAACTTCACCAAAATGTAGCAAACCATCACCATAAATCAAATGGATAAAATCATTTATCTATTAACGTGAAGACTTATCATTATAAGGACTTCAAATATATGCATATTTGGATTTATAACATTCAAACCTTTAACCGAAATTAAATTTCCATCCTTGCGGTAAGAGATGACGATGCTCCAGCTCAAATCTTATTATTATTAAACTTATCACATCGCCATTTACTACTTTTTCTCAATTTAAGTTTATCTTTATCTGACATAAATCTTTTTGAAGCCATTAAATTACATCTACAGCTTCATGGTTATGATTTTCTTCCTGGATCTAAACTATTGCTTTGATTTTCATAATCCATTTTCGTGTCTTAAATACTTTGAATCCTCGAGTTAAGAGAGTTGTTCAACCAGCTGAACGAATAACTCTTATTGAAACTAATATGTTAGCTTCTCATATTGTTACTAACAAAGTCATTAGATGGAATGAGGTAGTATTTCCAGATTCATGGATATTATCATATGCGGTCACACTTAAGCCTCCATTAATCAAGACATTGATCAGATTATTCAAACATCTGACTGTGATTTTGAAGTTTGATTTAATCCTCGACGATCTATTACCCTTTCTATTTTCTAAAACCTCGATAAAAAGAGCTAGATCTGGTTCTCTACCTCAATATCTAACGTATGTTGAGGTACTTTGATTAAATCGAAATAATATTTATCATCCAGTGAAAGAAAATATATCTCTCACTCCTTCAGAAATGAACTTTAGTCTTAATGAATTACAAAATAGGATCTATGGCTAGAGAAGTCGTGTTGAGAGAATATTATCAACCAAAATATGATAACTTCCAAAATTGGTATAGAAGTATCACTTCGGAAGAACAATGAATCGAAATATCTAACTTATATTTCGAGAAAATGATAGAAAGAAATGGGCAAAGCAAAGCAACTATTCCCTTTGTTGCCTGGTTTTGCCAAAACTATACTCAATCTGCTCAAGTTGTTGTCTTATCCAATAAGAAATGGCTTACTGAGCATGACAAAGTTTTTGAAACTTCTTATTCTCTACCAGTTGCCAAAATGGTTGATGATAAACTTAGAATTAGCAGCATTCGAAAAAATTAGTTCTAATCCTCAAATTCTAAAAGAATTTATTACTATAATTAAGCAACTTAATTATAGTAACAGTATTCTCCAAATTATTTCTAATCACCTTTTTAGTCTTTAATCTAAAATTGATCAAGTAATTAAATAAAAAACTCCAATTCAAGATATTAATAGAAGTTCTGAGAAGACTTCAATAAGTGTTAATCCTTTTGTGAGACCTTCGTTTCAACCCCCACCGAAGCTCTCTCTTAATTTAGGACCCTCTTCTGAAGATATTTAAAATTTAATCCTCAAACTAAAAGACCAATCCATAGGTACGTTAGAGGATATTATTCCCAGCACATCGAAGGCAGTTTCTAACAATTATGTAATCAAATCTGAGGAAAATATTGAGAAAGTCCAAGAACTTTTTCAAGAGCTACAAAACCCACATCCTCTGAATGTACAAAAGGTGACTTATCCAAAGAAAAACTTGGATAGGCATTACTACAAGCGACCCACGCCTCAAGATTTACTGTTTGAAGAAAACACAAACTTCTCTGGTAATTCTTATGATAGCGATTCTCTTTATGAATGGAATATTGATGGTCTTACGGAGCATCAGATTCATCACATGATCCACCGTATGCTCATGTTTGTCACGGCTATTCAATCTCGACACCGAACAACAAAATCTTTTGATTTTACATGAGCTATTGTTGTTGGATTCTCTAGAGTTCTCAAAGGTTGGTGGGATAATTTCCTCACCATTCCCCAAAAGAGGATCTTCTTAGTGAAATTGATCTTAACACTAAGAATTTACCTCAATACCAGCAAAAATCGAATGACAATTGTGTCTATAACTTGCTCCAAGCCATCATAGACCATTTTACTGGGTCTCTCGGAGATCAAGGAGAGAAAACTTATTCCTTACTCCAGAAATTAAGATGTCCATCCTTGACCCATTTTAGATGGTATAAGGATATCTTCCTCACTAGAGTCATGACCCTCTATGATGCTAATAGCCTTCATTGGAAGCAAAAATTCATTGAAGGATTACCTAATCTTTTCGTTGAAAAGGTTAAATCCAATATTCATTTATATGATGGTACTATCCCGTATGAAACTCTTACATATAAAAATCTTATCTCTACTTGCATCAAAATTGTCTAACCATTTGTTCGGACCTTATTCTTAAAGAACAAATGAAAAAAGAATGTCTGCTTGAAAGATGTCCTCTTAGCTTAGTGAGTTCTATGACCAATTCGCCTGTGATCCTCAGGTACGCTCTCATACTTCCAGAAATAAGGGAAAAACTAAATCTAAATTTTTCCCTAAAAATGATAAATCTAGGAAAAAATCAAAAAATCACAAACCCTTCAGGTCTAAACCTAAAGGGAAAAGTGAAATCAAATATTATAAGTGTGGCAAAATGGGTCATTATGCTAATCGTTGCACTGTCAAGAAAAAATTATAAGAATTACAGATGGATGAAGGGTTAAAACAAACCCTTATGAAAATCCTCCTTACTTTCTCAGATTTTGAGAAAGAATCTGACAAAGAAGAAACAGGCTCATGATCCACTGATAATCAATCTGACTGTTGTAATTCTTGCAAACAAATAGATTATTATAAAAATATAATAAATATGACTGGTCTATTTACACTCACAATAGAGCAAATGGATCAGTTAATCCATCTTCTAGCTCAAGTTGAAGATGCTTCAACTCAAGTACTCCTCAATGATAAGAAGACTGATAAATTTTCTCTTAAACCTCTTATATACTATGTGACAGAATTATATAAGAGAAGATCTGAATCTAGTTCATCCTCTACGATAGTTTCTTTAACAAATTTAAAAAATAAGTTAAAGCAACTGCAACAAGAAGTTCAACAGTTAAAAGTTAAACAAGATAATCTTAATGGACATCTTATGGATCTTGAATTAAACCAAAAGACACCATATTTGAAAGAAGAGGATCATGAAACCTGCCTCATCATGAACTAAGTTTTTTATAGAGTATTTAGAAGGAAATATACCAAAAATGATATATTTTCATCAAATTAATCATAAATAAAAAATTTATTTTACCTAATTTAACTGCTCTTGTTGACAGTATGGTAGATTTAAATTGTATTCAAGATGGACTCATTCTTTCTAAATAATTTGAAAAAACTAGCCAAAGGCTTAAAGCTGTCGATGGTGAATCTTTATAAATAAGATACAAATTATCAACTATGACCATGTGTCAAGATGATATTTGTCTCCATATGCCTTTTATTCTAGTTAAAAATCTCACCCAACATATTATTTTGGGTACGCCCTTCCTACTTAAAATAATGTCTATAACAAGAATTGATGATATCGGAATACAGTGCTCTCTGGAATAAAAAAAATTACATTCTGATTTATCACCAATCCTAAAGAAATCATAATTAACGAAATGAATAAGCTTAATAATAAGTCTATGTATTTAAATTATCTGAAAGAAAAAATTGCTGATTTAACTATTAAGCAAAAACTTTCTTCTCCTTAAGATAAAAAAAAATCCAATCATGTCTTCAAGACTTCCAGAAAAACATTTGTGGTGAAAACTCAATTGCTTTTTGGGAAAGAAAAATTCATTCGGTGAAACTTTCATTGATAATTTCAATGAACGTAATATTCCTATCAAAGCTCATCCCTGTCAAATGAACGAGCACTATCTTTCTTTATGTAAAGCTGAGATTGTCAAATTATTAGCTAAAGGACTAATTCAACAATCTTACTCTCCCTAGAGCTGCACTGCATTCTATGTTATGAATGTGAAAAGGAAAGAGAAAAATATATGCTTATTATTAATTATAAGCCACTTAATCAAGTTTTTAAGTGGATCAGGTATCATATCTCTAATAAAAGGGATCTGCTCAATAGGCTTCATAATGCCAAAATATTTTCAAAATTTGATTTAAAATCTGGCTATTGGCAGGTCCAAATTAAGAAATCAGATCGCTATAAAACATCTTGTACTATTCCTTTTGGACATTATGAATGGAACGTAATGTCTTTTGGATTAAAAAATGCTATGTCTGAGTTTCAGCATATCATGAATTATATATTTAAAGATTACTTTAAATATATCATTGTCTATATTGATGATATCCTTATTTTTTTCAATACCATTGACGAATATTTTCCCATTTAAAAACTTTTAAATGGCTCATTTTGAAAAATGGTTTAGTCCTCTCCACACCCAAAATCAAGTTATTTCAGACTGAAATACAATTTTTTGGACATAATATTTCTAATGCCTCTATTATTCTAATTAATAGAAGTATTGAGTTTGCTGATAAATTTCCTGATATTATTTTAGATAAAACTCAACTACAACGATTCCTTGGAGCCCTAAATTATGTGGTTGATTTCTATCAAAATAGCTCAAGATGACCCTTTTTTGATAGATTGAAAAAATCTCCACCACCGCGGTCTGATTTGCATACCAAGCGAGTCAAAAAAATAAAAGAAAGAGTTAAGAATCTTCCATATCTTAACTTAACTGATCCCGATAGTTTCAAAATTATTGAGACTGATGCCTCTAACTTTGGATATGGAGGCATATTAAAATAGCGAAAACATTCTAAAGAAAAATTAGTTTGCTTCACTTCGGGCAGATGGATCTCCACTCAACAGAACTATTCCATTATTAAACGAGAAATGTTTTCATTGTAAAATATATTTCTAAATTCCAGGATGACTTTCTTACTCAACATTTTCTTTTTCGTATTGACTGTTCCTTAGTCAAATACATCATTGAGCAAGATGTAAAAAAATTAGTGTCCAAACAAATTTTTGCATCATGACAAGCCTAACTTTCAGTTTTTGATTTACTATTGAATTCATCAAAGGTTCTGAAAATTCTCTCCCTGATTTTCTAAGCCGTGAATTCTTGTAGGGACAATCACGGATGGATCACCCCTCACGGAAGGATGATCCCTCTTAACAGAGGTGGTCCCTCCTTTCGAGGAGGTCACGGTCATGGTAGGAACAATGGAAAAGATTCGGTCAGCTCAACAGTTGGCATGATCGACTTAAAAATCTATCTATATGGCTCTTCTTCAACCACGGTTGAAAAAGGCGAACCATCAAAAGCTGCAGCAGCTCCATCCCTTAAAGATGTCGTTGCTCAAGAACTTGTTTATTTCTCTAAAGAAATTAAACAGAATATAATTGAAATTAACTCATCTGATTATTCTATCAATAATCCATGGGTATTATTTGAAAGATATTTGAGAAATAATCATTTCCCACATGAAATCAATCTCTCTCGTGAGACTTATGAAAAAATTTTAACACAATTAAAGTGTGTTGAAATTTCTCATGTTTGTGATCAAACGAACCACATGATTTTGTACGGAAAATATGTTGTGCATAAAATAATTCATCAAAGCGAATGGGAGTTAACCCCATTCCAAGAAAAAAAACAATTTTCTTATCCGCTAATTTGCAACATAAAATTGGTGTAAATTACTGATGTTACGTGCAAGCAATGATAAAGGTCTTCTTCTTATCAACGATAAACATAGACACTCTAGATGTTCATCATGAACAAGGATATTATTAATAAAGATCCTCCGGCTTAGTTCTTCCGATGGTGGAATTACTTCGGAACTGAACTCAATATTTTACCATATCAGATCAAAGAGGTTTTCAATGAATGGATGGAAGCTGCTCCAAAAATAAGGGTCATCAACTCGAAAGATGATTTAGGGGCAAAATCTTGTCCACTTCTTTATTGACTGTCAGATCCCATGGATTTGGAGCTGGAACGTGGTACTAGTCAAGGATTCATTTAATCAATTGATCCTTCAAAGACAATTTATGCTCAAATGGTGGAATCAGATCAGCATTGAGGACAAGCTCAAGCAGATCAAATATATTATTAAATCTTATTTGAAAACATCAATTCCTCAAAAAAAATACATATTTTGAGCTATCTGTTGATAAGTCCTTGACATTATTAAGAGACGATATCCTCATGAAAATGAGACCCAACATAAGGATCGTATTCAAAAAATCTATGAAGATCAACTCGCTAAGATGTTCAATCACCCAATCTACATTTGTGACAGTGGCGAGTCGTCCGACGACATCGACGTGGAATCCATTGGCGAAAATTATTGGATTCTTCATCTTGAAGCATCTGCCAGAATTATTGGTATCACTTTACAGATCTAAAGTGACCGACTGTTTAGAAATTATTGATGTCGCTTCGCTTTACAACACAAATGATCGTGGTTGCATGTATTGGTTACCTTTAGTCATGGATCATGAACAATGACCATCCAAAGTGTTTGATTAATGATAGTTATCACATCAATGGGTTTTAGTCACTCAAATTGGACCGACCAATCTGAATGGAGACTTGTTGATTCATAGTGGATAATTTAAGAGGATGGTATGCCAAGACCAGGGATGCCATATGGTGTTAATTGATTGGGATCGACCATCCCCAAGATCTAAATTATGCACACCACATACATGATATTGATTTTGTACAAAAACTACTTGGGTTGTGAGGTACAAATAATATATAATATACTCACAATTGATATTTCATTTCATGCAATTAATTAAATATTTGCATATTTTTTATTTGAGACCAACCAATGAGCTCTTAAATTTGAATAATTGTATTTGAGCTTATATCAATATTTTCTTAAATTTCTATTTTTCAAGCACAACTATTTAATAGTTATTAGTGTCCTCCAAATAAACATTAAATTTCTACCATTAGATAACCTTAAGATGAATAATTTATAAATACTCAAGAATTCAACTACGATTCACACCTTGTAGTTCAATATGTGTGTTTAGTTTATATTTGTACTATATTAAATTCAATTTATAGCAAATAAAAAAAAGTATATATCATATCAACTCTATATAAAAGTCTATCGTGTACAAAAAATAAAATAAGTTAAGAATAACTTTTATATATATAATAGAATATTTTCTCATAATTGAAGAAGATATGCATTTATTAATTTTAATTTTTAATTGCCCACCAAAACATGTTTTCATTAATATTGATTTTTTTAATATTTTTGCTATTCATTATCCAAATAATGCCATCAAATATAGAAAATGAAACTCGAGTTGAAATAAAATTTGGGTGGTCTACCTTATCCGAGAGGTGGGGCCACCTTTTAGTTATGGCCCAATCAAAATTTAGAATTTGACAGCATGTGGATATTTGTATGATAACAGCATCTCAAATTTAAAATAAATATAAAAAAAAAAAACTCAATTATTAAATAAAAGAAATTCGAGCATTTACATGTATAGCATAGCCATAATTCTTATATATTTAAATATCAAATATTTAAATTTTTATATTTATATAAATATCAATTTAATTTTTAATATTATATAAAAATAATATTATCATTTATCTTAAAAGTGAAATACATAAATTTTATCTATTAAAAATTATTATATTTATAAATATCAAAATTTAAATATTAGATATATAATTGCATAATAATTGTATATTATATATATTATAATGATATATTTCTAATAATTTTTTTCTTAATATATATATATATATATTTATATAAAGAGTTCTGAAAATATGAACATCAAATTTTCCGTAAAATATAATAAATGTTCCACCACAAATAACACGGAAACTGAAAGGAGAAAGTGAACTAAAGCCAAAAGCACTCCCAAATTCCAAGCCATGGCTTCCTCTCTCTCACTGTTTCCTTCGTTCCCTAAGCCGTCAAATCCGCACTCTATCTCATCCCCGGGGCATCGAAGGCGGATCTCCGCCGTCCGTTCTTCCCTCTCTGCCCAGCCCTTGGTGGCCGGCTCCGATGATCTCGTCTCCTCCATTCTATCCAAGGTCTCTCTCTCTCTCTCTAGCAGTGAACGACCTACAACGTAGTTAGGGTTTCGTCAAAGTGTAACATTCAAATAGCCCACATTTTACTTATGGCTACCTTTTTATGGGTGTATGTCTTCAAATTGCAAATGAAAATAACTTTATCGATCTCCGGATGCAATTTGTAATTGAAAATTAGTTCAATATCATCTTGATATATTGATTAATTGAGAGAGATATTTATATATATTAATTTCGTCATATCCTTTCAAGAACAAGGCTCATATTAATGTGCTTTGAAAGAAAGCTGATTATTATTTTTATTATTATTGTTACGCAGTTTCACTTAGAATTTCATCAAGATTCAGGGGTTTGTTTGTTCACAAGTAGGATTTAAATCTGAATTTACATGATTTACTAAATCTATCTTGAGTTAATCATACTTGTAAGCCAAATGTCCTGAAAGAAAATATCTCGCATAGTACTAGCATTAGGCAAATAAGGCTCTGTTAATAGTTGTATAGTACTATGCAGGAAAGTGCTACCTGTGTTTTTTCTCTGGTTACATATCAAGTAGAAAATTATATGCCATCATTTTGTCTGAGTTTTCTATGCAGTGTGCACTTAAAAGGTGAATTGAGTTTCAAATATATAGTGAAAAAAATGTCTATTTATTTGACGTTAGAGTTTTGATGAATTTTATCAATAGTTTGTATCAGTTAAACTTCTATTTTATTGATGCCTAGACATAATTATACAATGCTTGTAGGTTAAGGGGACAGATCGAGGAGTTCTGCTTTCAAAAGATGGACATAGAGAGGTATCTGAGGTTGCACAGAAGCTGCAAAAATATTGTGTCAGTGAGCCTGTTAAGTGCCCTTTGATATTTGGAGGTAAACTAGCAAGGGTTCTTTTATACTTCCAAGAATGTGATTTATATGGTCTATTAATGAATAATGCAAGAATTATTTGCTTGCTTGATGAGTATCTGATCTTGAACTTTATGATTTCACTTGAACACTTAAAAATCAACTTGACATTATAATTCAATTGTATTATGATATCATATTGACTATGGAATAATGATGTGGAATTTTGCTTATTTGATCATATTTTTATGCAACCTATAGAGTGTCTATGTAAGAAATCAAGAACCTTATTTAGTTATTTATAAGTTTAATGAATATATAAAGTTTCTCAACATAGAAAATATTTCATGCATGCATGATTAGGATTTTCAGAAGGTACAAAAAGATATGGAGTTTTTAACGAGAGCATTGTAATAATCATATAAGAAGAGCGAATTATAAGATATGCTCAAAATACTGAGAGTGATGAGATTTAGGGGAGAGAACATGCTAAAAGAGAATTGGATTATGTTTACTTGATTTTCAAGTCTAGGCACAAAGGACACTTATAGACATATTTACTTGATAGAGAAAATAATAAATCAACTTGAAATTCAATTCTAGCCTAAAAATATGTACTACTTTCAAAATCTCAACTAAAATAAGACAATTCCTAACTAAAAATAATAAATCAAGAATGTCAAATTCAAGTTCATCCTCTTTCACTAGTGGCTGACCTCTCCTTTTTAGGCAATTCATTTTAAATTTTGAATTGCTTATTTATCTTCTCTTTTGGTATGTTGGAATATATATTTGATCTCTTGAGCATAGCCTTGATTTCCTCCATACTTGATTTATCTCTTCAAAATTTTGCTTCATTGGTGAGGTGGCATGAAATTATGTTTAAACTCATTATTGACAATTATTAGCAAGTCCTTTTAGCAAGCTCATGAGGAATTGGGAAATAGTAATGATGGAGATGAATATTTTGGTGACAATGTTGCAAGAACTAATAAGATCTCTATGATGATGGCAATCATGGTGAGTTATTCAAGGAAGGTATTACAAAGTTTGTGGAGTAAATGTTATCAAAATCGTGTAAGCATTTGAGTTTTATGTAGTAAGATTTGCTGTGAAAATAATTGTTGTTCCTATTATTCTATAACAATAAATAGAAGGGGGATTTACATACGCAATACCTAAAACTATTCTATTTTTTTATTTTCTACCTAAATTTTATTACTTACTCAACTCATCACACTGTTAATGTCATCGCTCCTATTAGTGATCTCAAAACCCTGCATGACAAAGGAGTGGTGTGAAAGATTGTGACATGATTGATGGTATGTGAATTCTTACCTTCGACAACGAAGAAGAGGTATGGAAGGCGATAGATCTGGGTGGTGATAGACTGTTGCCATGTGAAGGCTGATGATGAGGATGTGAGGAGGTCAGAATAGGATATCGTTATAAAGCACAAGGAAGGGCAATGAGGAGATCAAATTGAATGCGAATCTCACTGAGGAGCGACGGGGAAGGATAATGACAAGACCAAATGGCATATGAAGTAGAAACTTTTATGGGAGTTAACTCTATGTGGTAATTTTTGTTGTTATTTTAAGTTTTAAGTGTTAGGTGAGTAAATTGTAAAGTTTAAATGTTAAATACTTAAATAGAATAGCTTTATGTGTTATGTATATAAATCCACCTTATAATAGTAAATTATGAATGCAACAAAAGAATTTTCTTATGATTTTAAATGATCTGTAAAAAGCTTAAGATAGAGTCACACAAAAACGATGTGATGGATATCAAGAAAAAAATTGTATCCATTAGCCATTTAGCACAAAAAAGATCTTATGTTAGGACTTCAGTGCAGATTCACATTTATTTTGCACTAACGCAAGGTTCTGTAGCCCCATTGTTATAGACTTTGGCTAACATTAGAAGTTCAAATGCACTAAATGCTAACTTATAACTTCTAATAATTACAAATAAACTCGCTCCCAAAAAAGAAACAATAAGGATATTTGTCCTTAGATTGGACATTTAGGCTACCTGCCATGACTGGTTCTTGATGAAGCTTACCTGCAGTATTACTTTTTTTTTTTAATGAAGCTCAAATTAAATTGATGTCACTTACCTTCGTTGATTGCTATATATTGTTTATTTTTTATGGGAAGTTGTAATTGATTATTAAACAGAGTGGGATGTGCTATATTGCTCGGTTCCAACATATCCTGGTGGAGGTTATAGGAGCTCGTTTGGTCGCCTTTTTCTGAATGCAAAAGAGATGGTGCAGGTTGTTGAGGCTCCAGATACTGTTCTGAACAAAGTTTCTTTCTCTTTTCTTGGTTTCCTCGATGGAGAAGTTTCCTTGGAAGGTATAACTAAGCGTTTTTGAACCGATTTTTTAATTAAAATTTTGACTTTTAAACCTTTTTAACCGATTTTGTGTGTGTGTGTGTGTGTGTGTCTGTGTGTTGCTTTCCAGCCAATTAACATTTGGGTAAGAGGTTGCTGCTAGGTAAGTTGTGAAATTTTTTTTTTTTTAAAACTATTTTATCTGTTTGACAGACCTTAGTTGAGTTTCTATTTCTTACTTCAAATTTGTTTTTTCTTTTTGTTGTAGCAATTTATAGTTAATGTCCAACTAGTAGTCTTCCTATGTTGAACTGTTGTCTAATAAATGTTAAAAAGCTTATATATATATATATATATAAAAGAAAGGCATGTTTAATGGTGTGTTCTGGAAGATAGTTTGATGATTCTGATACTTGAAATGGTACTTGATGTAGCAATCTTGGAGCTAGGAGTGAATTGAGTTCAGCACTGATCATTTAAAAATTATTAATATAAAATGCATTTAAAATATATTATAATTCAAGTTTTAAATGCAAAATCATAAAAAATGTTCAAGAATTTTAACTCATTTCCTTAATCTCAATAGATGGGGATGTTATTAATAGAATTCAAGTTGGATTGTTGAAGTTGAGGAATGCATCAGGTTTGTTGTGTGATGGAAAAATATTTCTTAGATTTAAAGGAAAATTTTATAAGATGGTAGTGAGACCTGCAATGCTTTATGACGTAGAATATTGGTCAATAAAACAGAAGCATAAAATTAAGTGTTGTAAAAATGAGGATGATCAGGTGGATGAGTGATTTTACACTTAAAGATAAAATGTAAAATGAATATATACGTGAAAAGGTTGGAGTTGCTCCGGTGGCAGATAAAATTAGAGAGCGTCGTCTTTAGATGATTTGGTCACAAATGTCTCATCCGATGATCGAAAAGGAGAGTAGATGTATTAGATTCGATCTATGTTAAGAAGTTGACCCCACGAGTGGGATAAAGGCTTGTTGTTGTTTCCTTAATCTCAATATATTCCTCATTATTTCTCCCATAATTTTTTATTCTTTTTATCATTTTACTATAACAAGCTACTAAGATTAGAATCTTTTTTTTCTTTTTCATAGTAAATGATCTGTTTCACGCGTTCATTAGAATGCTATAGAATCGAGCTTGAGCTCAAAAATAAACTTGCTTAATTAGTCAAAATCAAGCTCAAGCTCCATTCTTGTTTACACCAGTGATTGGAGCCTTGTTGTTTCCTTTGATTTTAGATTTGATCTTGATACTTATGCCTATTCTTCTGCTGCAAATTTTTTTCTGTTTCAGGTAAGTTGAAAGTGCTTGATGAGAAGTGGATCCAAGTTATATTTGAACCCCCTGAACTGAAGATAGGCTCTCTGGGCTTCCAATATGGTGGTGAGAGTGAGGTTAAACTGGAAATCACCTATATTGATGAGAAAATAAGATTAGGCATGGGCTCCAAAGGCTCCCTTTTTGTATTTCGAAGAAGAGGTCAATAACCCTGTCAGCTCTCTCTCTCTCTCTCTCTCTCTCTCTCTCTCCATCTCTCTCTCTCCGCCTACATTTGACTACCAATGTAAACCAAATGACACCCTCTAAGTACTTGTTTAATCATGTTCCCTTCTAAACTTCTTTCTTAAGTTAACTTATTTTTAATTTGCCATAAAAATACACAATAACAATCACCATACTATATATATATATATATATATATATATATATATATACTCTCAATGACTAAAAGATCATAGTAAACACATTTATATAACAGCTTGATTATTTATATGAGAATAATAATGATTTTATTTCATCATCAAACAAATAATACAATAATATTTTCATACAAATGAAGCATAAGGCCAAATTAGTTCCCTATTGAAAAAAAAAAGAAAATAAAACCCTAAAAGGAAAAATTGGAGAAATACATTCTTCCTATATTTCAGACATAGCAAAATAAATTTGCTAACATAATATTACTTCATCAAAAATAAGGAACCATGAGCTTTGCAATTACTTAAGGCCCTTTTGGGATCACTTTTATTTTTTATTTTATATTTTATATTATTTATATTTTGTTTAAAAATAAATTTATTTGATTGTACTTGTTATTTTTTAAAAATACTCAAAACATTTTTAAAAATAATATTTTTTTTATTTTTGAAAATAAAAAATAAAATCACATAAAAAATATTCTAAACAAAGATGTTTTTAAAAATAATATAAAAATAAAACTAAAAAAATAGAAAATAAAAGTGATTTCAAACGGCCTCTTAATAAATAAAAAAGGATTAAAGAAAATATAACAATGGTTAATCATAGAGAAACATGAGCCCAGTTCTTACAAAAATGGGATTAAATTATACATTTTTAAATGGAGAACAAAATTTGCTGTTCTTTAACAAACAAAATCAAATTAAATAGCTGAAAGAAAAATAAATATAAAAACTAAGGTTGGCATCAATTGAAAAGTAAAATAAATAAATGAAACAAAAAAATATAAAGAAATTGATTAAGGTAACTATCATATTAGTAGCTACCTAATCTGAATTTGGGGAAGTCAAGATGAAGGTCCCATATGCTTCCAAAAGAATGTTGACCACAGGGTTTGTTCATAACTCTGTGTAAATAGGGAACAAATTCAATAGCTTCTCTAGCGTTTCAGGGTAAAATTTACGAGCAAAAAGGTAGCATGGTCTCCTCTTTCCATTCCATAAGCAGGGCTTTATCTGCTCCATTTTCTGCAATAATAATAATAATAATAAGTGGCATGGCTATTAATGTGTTGCAATTCATGAAATGAAAAACGAATAATAATAATAATAATAATAGCATTTTTAAAGGCAGTGGTTTTACCAAATGAAATGATTTGTATTTACATTAGATTTTAGTGCAATTGATGTATTCCTGTTTTTTAGCTTTCAGTTTACTCTCTCTAAGCAGGGGCAAGATGCATGAGGAGGCAGAAGATGTTTTTAAATGTGATTTGTTCCAAATAAGGAGGTCCTTCACTTAGCAAAAATATCAGTTAAGAACCACTCTGTTCAAGATTAACATGGTCTACATTCAAGGGTTTTACTTTATCCCAATAGTTATGAGTAAAAAAAGTGGATCAAGTGAAAATAATTCAAGAAATTATTTTGGAGATCTCTTTGGAGAAAAAAAAAAGTCTATTTTAAAGTCAAATGTAATGGGGTACATGAAGAATTTGGAAGAAAGATAATATCATTCCTAGTTAAGAATATTTAAAAGCTCGAGATTATTAACTAATATTATTCATAGTTAAGAACGTCGGTCATCCAATGACCCAATTAGGAGCATAGATGTATTAAATTTGACCTATATTAAGAAAAATAGAGGTAGATCTAAAAAGACTTGATTAGGAAGTATAAAAAATGATCTTATTTTATAATAACTAAATGAGAATATGAAATTTAATAGGACAATGAAGAAAAATGATTCATGTAACTGATCCCACGTAGTGAGATAAATACTTCTTGTTGTTGTCGTCGTCATTATCGTCGTCATAAGCTCAATGTTGTTGCCATTAAGGAAAAGAATCAAACGGACTGGAAAAGAAAATTCAAAAGCTTTTGATAATGGTCTTTCCATAGAGAGAAGTGCAAGAAAATTAAGAAGCAAAGGTTAAAGTCTGGTGCTCCCATTAAAAGCAAAAGAAACTCTCTCAGAGCAAAACTGATAAAAATTGCAACCTGAGAGGAGGCCCAATAGAGAAGAGGACAAGAATACTCTTCCTAACCTAATCATTAAGTGACAGAGTTGCCAACGGTGGAGAAGACACAAGTATTATCCCTTAAGCTAGTCTCCATTGGTACACGGGACAACACCACAAGTTTTCACTATCAGGATATCAACATGCAGGAATATGTGATTCAATTTGAAAATTTTGTAGCTTAATATGTATTTAACAGCATAGGAACAAACCATGAGAACCATTATTTGTAAACTCAACTCCCAAAATCTAGGCTTCTTGACCTGTGCAACTGTGTATCAATGTAAAATGATGGTAATATGAGCTTTGGACCAGAAGTAATAGAATTCAGCGACGACCTGGTAGAAATACAAATCGAGGGAAGCGGAAGGAAGTGTGTGAAGTTTACCTTCTCATCGCTTGTGACATGATAATTCTCATCAATAGACTGTAGGCAATAGATATGATATGTTAAGCTTCTGCATCAATATATTCAATCCAAGTATAGTTACAAAGTATAATTTGAGCGGAACAGGGCTTACTGTTATATTCTTCAAGAGCTCATAGGTGACATCTTGAATCTGGTATGCTTTTGGATGCCATTTTCCTTCAGACCAATCAACGTGAGTGAGACCAATTTGATATTCCAGCAGGATCAATCATCTAAAAGTTGCCCACAGATTAGTTAGCAAGCAGATGAAATTAGCAGAAAATGAACTCATGAAGAGATGAGCCTTTGCCTAAATAGACAGACATGCAAAACTACGCGCGATACCTAGAAAAAGAGTTAAAGGTCTTATGAGATTACATAGAACAGAGTTGGCAAATAATGTTCATCAGCATAGCAATTGCGTCCTTCCACACCAGGCTGTATAAAACAACAAAGACAAGCACCAGGTTAGTTCATTTATGAAATATTTAGTTCCTCATCAGTTGCTAGCTACTCAAGTTCTCAAGTCATACCCTTAACAATATTTAGGACAAGGAGACAATCAATTTAAGAGTATGAAAATTCAATGGGAGATGCATTTTTGGAATCGATAGATCTATCTCAATAAACAACATAATTGCTTCAAAAATCTCTCACATGCATTAAATTCAAATCTCACATAGGCTTTGAAAATGTAGAGTGATCAGTTTGGAGAGAAGTCACACATAGGAGATTCAAGATATAGTCATATTATTAAACTGAGGGAGACAATTGTTAAAATAATTATTGCCTCAATAATTATTAAAATAAGAACAAAGTTTAAAGTACTTGGCTTTGAGATAAATATAACTTAATATTTTATTCTTAGATGAGAATTTATTCTTTTTTTTTATTGCAAATTATGTTAATTAAAACATGTCATTTGAATTTTAAAATTAAACTTCAATAAATAGAAGATGGGATAAAGTCAAAAGGAGTATGCATATGCTTATGATCCATAGCCAAACTGCAGTTCAAAAAAAAAGAAAAAAAAAGGAGAGAACAAGAGAGGAATGTGAACATTCACGTAAAGATCTTTCATCATGATTTAGATGTTCTTGTTTATTATCTTGCTTGTGTGATTCTTATTCTCCTACAAGATATTAGAAAAATTTTCCATAGCATTTGACTCGAAAGATTTGTAGCTTTTTTTTTGTGGTGAGAATAGGTATACTTGGATTTGTGGAGAACATTTTTTTATACCCTTCTATATGTAAACATGTACGGCTCTTAGGTAGCATATCAATTCCTCTCTTCTCTCAAAGAATGTAAGCTATATTTTTGGCTGAACAACATAAATTTTGAATCTCTTTGTTATTATTTTATGATCCATCATATTCCTTCATGATAAGTGCTTTAGATAAAAATATATAGATTTTTCCTAACATCACTTGAGTCCCTCTTGTTCCGAACCACAGAACATCCATCTTTGCAACCACATAAACAATACCCCTCTCTCTCTCTCTCTCTCTCTCTCTCTTGCCTGTAACAAATTGAGCAACTCCCCCCAGCAATTTCATTATCCACCGCCCGCATTAGGTGCCCCACCCCCATAAACCACTTGATTTGGATTGATTTGCTTGTACATTGTAGGATTCGTTTCCTTAAATAATTTTGAAGAGAAATCCCTAGTTAAAATAAAATCCGTACATTAGATCATTTCTAATCTCCTATGTAGCATTCTTTATGATTCTTTCACCATATCTTGTCCAATCTTTCCTATATAGCCCACCCACCCAATCTAGTTAATCAATGAAGGGAAAATTTTCAGTACGCAAGATCAGTCCCTGACAACTAAATCAATCTATTCACTCGAAAATCAATGGTAGCTCTCTATCCTTCTCCCAGTAGATTGACTTTCTTTAGTTGAAGTGTTCAGTTAATGCATGCATATATCAAGTGAAGAAAGATGTCAATACTTTCTACCATGGTTACCCAATCGCTTGAATTATGATGACAAAAACATAAGCTTTCATTATAATTGTATTTGATTGCATAAAAATAAACAATGTTCTTGTTCTATGCATCTGTCTATTGTAACATGTAATTAACCACTTAAAAAGGAAAGCTCTTTAAATTACCTTGCAATAAAGCTTGAATTTTGTGTAGTACAGGCTATCTGCCAAGATTAACAAAGCATGTTGTCGCTTCACTGAGAACCACTGCATATAAGACATTGCATTTAAGATAAAAATAAGTGGAACTTCTCATGTACATCAAAAGAAAGCTCCCTGTGAAAAATACTTGATAGCATGAACAAACCTAAAAAAACAGTGCAGCCAAAGTGTTGTTTATCAAAAGCAATAAGAATTAAGTAGAACATTGAGTTTAGTACCCAAAAAAAGGCAAAAGAAACAATGTGAACCATATATTACCATACATTATCATAAACCTATGATAGGGTCATTGCCTACGAGTTGTGTTAAATGAAGAGAATAATTTTTCTTAAATCCTTTTTTTTTTCTCGCCATCCAAAAGTCCACATGATAAGAATTTTTATGGAAGATGACATTTTAATCCAACGCCGTGACAACAACTTCAAGACTATTTGAGACCTACAAAATTTCTTTAATCCATGATTAATCCCTTAAATTTCTAAAAAAAATATGAGTTTGACAATCTATTCAAAACATCTAAAATGGGTAAATTTTGTTGCCTTGATATAACGCTGACTTTCCATTAAGATTTTCAAATTTTGTCACAAGATTTACTAGCCTGATCTCAGAAGGAATAATACATATAGCATCTCAAATCTATTCGAATGCCCATCGCCCAAATCTATTTATAAAAAATAGGATACATGGCATTCCCCAAAAAACTAAGCTTGCGAGGAAGATTTAAAAACTTGTACTTGAGTTATCTCAGTGGGTCTTAGAAGAAAATTGTTCTTCTCACACATGAGAATATTAAGAAAAATAACTCAAAAATAAATTCTAATTGGCACATTTTTTTTATGGAAGCTGAACAAGGCAATAGCAATGCATATCAATTACAAATTTCTGACTCCCTATTATTTCTCTTTATTTTTTTTCATGAAATGATTAATGCTGTAATGTTAAAAAATATATCAGGCTCTGCATCACCATTGTACAGTCAATAGTAAATCAATTAAAAGTTGGGAAGCTGCTAGAAAAATAACCATCTAAGATTACAATGACATCAGAGCATTGCGCACGTTGGAACCCACTTTAGGGTAACAATACTCTAATAGAAGCTACTATTATCACAGCTAGGAATATCAGCTTCAGTTCTTGGATTCCCCAATATGCACAACCCAGAATAATTTGAAGGTCACTCGTTAGTGGAAAAGGAACTTTTACACTATTATATACCCTTGTTGATTGCTGTAATATCCTTTGTTTCTGATCTCTTAGTGCTTTCAGATATTCATTATGTTGTTTCTAGTTTCTAATGCTATTCCTTTAATTATCATCTCTATAGTTAAAAAACAGAACATACTTGTGCACCCTTCCTGAAGTTGCTCTCCTCAATCTCAGGCATCATGTGTGTAGAATATCTACCAGTTCCAAGTGGCCCGGGATCTTCAAAACTAGAAAAAGAGAAATTTCAGTAAGAAAAGATACAGTAAGCTTGTTATGATAACGAGTTTGCTGCTTAAAATAAAATGACAGTTTTAAGCAGCTGACACAATTCAAGTTCTTGAAATAATTAGCACTTGAACTCACCAGTCAATAAAGCTCACATTAGCAAGCATTAAATAATTGTACACATAATCAAAACTACGCAGTGGAATGCAACTGCAACACAAGAAAAAGAAGAGGATTAAAAAAGTGGAATGAAGCATGATAAGGTATGGTAGATGCACCACAAAACTAATATACTTCAAAGTAATCACCTGTCTGAGAGTAAAACAAATTGTTGATTATTTTTGTCTTGCAAAGCATTTGCCAATAGTCTTTTCTCAGCATCAACCATTGAAATTTTCCCCCAAATCACCTGCATATAGTGTGCATTTTTATAAATTTGTGTCTTACATGCCATGTGAACTGCACAATAGTGCAATTTGGTTGTAGCTTCTAAAGCTTTTTTGCATAACGATACATGATAAATTCAGAGACATTTTTTGGCTTGTCATTCAGCCATATAACATAAAAGCTCTGGCTAATATTCTTTTAGAATTAAGACATTGATTGTATCTATCTATCTATATATATATACTTCAAAAGGTCATGTTCAAGGAAAAAAAAAATAGAGTCTAACAATTTTGAGGATGCAGTTTACATACCTTTGCACTAGGAATATCTCTTCCAACAAAAATAGGGCTAATGTGTACTGGTTTTTCTCTTGACGCATGTACATAAATGGAGTATTTACCTTCATGGCCCTGCCAGATAAATATTAAAAAAAAGAAAATGAAAACACTTATAGGAACAACAAATGTTATAAAAACTAAAAAAAAACCATTTAGCCAGCAGGCATTCTAAATATTGCAAAATTCAACAACCAAATGACAAGAAGATGAACAATTAGTAGTGGAAATTCAATAGTCCCCTATATGCTAAGGAAACATGTTTCCACATTTATACATCTGAAATTTCCTCTAGTTTCTTGATATCCCTGTCAATTTATTAGCAGCATTTCAATGGACCATAAATCATACTGCAATTTTAAACAGAGAAGTGTAAAATATAACGGCCAGTATCACAACAACAAGCCTTTATCCCACTAAGTGGGGTCGGCTATATGAATCCTTCTCCATTGTGTCCTACTATGTGTCAAATTCTCATTTAATTCAAGTATCATTTTTTATACATCTTAACCAAGTTTTTTAGATCTACTCTACCTTTTAACATAAGATAAATCTAATGATCTACTCTCTAATCTGTCATCGATACACTTTATGGCCAAACCATCTAAGCGACTCTCTAATCTTATCCGCCACAGACTCGCCTTTTTCCCAAACATACTCATTTGCATTTTATCTCTAAGAGTAAAACCACTCATCCACTGAGCATCCTCATCTCGTAACACTTAACTCTTTATGCTTCTTTTATTGGCTAACATTCTCGCACCATAAGTCATTGCGTCTTACCACCATCTTATAGAATTTTCCTAAGTTTGGAACTCTATCACACGGTCAAATGCATTCCTCCACTTCAACCATCCAACTTGAATTCTACTAATAACATCTCCATCAATTTTACCATTATTTTAAACAATAGAGTCTAAATATCTGAATCACTCACTCTTATTAATGATTTGTTCACCTAATGTCACAACACTACCATTCGAGCTTCTACAACTAAAATTATACTTCATATATTCAGTTCTAAATCTACTTAAACGAAAACCTTTAGCCTCTAATGTTGGCCTCCATAATTCAAGTTTCTCTTGGACTCCCTCTCTAGTCTTATCTCAAGAAGAATGTCATTAGCAAAAGCATACACCAAGGTACATCTATAAATGCAGTAAGAACATCCATAACTAAAGCAAAAAAATAAGGGCTTAAAGTGATCCTTGATAATAAATAGGAAAATATTTTGTCAATCCTTCTTGTGTTTGGACATAAGTAACAGCTCTAGTATACATATCCTTAATGACTGGAATATAACCAAATATTTGGAATGTTTTGTGGTAACATACTCTTCTAGCCATAGGTTATTAGGAGCTTAGAAACAATTACACGATCTTTGAAGTTGAAAAAAGACAGGTAATTCACTTCATTATGAAGCAAAGATAATTCAAAAGAAATTAGCAATTAGAGGATAACTTATGGCTTTAAAATGCAACCTTGACTTCCATTTCTTATTAAAGATGCTTAAGAATGAAGGATTACTTCACTTGGAAATTATTAGTACTGATCATTGGACATGCAAATTACTTGATCTTTAAATTTTTTTGAATAGCTATTTTTAAATTTTTAAAATTTATGTGGTTTATTAAATTATTTAAATTTTTATATTTTTCTAAAAAATAATACACAACTTTTCTACAAATGGACTAAGCTTGTTTCTCCAATAATGATTACAGAGAAAACGGAAAGGTTATAATGTTAATTACATATTGAACAAATAACTTAGAAAATATGAATCATGGTTTGTTGCATTTTCTAATTCCATAATCATACATACACAATGAAATAGCATCTCTACACCTTATATAAGTAAACCAGAATATGCATACCAGCAAACTAAATTCTAAATTAACAATAGCTAATAATTGCTCAAACAAAAGAACTATACCAAGCCCTACCTCAAAAAATTTCTCCCAGAGCTTTTCAAAAGGCAATGAACCCGGAGTTAAGAACAGGAAAGCTATTTTCGGAATGATCACTTCGGTCAGCGGCATGGACAGAATGTCTTTGAAAACGACTCGAGAAGCAATCTCCTCATCGGTTAGCACACGAGAATTTATTGGAGGAAGCCAATCCTTGAACGGGCGACAAACGCTCGAAGCAAAGAAGTAGCAGTTGGAGTACTGCCGAGGCGGATATATGTAAGTCACAATCAATGAGACACACACCAGAGAAACCAAGACAATGATCCAAATCGGCCTTCCAGATGCTGGTCTGGAGCGCGAGACTGGCATGCTTTGCTTCTCCCAAATGCCAAGCTCCCAGGCTTTAAGTGATTTCATCTACGGGGAGTTACAGCATTGGCTTTACCATTGATATACAAAATCTCCTCTAATCTGTAGAGCTGCCATGCTTGCGAACAGGAAGCATTTCTTTGCACCGAAAAATGCACTTCTCATCACAAGTTTGTGACTAGGCGATGTGCAAGATAACTGACAAATTTAAACCAAAATTTAAAAAAACTCTTCAAACACTAATCATTGAATATTGCTAACGATCATCAAAGGACAAAAAATAAATAATAACTGGAAAAATTTTATTAAAAAAAACGAAATAAGACGAACAAAAGGAATTCTCTTTCCGAACATTGCAAGGAAAACAACACAAAAAAAATATTCATCCACCTTTCTCTCATCTGTATTCTTCACCATCCATTCCTTACCGAATCAAACCATAATAAATGATCACCAAAAGACACGCACCAACAACCTAACTAAAAAAACCCACCACAACCTAAGAGATAAAAAAATACCCAACAATAAGCAAACAAAATGCCGTCTCCCCCCTTCCCCATCCATCCTCCTCCTCTGCAAAATCAAAGCAAAGTTTCCAGCCACCGAGGCTACAAATCCACAACTAAGAAAAACCTTCAACCTCCTCCTCCCTCCTCCCTCCTCCGACTCTTCACGGAAAAAAAAAAAAAAAAAGGTCAGAACCTGGAACCAATGGGTCCACCGGAAACCTCTGGATCAGCCCGAATCCCGCCGGCTCCGGCGACCCAGAGCTAACAGCGGCTAGTAGTTGCTGAGAGAGAGGAAATGGTGATCGTTCGATACCTGGGATGCGCCAGCCAGACGATGGGCAGCGGAGATAGCCGAATCGTTAGATCTGGAAGGCGGACGGGAAGAAGAAAGACACAGTAACGGAGAAGAGAAAGTATGAAAAAAATATATATATATATATATACACGACCGGAGTAGATGAACCGAGGAGTTCGAATGATTATATATATGAAATCATTCATATAAATATATACATATTCGATGCAAATTCTTTTTTAGGGTAATTTTAATTCAATTACATTCCTCGTTCTTCTTTCTCCGGGTTGGTGGCTCTCCTGCTTTCTCGGGGCTATACGCTCCTCCAACGATTATATCAGGTGGCAAGTTTTTTTTTTTTTTTTTTATATTTAATTTAACGTAATAAATTTAGTAGATCATGCGATGCAAATAAACAATATATACGTGAAAAATTAAATATTTTTGAAAAAGATCATTATTTTTTAATTTTTATATCATAAATTTAAAAAATAAACATTATAATTTAATCCATTAATGTTACATTATAAGAATCATATTTTAATATTATAATTTTATATTTCTCACGTAGAAGATCATGATGATCATGTTGAATATGAAGTTAAATCTAATAAATAATATTGAAATAAATAAATTAAAATTTTAAATATATAAATCACATCAATATATATATGGTGATTTATAGTTGGAAATATTGGAAAAAAAAAACAGGACAATGTGCCAACTAATGTGGACAAATAATACTAAATTTGCTAATATTTAAAAACAATACCACAATAATATTCATTTGGTTTTAAATAAATTAATTAAGAAAAAAAATTATAACAACTAGAGGTCTGATTGGCTAGTAAGCACATAGAATATAGATATGTAATTATTTTATTATTTATTAAAAACATTAGTAAGAAAAAGTATGTAAATTATTTTTCAAATTTATATCAGGATAAGTTTTTATAAATCTTATTGAGATAAATATAAAAATTACTAGATTTATTTTGAAATTAGTGTAATATAATTTTTTAAATACATTTAATATTTTTAAAATTTATCTTACTATAATGGAATAGTATGTATAGTACAATAAATCAGCTACAAATTATAAATTACCGCACAGCTATACAAGCGAATAGAAATGTCGCTATGGGTCCCATCGTGCCTCATTTTTACTGTTTTGGTTGAGTTCCACGTTTGTGGATCTTGCAGCTTGCTGATCATTACAGAGACATATTTATTATAAAAAGTCAAGACTGAATATTCATATATATATATATATATATATATATATATATATATATATCTAATATTTAAAATTTAGTATTCACATATATAATAATTTTATATAAAATGATATATTTTTCTTTAAAAAAATAACAATAATAATATATTTAATATGATATTATAAATTTTAATTTTAATATTATTACGTGTTAGAAACCCATTTATCGTAAAATAAAAATTTACGTCTTAACTTTATTGTTAAATCTAGTATACACAGAGATGTTTGAAGAATTAATAAGAAGACATAATTTTGTAGATAAAAAAAAAAAAAATCATGAGGGCTTAGCAAAAAAATCTTCCATGTATCTGTTTTTCTGAAATTTTCCCGATAATAGGATTGCATGTAATCAGATAAGGCGACAAATGAGAATCACAAAAATTAAAGAACAAAAGTTATATAACCCTGGTTAGAAATAATAAGTAGAGAAATGAATAGGAATGACGGCGACTAGGCAGTGACGGACCGGCGAAATTAGCGGCAATAATACGGATGGCCGGCCGATAATACGGCGGTAGAGGTGAGTGTATCACGATGAGCAGCGATAAAATAACGATTTAGACGGTCGACGGTATGCGCGAGAATGACGATACGATGGCGAATCTGCGGATGATCGCCGAATGACCGGCGGTAGCGGGATGATAATCGAGGATGATGATGATCATCGCGAATGCCCGACATGCCAAATGAGCAATGATCAGTAATGCCCGACGACGGCGCGACTGTGTAGACGACAATGATGAGATCGACGCTGTTGTAAGGGAGCCGTCGCCGAGTGATAGCATGATTATGTTTGAAGGATTTTAAGCTTTAGCTCTCTTCTTTGGCCCCTCACGTGAATAATGAGTTGTTTATATATTAGAGGTTTAGAATACATGCAAAATCCAAAACCACTCAATCAAGCTCATGATGATTCACTGATCATCCGATATATTTTGTGTATTTGAATTCTCATACGAGTAATTAAGATTGTTAGATCCGACTCCAAGACGCTGATTGACTATAAACACTCCATGTTTAAGAAATATTTATTTAAATATTCTAAAGTTAACGATATTTTAAGTCTTGATATTTTTTAATTTAGAATCATGCTTTTCAACATCAAAATTCGTGCTTCGATTAGTAGTAAAATTTTCAGTATCATATCGAATATAATAATTTTTTAATTAAGCATTAATCATAACTATAGGAGCTCGATAAAACGCCTGCCACCACAGCAGAGCCCAATATCTTAAAATAAATATCAAGAAATAAAATTTAATTAAAGAAAACTAAGTTAAATTTAATTTTATAGTTGTTATTATTTTTTAAATAAATTATAAAGGAATTGTTCTATAATTTTTTTTTTATTTTTATTAATGACGATAAAAGGAGTGTCATGCCCCTCATTCCGTTTTCGTCTCGTATCTCCAGATCTCTTTCTCTGTCTCTTTCCTATCAGAAACCCTAACGGTTCCATTTACCTCGCTTGAATCGGGAGGGAACTTTTTCTAAAATTGTCGCCTGTTTCGAGTACTTGAGCTTTTACTTCCGCTTCATATCCGCGTTGGCATCTTCTGCCTCCATCAACGAAGATGGCCTACGGAGATCGGCTGACGAGCTTCGAGGATGCGGAGAAGGAGAGCGAGTTTGGATACGTCCGCAAGGTATAGGTTATGCAATCTGTTTTGATCTGATTAATCCGTGGAATTTTGTTGGATTTAAGTTATATTTGGTGGAGGCGAACACTGAGATTGCGTATGCTGTTCTGAATCCAAAATGCTGTCGGTTTTTCTGAACTTAGTTTATATTCGTTTGAATCTGGGATGCATTTGTGGAATATACTAAATTATCAGTTTTCTTGGAAGGTTTGGCCTTCACCCGTTAGCTGTTCGACACTTACTGGTTCAATTTCTACGGATAATTTGTCGATACCCTTTTAGCTGGATAAATTCGGACTTACCTTTTTATACGACTCCTTCATGGGGAACGTTCTATGCTCGTATAGTTCAAAACATTTCTATTATTGATTCATGTGGCCAAGAAGAAGTCAATCTTCCACTGGTTAGGTCTAGGCAATGAAGATATGAAAATAATGCAAATCTGGATGTGTTGACCATGACCTTCAATGGAGGAAGAATGAGGCAAGATTGTGTTGTACAAAAAATATGTGTTAAGATGAAGTACAAGAGAAATAGACCAGGAAGGAGAAAGAAGGTTAGCAATAATTAGAATAGGAGGAATTCATGGTTCTTCTAAAAGTAAATTCTAGCCATCACAATTCTAATTCTTGTTTCCATATTCCATCGATCTATATATTTCGTTCTGATATTTACTTTCCTG
Organism: Cymbidium sinense; assembly: GCA_021442155.1. NCBI lineage: Eukaryota > Viridiplantae > Streptophyta > Magnoliopsida > Asparagales > Orchidaceae > Cymbidium > Cymbidium sinense. Next base: position 181,451,045 of record CM038220.1, read on the forward strand.
TATATTTCTTTCTAGTAATCCCCTTACCCTTTCCCTAATAAGTTTCTCCTGGATTTGTTGTATCTCTTTTGATTGTTATCTTTGTGTTAAACAAGCCTCTCTAGGTACTCAACTCAAGTGACAGTGAGCCTGTCAACATTGCATGGTGTTGAATCTTTAAAAATTTTAGAGCCTAGAGTGAGAGGAATCATAGAGGTGGTCTAGATTTTGTTATAATATTAAGTCAATGGAGAGATTTGCCAGGTACTGATTCAATATTGATGCATGAATCATAGGGTGAGATAGATACCAAGCTTTATGAAAACATGAAATTTAGTTATGTTATTTGTTAAATATTTACTTTCATGAATTTCATGATGAGGTAGATATGGAGTTTCTTGTATGAAAAAGGCTAGAAATGGGTTAGGTGATTTCACATATGTTTTATATATTTGCATTTGATTGATGCCTATTAAATTGACACCTGAAAGCTTAATTTGCATAGAAACATAACACAAGCTTGATGTTTTTTTTTTGGATTTGATAAAGAATTAAGAATAAAGAGAAGAGTGCATAAAGACAAAAAAAAAAGAAATCGCAAGAAGTTTATTTTTTTAATTTCTAATAAGTGTCATTTGGACAATTGAAGATAGTTTTTGAGGATTTACTAAAGTGGGTAATGTTTTGCATTCCTTTAATCTTTTCTTATTTAATTTTTTTAAGTTATTTGTCTCTTAATTGTCTTGAAAGACTCGGGGATTCTCTTTTTTTTTGTTGAGTGATGTTTACTTGGATTTTAGAAAAAGATTTTTAAATGGTTTTTTTATTGTTCATGATTATGATTTCTTTGTTATTGGTTCAAGTCCTCTCTCATCTATAGTGGAATTTGATTTACTTATGTCAATCCATATAAATTTTTGCATTTTCATTTATGGTGCTTGATTTTCTTTGCACTTTGTAATTCATTATGGTTGCTCATGGTTTGTGCACCAGTCGTTTAAAGTTAGGCACATTCTTTTACTTAATTGCTTGTCATTTAGCTTCTCCTATTTTATTGTTGTAAGCAAGATTTTTATCTAATGGAAAGATAATTTTTCTTTCCTCAAATACAATAGCTTTAATCTTAGCTTCAAGGATATCAACAACTTATAAAACTTCATTTTTTAGTTAAGGCTTTATTAAAATTTTTCATTTAGTGAATTTTTTGAAGTGTTGGCAACTATCTAAAGTTTGTTGTATGTTTTTTCTCCTTTCGCCATTATTATACTATAAGTTCTATCATCAGGTTCTACTTTGTGTTTGATAGGGTGGAGTTGAGCTTTTAATAAACTTGTAAACTCTAACTCTTACCATACCAAGGATCATAGTTTTTAGATTGTTGATGCAACATGTTAAAGTGTGCAAAAACTACTGCAAACTAGCAAATGTAGTTATATTAGAATAGTTGTAAATCACAAAATATGTTTCTAGAACCTCAAATCATTTGTCAATTACCTCAGCTTGATTGTTTCATCAGAGTAAGGTAACTCCAACTTAACCGATATCTTGAAGTATCTTCAGTTTTTTATGTATTCCTTTTACTTTTCTTCTCGTCGATGAATTCTTTTTTTAATATTATTGTTATCTATGGAATGTCTTTTTTTTCGTTAGGATAGGCGGTGGAATACATGTTGGTGCTTCGGCAATAAGAACTTCAAAAGCAACCATCATTGTATTCATATGAGTACTCATCTTCTTGGTCTTTTCTTCTTTCATTTCGAAGAGGATTCTCTTTGATTGTTTGTAATTGTTCCTCATAATCATAGTTCTTATGCTCCATAGAATCAAGAAGACTGTCATTTTTAATTTTAATATAATCATTAAAGTGCATGATACAAAATTCGATTCGGAATTGGGTGCAAAAGACCTTGGAATTGTTAGTACAATAGGTTTAGCGGCCATATATAGATAAAATTGAAGGATAATTATTTTTATTATTTTTTTTTTTTCAGTGAAAGTAGTGTTACTTGCAAACCTTGGAGACAATGATAGAGGAAAAAAACCACACTGGTTCTTCTGAAATTGGTTACTAAGCAGCAAAAAGAATATCTTACCTTCTGTCAAAATGTACTAAGAGAGAAAAAATATAATAATAATTATAATATGTTGTACTGATATAATATATATTTGTATATCTATTAAGGACTTAATATAATAAGTAAATTGTAGGTGCATTTGATGTGGTCTGATTCACTATTCACTCTGGCTGCACCATATTCCCTTCGGCTTTTGAAGAACTTGACTCGAGATTCGTAATGGAGATGTTATTTGGTGGATGATGCTCATAAATGTCAGCAATATTGAAAGTAGGGGAAATGTTTAGTTCTGGGGGTAAGTCAACAACATATGCATTATCATTGATTTTTTTAACAATGGGAGATGGACCCAACATCCGAGGTTTCAGCTTGGAATACGTTCCAGTTGGGAATCTTTTTTTTGTAGGTAGATCATAACAAGGTCGCCAACTTTTAACTCTTTAAATTTGTGTTTTTTCTCTGCCCTTTGCTTGTAGTGTTGAGCGCTGTTTAGTAGGGTTTCCTTCACTTCCCGCAACATTGAAGAAAAATCTGAAGTCATACTTTCAGCGGCCTTGTTAAGTGGCCGAGGGATGATTGCTAGATCCACAGTATGATTTGGAGTTTTGGTATAAACAATGCTAAAAGGGAATCGACCTATAGACCGATTTACCATAGAATTGTAGGCAAACTCCACTTGGCTTAGAACTTCATCCCATCTGCTCGGTTGTTTGCCAGCAAGACATCGAATCATGCTTGTAAGTGTTTGGTTTACTACTTCCGTTTGCCCATCCATCCGGGGGTGGTAATCTCTTCCATAGATCTCACCAAAAATGACTAATGAACTTGGCATCTCGATCAGAAGTGAGGCTATGAGGAATGTTCTGTAGTCTAACAATCTCTTTAAAAAAATACTCGTGCCACGTTTGGCGCATTGAGAGTCTTTTACAGGAAATAAAATGGAACATCTTGGAGAAGCGATCAACCACCACCATTATAGAGTCAAATCCTCTTTTTGTTTTTGATAAACCAAGGACAAAATTTAAACTCAGATCCTCCCAAATTATTTTCGGACTCGACATGGCAGGTAGAGGATGTGTTTTGGGTGTTACCCTTATAGGTTTGACGAGTTGAGCGTATCTCAATAAACGGCAAACATCACGACAAAGTCGCGCCAACAAAAAAATGAGCTTGTAATTGAGCCAATGTTTTATCTCTACCCGAGTGGGTTGCTAGTCCATCGGCATGCATATCCTTAACTAGTTGAGTGCAAAGAGAGGTTTTTGGGATACACAATTGGTTACCCTTAAACAAATAACCTTACCTTATAGTGAAATCTGCCACGGGGTGGTTTAAAAGACACTTCTTCCATTGTTCCGCAAAGTCTTCATCAATTTCATATAGTTTTTGAAGTGATTCCATACTAGTTATCATAGATCGGACAGCCAAAAGCAGATTAGACCTTCTACTAAGAGCATCAGCCACCTTATTGCACTTTTCAGCCTTATGTTTAATCACAAAACTGAATTTCTGTAAAAATAGCACCAACCGAATGTGCATATGGCTTAAATTTTTTTGAGATTTCAAGAATTGTAAGGATTTGGGATCACTATATAGAATAAATTATTGATGAACTAGATAATGCCTCTATTGTTTGAGTGCCCTCACCACAGCATAAAGCTCTTGTTCATAGGTTGACCATTTTAGTGAGTGATAATTAGCCAACTAAAGAGATAGAAGAAGTAAAGATATAGTCAAGATAAGGATGAAAATAATAAAGTCTTTTCTTAAAAAGATATGAAAATAGGTGGATGAGATATTTTGATATATTTTTTCATGAAGGATCCGAAAGTATGATTGATTTTAAGAACCTTAATCTAAACAAAATAAGAATTTCATTTTATCGTCAGATTAGTAAATCAAGTTAGCTTTAAAGAAAATGAAATGGAAAAGCAAGAGACCGGATAATATTCCAATAGATGTGTGAAAATGTTTAGATCAGAATTTCATTACAAATCTTTTAATATTATTTTAAAGACTAAAAGATGTCGATAGAAAAGAGTTTGTTGGTTCTCATATTTAAGAAAGGTGATGCACAAGAGTGTAAATTAGAATTAAGTTAATGCATACATTAAAATTATAGAGAGTAATGATCATGTTACGATGTGATAAGTTTCTCAAATTTGGTTTCATGCAGATATTATGGATGCTATACATTTGTTAAGAGATTTGATGAGAAGAGAAAGTAAGAAGGATTTACATATGATATTTATTGATTTAGAGAAGCTTATGATAAAGTCTCAAGAGATGTTCTTTGGAGAGTTCAGAAATGAGTTAATATTGATTATATTCAAGTCATTAAGGATATGTATATTAGAGCATACTTGTGTCCAAACACAAAGAGGATTGACAAAATATTTTCCTATTTCAATTGGATTACATCAAGGATCAACATTAAGCCCTTATCTTTTACTTTAGTTATGGATGTTCTTATGAGGCATTTACAAGAAGATGTACCTTGGTGTATGCTTTTGCGATGATTCTTCTTGTTGATAAGACTAGAGAGAGTCCAACGAAACTTGAATTATGGAGGTCAACTTTAGAGTCTAAAGGTTTTTAAGTAGATCTAAACCGAATATATAGAGTGTAATTTTAGTTGTAGAAGTTTTAGTAGTAGTGTGACTTTAGGTGATCAAGTCAATAAGAGTGAGCTATATTTAGGCTCTATTGTTCAAAATGATGGTGAAATAGATGGAGATGTTATTAGTAGAATTCAAGTTGGATGGTTGAAGTGGAGGAATGCCTATTATGTGATAGAAAAATTTCAAACTTAAGGAAAATTTTATAAGATGGTGGTACCTAAAATGACTTACTTATGTGCGTAATGTTGGCCAAAAAAGAGAAGATAAGACTAAGTTAAATGTTACGAGATGAGGATGCTCTGGATGAGTACTCTTAGAGATAGAATGCAAAATGAGTATGTTAAAAAGGAGTAGCTCAGTGGTAGATAAGATTAGGGAGAGTCGCTAGATGGTTTGGCCACATAAAGCGCGTCAGATGACATTAGGAGAGTAGATGCATTAGATTTGACTTTAAAGAAAGGTATAGACCTAAAAAGACTTGGTTAAGATGTAAAAAAATGATCTTAGTATACTTGAATTAAATGAGAATTTGACACATAATAGGACAATGGAGACGAAGATTCATGTAGCCGACCCCACCTAGTGGGATTAAGGCTTGTTGTTGTTGTTGTTGTTGTTGATAATTAACTTCTCATTGAAAAACTCGATGGTTTTCTCCTCCTGTGTGAGAACAACACCAATGCCTACACCGGAGGCATCAACTTCCACTTGAAACGATTTTTCAAAATTAGGCATAGCAAGAACTAGAGCTTGGCATTGCACAATTTTTATGTCCTCAAAGCTATTATGTTGTGATTGTCCCCATTCAAATGACTTTTCTTTTAACATTCTATAATGGGAGCAACAATGATATTGAATCCCTTTATGAACCAGTGATAGATGTTAGCCAAACCATGGAAACTCTAGACTTCAGCAAACATGGTAGGTGTTGGCTATGACTGAATGGCTTTGATCTTACTAAAATCAGTTTGGAGACCATCTTCACTTATGATAAAACCCAAATGATGTACTCTAGGGATAACAAATTCACACTTGGCAACATTGATATATAATTTATGCTCTCTTAGCTTTTCGAAGAGCAAAGATGATGTATATGAAATCCCATGATTTTGCTAAATACTAAGAAGTCATCAAAGTATACCACACAAAATTCTTAAAGGAACGGTTTTAATACATAGTTCATGAGCCTCATAAAAGTACCTAGTGCATTGCAAAACCCAAAAGGCATCACCTTTCATTTGTATAACCCTTCTTTTGTTTTAATGCAGTTTTTCATTCATCCCCAGGATGAATCCGAATTTGATGGTAATCACTACGTATGTCTATCTTCTAAAACACCTTTGCTTCATGTAGCTTATCAAATAGGTCTTTAAGTCAGGGCATAGGAAAGTGGTATTTGATGGTTATTTTATTGATAGCTCGGTTGCCCACGCATAGGCGCCACTTCCCATCGTTCTTTGGCACAATTAAAACTAGCATTGCACATGGGCTCAGACTATGTTGAATGAGTTATTTGCGTACCAAGTCTTCCACATTTCTTGCAGAATTTTGTATTCTTTCGGATTCATTTGGTAGTGCTGAAGGTTTCACAATAAGGCTCTCGACATCAAATCGATTTGGTGTTGAATAGTTCCTGACGGTGGGAGCACGTCCAGAAGCTCTTCTGGGGTTAAATCTTAGTATTGTTGCAGGAGATTTTGCACATTTGCAGGTGTTTTAACAGTCGTGTTCAGCTGTTTGGTTAATAAAACTGCATACAATCTGTTATCATCCTTATATGCTTGCATAAGTTCAGCTCCATAAACTGAAATGAGGGCTAACTTATCTACAATGGATTTAGTTAGACTTGCTTTTGTGGATAATAACCTCAGCCTTTTGCCTTTCCATTCCACTATATATGCATTGGCACGGCCGCCATACCCCTTCATCAAATTGCCAAGGTCAACCTCATATCTAAGATATTGCAAAGAACTTCACAACTATAATGCTTGGCAATTATGAACGACACCTTGCACATTTTTGTTAATAGAGATCTCAACACCTTTTTTGACCCAGTTGATTTTATATGGTTGAGGATGTGGGTTTGCTTTAATTTGCAAGGCCTTAAGAACTCATATGGAGATAATATTTTAAGTGCAATCACTATCTATAAGTAAATCACATACTTTGTGGTTTATTGTGCATCGTGTCCGGAATATGGAGTGCCTTTCAGAGTGGTCTTTTTGTCAAGGTGCTAATAAAACCTTCTCCAAAAATGCATAAAATGAACTCTCCTTCGTCTCCAAGGACATCCTCAAACTCTTCTGTAGTGGTAGGTAAGTTGGCATTGATTCGAACATTCATTAGAGCGATGTCTCGGCTGGAAGCACCTGAAACACTTATTGGGTCCAAGCCTTTGATACAAATGTTCACGTGGAGCATTGGGTTTTAGATTACCTCTTTGCTTTGTTGTGTTGGTGTTGGACAACTTGGTTTGTGCCTGAAGAGAGCTCACCTTATTGGATGGAAGTCCACGAGAATTGTTTGTATAACTGTTAGCAATTGTTCGACGTTGTTAGAACGATTTGGATTGATACATCTATTGTAACTCAGCTTTATAAGCAAAGTTTACAGGTTGGGATAAAGGCCACACTGAGTTCATTCTGAATTTGTCTCGGATTGATTCCTTAAGTCCACCAATGTACCTTGCTACCAATTTTTGGTCTGATTCTTTCAGATTATTTTTAGCACTAAGGCGGTAAAACTCTTTGGCATAAGCACTTACGAATCGATCTCCTTGTACAGACCTTTGATATTGCAGATAGAGCATTTGTTCAAATTAGCAGGAAGGGAAGGAAGTGACTCCTCAACATTGATTCATTTGTGACCAGTTCTTCACGGTACATCGACCCTCCCGTCTTCGGGTTTGAGTTAAGTGTATCCAATATGCAGTTGCTCCTCCTTTAAGCCTACAAGCTACATATTTAACTTGTTTATATAGCGGTGTGCCCATATACTTGAAGAATGATTAAACAGACTGCTCCTTATCCAAATAATCCTCTAATGTGCAAGTGGCCATCGAAATAAGGAATGTCTAGTTTTACCTTGAGTTCTCCTCGATGTCGGTCTTTGTAATCATGTTGTGAGGCTCGATTACTCCTAAGATTAGGATTGTTGGCCGAATCAGAGCTATCGACATTAGGTCTTGAACAGTTGAGGTGAGTTTCTTCAAGTTCAACAATAAATGTTGGATTAGCGAGATCGGTTTGTTGTTCCCGATTCAGTAAATTAGGATCTTTGTGTGCTGGTGTGGTTGCCAAGCTCACCGGTGTGATTGTCGGTGGGGGATTACTATTGCCCCTAAGATCTCGCAGTTCCCGTCTAACTTTGATGATGAATTGTTGAAAGTTAGTATTGAGTACTTCAATTCTCTCTGCGAGAGTTGCTAGTACTATGTAGTGAATCCTAGTTGCGAACGTCATCATCGATCAGTCGTTTGTTGGTTTTGGCCATGGCTCTGATACCAAATGGTGTAACCTGCAAACTCTGAAGACAGTGATAGAAAAAAATCACACAGGTTCTTCTGAAATCATTTACTAAGTAGTAAAAAAAATATCTCACCTTCTGTCCACGAATTCCTTATAACAAAATGTACTAAGAGAGAGGAAAAAATATAATAATAATAATAATATGTTGTACTAATATAATATATATTTGTATATCTATTATTGGACTTAATATAATAAGTAAACTGTAGGTGAATTTGAGGTGGTCTGGTTCACTGCTCACTCTGGCTTCACCAGAAAGAGTGAATAAATTTTTTATTTACAACAAAATGATGAAGCTGAATACTTGTCTCCTTTCCTTTGACTTATTGTATTTGGTGATTGCTCTTTCCCATATCAAAAACTAAGAAGAAGTTGGCAATCTATAGTAGTTTGGGAAACTAGAAAATAGAGTGAGAGAAGGAGATTAATGAGTGGTGGAGGAAAATGGAGAAAGGGATTAGATGTAGTGCTAATTTCTTTGATTTCAACTTGATATTAACGTACCAAGAGCTCCTATTTATTGAATAATAATGGGAGCTAATTCATGCCTTCCCCCAAATTATAACTAAAATGCCCGAATCTAGAAAACCTTATTCTAATTTTGCTATATTTATTGAAATTATGATTAGTCATTGCTTAAAAATTGTGAAATATTCGATTTTCTTTTTAAATTGTTATCAGCCAATGTAAAATTAGAGTTTTGTAGAGTTAATTTAATTTTTTTTAATTCTCTCCATCTAATTTTCTGATCTCCTCTTTCTGTCATCTCCTTATTTACTTTCAATTGCAATTTTAGTTTAGCCTCAATTCATATTTGCATTTTTTCTCTTATGGTAATTTTGCAAATGTTCTTGAAAGCCTCCTAGATCATTGCACATGTGACAATCGTGAAACAAGATGACTTGCTTCACAAGAAAATGTTGAATTCTCTTAAAAAATATAAGTTATTCCAAAATATTTTTACTAATACTTGCTGGTAGGTTCTAAAAGTATGAAGGACCAAGAAAGTTCAAGAAACTCGCTGCTATGAAGAGAGGGCTTTTATCATCTTTAATATTGATTTGCAAGAACAAATGATCCAAATGGGCAGCTATGATCCACGGGGTTATTTAAACACCAAGCATGCTTAATTCAGCTAGCTAAGTCTAGGTTGGACCAAGGGGCGTGCCAATAAGAGGCTAACCTAATTGAAATTGGGTTTAGTCCATGAATATTGGTAAATCATGCAAGTTCACATGGGTAGACCACGCTTACGAAGGATGGAAATTAATATAGGTAGTTCTAATCTACCTGCATGTAACTAAGAATTACATAGTAGTTTAAATTAATTTACATTGGAGTACTATAAGTTTTGCAAAAAGCCAAGAGGTGAAAATCACATTTTTTTTGTCCTTAGTCATTGTGTTTGACCCTAGGTATTATTATAATAGTATTTTATTACATTTTAATTATTCACCTACCATTTCAGATTTTTCTATATATTAATGTTGTTTGGAAAAAGGATTAGATGGATTGAAATTAAGCAATATAGCTTGTTTGATATCATTCTCCTTCATGCATGAAATAATGAATTCTGATAAATCAAACATGAATTAGTTTAAGATTTAAATTTAAGGCAGGACTTTTTAGTTTTTTTAAAAGTTTATAAATAGACTTTCTTTTATGACTATTTTTATGACAATTCAGGTGAGAATTTTTATGATAGGTCTTGTTTCTCGTAATTCTTTCTAGAATCTCTCCACTTTACTTTTTTACCCAGAAAATTTAATGGAGGCGGAGTTGATTTTATGTTGAAGTAGTAGGAAAAAAACTAGAAAAGGAAGTAAGGAGGGAAGCAAACAAGAAATGGCGGAAGACATCTCCCAAATGAAGGTAAATTATAGACATCATCAATTTGTTTTTCTCTACCTCTTCTACTCCTCCCTCCACTTATCCTGTTTGTACCTTCAAGAATGCCCATCAATAAGTTGAAGTTTGAAATGTCTCTTTCCAAAGCATGTAGAAACCTAAAAGACCATCATCTATATATATATTTATTCAACATTACTACTGTAAAATTTCTAGCACTACACTATCAGTCTCCCCATCACTGTACAATGTTGAAAAAAGTTTTTTCATTTACCCATCCCAATTTGGGATCAATCAAGCCATCTGAAATTTTTTCTAGTCATTAATGGAACTTTAATGGCACATTAGTATTGAAATCATAAAAAAAAAATCTTCATTTTATATTCATTCTCATCCTTTAGTTATTCTTTATTTATATATAAGGATGAGTTTCTTTTGTTTCTCATTGATACTCTAATCTTCCTGCTCCTTGTTTTGATGAGTCATTTTTATAGGCAAGATGAAAAATGAAACTATATTTATTTTGGTCTTTTTTGTGATTTTCTCTCCGGTTTATTGCATATCCCTAGCTAATGACAACTTGCTGAACTGTTATTAGCTCAAAACTTAGAAGAAAAGGATTTCAATGATCTTGTGATGAACTTGATGTTAAGTTATGCTGGTGGGGCAGGATATTAGATGATAAAACTATGGGGTTCTACAAACGTGTGTTGGTCTTTATTTGGTTTTAAGGACCAGTCTCAGATCTTCCAATTTACACGACTAGTTGAAATATCAGGAGTTAGCTAGAATTGGTAGAAACCTCCAAGAGTTTTCCCATCAGTCATATGAGCGTTGACTTTCTCAGAGCTATTGGTACTGTATATCCAATAGATTAACATCAAATGCTTTGTTTGACATGTACATCATCATCCTGCTATTGCCTTTCATGTCATACCTTACATAAAATTGGCTTGTGATATCTGCCTGCATGTTGTTTTACCGGTGTTGAGTGTATACTTCTATCAATGGTTGTAATCTTCATAAGGCAAGCCTCACTTTTGATTTTCATTTCATTTGGAACTATTTGCTTATGATCATATAGGTATCCGGTCCGGTTGTGGTGGCAGATGGAATGGGAGGAGCAGCAATGTATGAACTGGTTCGAGTTGGTCATGACAATCTTATTGGGGAAATCATCAGGTTGGAGGGAGATTCTGCCACCATTCAAGGTATGCAATATAATATAACCTATCATGTATTCCTGCATATGTCATTTCAGTTGCTTTGTAGTTTCACCTCTTTGCTGTTTTATTCTTTTTGTATGTTGTGTTGTAAAGAACATGAACTAAATCACAAGGCTTATTGTTCCCCTGGATAACAGTTTATGAAGAAACCGCTGGATTAATGGTGAATGATCCTGTTCTGCGAACTCGGAAGGTAAATTTTTGGACATCATATCTTATCTACAGTATTTTTATTTTACATCGAAATTTTCTTTATTGTCTCATTTGAATTTGCAGCCTCTTTCAGTTGAGCTGGGGCCTGGGATATTAGGGAACATTTTTGATGGAATTCAGGTTAGGTTATCTTTCCATTTCTTTTGAGCATTCAGCATGTCTAGCAGGATTAATTGTTTATTTAATTGCATCAGAGTGCTTAGATATTTACTTCTGTGATGCGTTAATGTCATTTATCACTTTTATAAATTAAAAATGTTTGTACTTGGTTTAATCTTGTATTAGGTTCAGGTTTTCTAATTTTTTTTCTTTCACTTGGTGTTTGGAATGATTCTCTTACTCTCATGCAGAGACCTCTAAAAACTATTGCGATTAAATCTGGTGACGTTTATATTCCTCGTGGGGTTTCAGTTCCTGCCCTTGACAAAGACATCTTGTGGGACTTTGAGCCAAAGAAGTTTGGTAATTTTCTAAATTGACTGAAATGAATAGATTACTCATTACTTTTGTATGTGTATCTATGATAATAATTCAGCTCATTTATTCTTTTATTGTCCCAGCTGTTGGAGATCATCTCACTGGTGGAGATTTATATGCTGTAAGTTATATTGCTAATATGCTATGTTTGATTGTGCTTGTTTAAGTCTTTTGTTTTTTTATTGTGTTTTATTAAATGCTTGACTGTTGATTTTATGATGTAGATTGTCTATGAAAACACCTTGATGCAACACCACGTTGCACTTCCCCCTGGTTCCATGGGAAAAATTTCATACATCGCTCCATCTGGTCAATACAGCTTAAAGGTTCCTAGCATCCACTAATTTCATCTCTACATTCATAACCCCACCGGTTTTTTCCTTCTGGAGTCAGTTTTGCTATTTCTACTTACTGAAATGTTTCTCATTATTTCACATTATTCATGTCACACATTTACAGGATACCGTGCTTGAACTTGAGTTTCAAGGTGTGAAAAAGGAGTTTACCATGCTTCAGGTTTGTTAAAATCATCTACTGCAAAAATTCTCTTGAAAATACGTGTAGCAATTTGGGAAGCTTATTTGAATTCACCATGTAGTCATGGCCAGTACGTACACCAAGACCTGTTGCATCAAAGCTTGCGGCGGATACACCTCTCTTGACTGGGCAAGTAAGTATGATTCTTGTATGTGACAAACATGATTGTTCATCATTCTGATTCTTAATCTAGAATATTTGAGATGTTCAGCGTGTTCTTGATGCCCTTTTCCCATCTGTCCTCGGAGGAACTTGTGCTATTCCTGGAGCTTTTGGCTGTGGTAAAACTGTTATTAGTCAAGCACTCTCCAAGGTACCTACATCATATTGTTACTTCGTCATCCTTTTGACTTTTTGATATAAGAAACTATTTTGTTTCACTATTCATGTGGTTATTCTCTTTACAATACGCAGTACTCTAATTCTGACACAGTGGTTTATGTGGGTTGTGGAGAAAGAGGAAATGAGATGGCTGAGGTTTCACTCTTATCAATATAATATTTAACATTTTAATCATTTTCAGTTAATTTTAGCTTTTTATATGATTAATATATTTATATACCAGGTGCTCATGGATTTTCCTCAATTAACAATGACACTTCCTGATGGCCGTGAAGAATCTGTAATGAAACGAACTACACTTGTGGCTAATACTTCCAACATGCCTGTGGCTGCTCGTGAGGCCTCAATTTATACAGGTAAACATTTTGATCTAGCACGTGAATTCATATTGCTGACAATTCATATTAGTTTGTTGTTGAAGTTATGGGAGCATATAGTTTTTTTTTCTTTCTTTATACCTTATGAAAACTTTCTAAGTACTTTCACATTTTCTGAAAAAGACTACTGTTGTTTGTTCTTCCATGTACACTTGAAAGAGATGTGCAGGTCTATTGATTTAGCATTTGCAATTCTAAACTGAGTTGTTGTCTTAAGCTCCTTGAGGAGTTACTTATGATTTGAATGATGCTGCCATTATCATAGTAATGGATTATAAGTTATTGGGAGTTACCGAGATTCAATATGTACTAAAGCCATTGCTTTGAAATGCCTTTAGATTATTTTGAAACTTGAGGTGGTTTAAACTTTTTTTCTCCCATTCTTTTCTTCACCTTTTTGTTGAAAAATGATACTTATGCTTGTTTTCATTTGGGATTAGTACCATAAGAAGTAATTATTAAGAGAAGCCTTTGCTTTGTTATGGAATCAAATATAATTGCAAGTAATCATTCATATATATTGCACTTTTACTTTAGTCTTCTTTTGTGCTGTTCTGCTATTTTCTCTCAATAAGTCATGTTTTGGTATCTTCAGGCATCACAATAGCTGAATATTTTAGAGATATGGGATACAACGTTAGCATGATGGCTGATTCCACATCTCGTTGGGCAGAGGCTTTGCGTGAAATATCAGGACGATTGGTACTCCTTTTTATTATTTGAATAAAAATATGATTTATTATTTCTACCTTTACATGATTTTTTTAAGTTTAATGTTTGAAGAGGTTCTAATTTCATTCTTTTCTTATGTTACAATTGTGATTTTAGTCTGTTAATGCCTGTAAATTATCAAAATTGTACACTTCTTGCTATTAATTTGTTTGATGGACAGTAAAAACTTGGCAACTCAATGTCCTGGTTGTATTAGCTGATTTATAGGCAAATAAAAGAACATAAAAATACATATGTTGGCTTTGTTACTTAGTTTTATCTCTTTATATTGTCTTGAGCTGATATCTATCTAATCTTTCCATGGTTGCTAAATATGAATTTTGTCAATCTCATTGGAAGGATATTAGAGACTTTGTCAAACTAAATATGTTTGTATTCATTCAAGTTTGATATATTAGGAATACACTAAATCTTTATTTCTTTATGGGTGAATTTCTATTTTCTATTATTTAGTATTGTTAAATATTTTATCTTCTCATGTATATGTGTTTTATTGATATATTTTTTAATTTATGTTGGACAATATGTGTACTCAGGCTGAAATGCCAGCAGATAGTGGTTATCCTGCGTATCTAGCAGCACGATTGGCCTCCTTCTATGAACGTGCTGGTAAAGTGAAATGTCTTGGTGGCCAGTGACCGGCGTGTTACAATTGTTGGTCTGTCACCTCCTGTGGTGATTTTTCGGATCCCGTAAATCGAACGCTTGGTATCGTAATTATAACCAAGAATATTAGTTCATTTTTAACTAGTTAATGTTTTTCTTATAGTGAATCATATGTCATCTTACATTTTCAGGTTTTTTGGGGACTGGATAAAAAGCTAGCTCAGAGGAAGCATTTTCCGTCAGTTAATTGGCTTATATCATATTCCAAGTACACAAAGGTTGTTTTGCATTGCCTTTGTGATGTATTATCTTGGTAAACCATGTTTTCTATGGTTATTTTTGGATAGAAAACATTCTGGTTAAAATTTTTATAAATATCTCTTAAAAATATGCTACTGGCGGAAGATAAAATCATTTCTCTTGAATGTAATTATGGGTGGCATCTATTTTCTTTTTTTGAAACTGAATTATCTTTGCTTAAGTGTTACATTAATGATGTATAATATAACATATTGTTTAGATGGTGTTGGTTTACCTTCTAAGCACTGAGCCTGTGGCCCTATTGTATATATATATATATATATGCAATCCATGCAAATGAATGTTGTTTTCAGGTCGTTACATTGCTTTTTTTTTTTCAACTTGTATTTTACAATGAAACCAACAATTTGTAAATAATGCGGAAATCGAAATAGTTTCTTGAGCTACCTTGTAATTTTACAATTTATTCGAGGAACCCGTTATGCTTGATCAACCGAGTCCCAAAAGACTCCAGCATTTGTTATTTTATATTATTTTCTAGTGTAAAATAGATTTGTTCATTAATTGTACATTGAAATGAGTTATGTAGGAGGATTTGTAATTGTATTAAGACTGAAGGTGATTATAATATTACTTATGATCAATATGATAAAATGAATTATTAAGATTATAGCAACTTCGATATCAGCATCTGATTTCTAAATATCTTTACATGTAAATATTGAAGCATCAAGATTGTTTGCTTGCATGGTATATGGTTTCCAGGTGTCTCTTGCAGACTTGCAGTTAATTATTTGTTTTTTTTTTTAATGTTTATAGCTATATAATCACGTGCTTTGATTTTAAATTTAATTAGATTATTGGATTATCATTTTAAACCAATAAAATCACTTCTGCAGTTCATCTAATTCTGATTTTAAATTTAATTTCTGTTTTTTTTGCAACTGATACAGCTAAATTAGTTATCTGAAATAATGCTTTTTAATATCAGGCATTAGAATCTTTCTATGAGAAATTCGACCCAGATTTTATTGACATTAGAACAAAAGCTCGTGAGGTATTGCAGAGAGAAGATGACTTGAATGAAATTGTCCAGGTATATGTTTTTTCCCTTTTATGAAGTAAAAGTCACAATCTTCTTCTGTAGACTTGTTTAGCTATTTCGTTTTTATGGTTTATAGATGCCATTGTTTTATTAACTGGTTGTTTGCTGTGTTATTTTGGATGCCTTTATAAAATATTGTTGTCTCAAACTCAAACATTGATAGATGCTAGTTTTAACCATTCCTAAATCTTGTTGGTCATGCTTTACTTCCTGTGCTACTTTTTGTTTACTTTGAAGCTTTGTGCCCTGGCGATGTGAGCACAGCTTATATTTGGTCTGAAATATCATTTTGTTTGCATTTAGTTCTCCGCACTTTGGTATACCC
This sequence comes from Cymbidium sinense, assembly GCA_021442155.1. Classification (NCBI taxonomy): domain Eukaryota; kingdom Viridiplantae; phylum Streptophyta; class Magnoliopsida; order Asparagales; family Orchidaceae; genus Cymbidium; species Cymbidium sinense. The sequence goes on from CM038220.1 coordinate 181,467,296, forward strand.
AATGCATGCATTTAAAAGTTAAATTTATTTAAAATTTTTGGGAGAACTGAGTTATAAATAATTTTTAAATAATATTTTTAATATCTATGTAGGGATTTTTTTCAGTTAGTTTTTGAAGGCCATGGTTTCTTGACAAAGGCCTTCATTTGATAATAATATTTGGTTAGAACTCAGAAGAGAGCACTTCTTTTAATTGTTTGTTTTGCATTCAAAATTACCTGGATTTTTCTAAAGGTTCTGAGAACTTCTTTAAGTTGGGCTTTTTTTTTCTTCATTTGTGCTATAAATTCTATTATTTTTATTCTTTTTTCCTTTAAAAAAAACTTCTCCCTGTTGCAGCTTGTGGGAAAAGATGCTTTGGCTGAAACTGATAAAATTATTTTGGAGACCGCAAAGCTTCTGAGGGAGGATTATCTTGCACAGAACGCCTTTACTCCGTAAGATAAACTGGTTTGCCATTTTTTATTGTTCTTCCTCGTATGTTTTTTTTCATTTTTTTTTTTTGTCTTGATTGCAATAGGTATGATAAGTTCTGCCCATTCTACAAGTCAGTTTGGATGATGAGAAATATCATCCATTTTCATACTCTAGCAAACCAGGTTAGTCCTTTTTTTTTTTTCAATTCCACATCTTTAATTTTACCTGGTAGCCAGCCATAACTGTGAGTGACAAAGGTTGAGTTCTGGTTATTGAATTTACTTTTTATTTTTTCTTTTTAATGAACTGGCTTTCTAATATCCGTTTATAGATTTTTTTTTTTTGTGCATACAATAACATGTGTGTTCTCACAATGGAGGCATTTTGATTTATGGGTAGTTTTGATAAGTTATTGATAAATTTACTAGGTATTTTTGTGCATGCATGAACATGACGTCTTCTAGCATTGGATGTATTATCTCATGGACGGTCTTAATCATGTCTTTCCTGCATTCTACTATTATATTGCATCTTCCACTGTGCTAAGGCGCCTAGGAAATCAATCAACATGTTTTAGAAAAATGATGATTTTGTTATTTCTTTGTGGGAATGAAATTATCATATTTTAGAAATTTTGACGCTGTTTGTAGTTAAACTAAATAATTGAATTTAGTAAATTTTTTGTGCTCAGGCTCCAAGGATATTTTTTTGTTTTTTATAATCTTTTAACATATTTAAATTAATTATCCCTCTGTTCCACTTGAAGAAAAAATGATTGAAAATTAGATGTAGTCTTGAAACATTAAATATTAAAGATATGCATATTTAACCAAACCAATGTGATCATTTTTCTCTCAAATTTGTTTTTACTTTTTGCTTCTATTGCTTTATATAAATCTAGGAACGCAAGAGGACACAGTTGAGCTTACATTATATTGATTTTCATCAATTTTTATAATTATTTAATCATTCATCAAAAATGTATAATCACAAGGATGGTCGAATGACATGGTATATAGGATGTAGAAACCTTTTACGACTTTTAAGTTTTCCAATGTATGTGTCTAATAAAAATAACTCAATATATGTAAGATATCATCAACTTTTGTTTTTGATTCCATCATTTGAATGTTGCTAAGCTTCAAAGTCACATTTCTTTTTTCATTCAATTGGATCCATCCATTGTAAAAATTATAATGCATTCAATTGATGATTAAATAGCTTTAAAATCTCTTGAAATTATGTATGCCTCATTTTAATGATGTTTAGGATAATGGATGTTGTTAATCTTATATTTGAAGGTCTTAACATCAAAATTTATTGAGTGGATAATTCTCCTATTAGGAGAGAAGTGCTATATATATATATCTTATACATACATACTATTTTATGAAATGGTATATTTTGCACTCAAACTTTTTTGATGTTACTGCAATCAAATAAATCATTCAGATTGATGATCTAATTTGATTTTGCGTGTGTAAATATTTGACCCATGATCAAACTTGATGAAAAAAATATATGTGGCTTATAATCCACTCCATAAGAAGTACCACTAATTTCCATGGAATTTAAAGCCATTGAAATTATTCTAGATGTTATATTGTAGTATATGCTCTAAAAATTATATGAAAATTTGCATCTCATTACTTTTCATGATCTAGAGTAAGTTAAGGTTCTTGATTTTCCAATTGCATATTATATGATTGAAAAATAAATCAAAATAAAATTGCCTGAAAAAAAATGTTCTCTTTATCTATTGAAAAAAAAAGGATTTTACCCTTATGCATGCATACAAAAGGTTTTTATTTCATTCTCAGAATACATCATATTCCTTGAGCTTTCATGTAATAGAAAGGTTTCGTAATGCTAATATTGCCTAAATCTCACAGGCTGTTGAGCGCGCTGCTGGCTCAGATGGCCAGAAAATAACTTATAGCGTCATCAAACATCATCTAGGCGATCTTTTCTACAGGCTGGTGTAAGTTTCCTTTACCCTAGTATTTCCATAAATTCAAATTAGTGAATTAATTGTAATTTTCTTCTTTGTTATCTTTATTATGTTATTAAACCTTTAACATTTTGATATTTACCTTTCTTAAATTCTATGAGACTCTTATTTGTGCTAGTTTTTGTTATTTCCAGTAAGCAACTTTTTTCAGTTTGAATGCTTGAAGTTATCGTATATAAAATAATGTGCGTAATATCCTATGTAGGGATGTAAACGAGTCGAATTTTGATTTAATCAAGCTAAGCTTGTTTAATTCATGTTGAGCTCAAGCTCGAGCCCGAGCTTAGCTCGAATGTTTGAGCTCGTTTAAAAAGCTCGATAAACTATTAAACTGATAACGTGATACACGATAATTACCATTATGTAAAACAGCCACCGAAGTTTCATACGAAGAGCTCGCTGCTCGATAAGCTTGGGTTTATGAAGCTCATTAACTAGCCGAGCTCGAGTCAATTCGCGAGCCGGCTTGACTCACTCACACCTCTAATCGTATGTTTGCATAGACTTACAGGCTATTTTGTACTCGAGTGAGGAGTTCATGCGTATAGAATTATTATGTTTTTGTTATCTGTAAAATCCCATCGTTCCAGTTTTGTTAGAGATGCCAATCTCTTACACTAAGATTGTGTTTGTGGAATCATTAAGGCTGATAAGAGTGCTAGCTATTCTCTGATGGCATCACTCTATCTATCAATTGATTTTATATAATCTGATAGAATTAATATTATTTTTTAGGTTTATAGTCATTTATTTGAGTTGGAGAAATTATGGATCAAAACATCCTGAATCAAATTTGATAAGGATGTGTTTAAATTCTACTTTAAGATTAGTGCAATGTAAATATTTTAATTGGCTATATATATTTTTTAAATGCAGGTCTCAGAAATTTGAAGATCCTGCTGAGGGTGAGGAGGCCCTTTCTGCAAAATTCAAGAAACTATATGAAGATCTCACCGTTGGATTCCGCAACCTCGAGGATGAGAGGAGGTAGAAAGGGCCTTGCAGGTAGATCTTGAATATTATTATTATTTATTTCTTTTTAACTTTTAGTATTTAAATTAATGCTTATTTCAACTGCTGCTGCTACTTTTGCTTTATATAATTATACTTATTCATTTTGGTACATTGCATGTTTTGTTTAGCGTTATTGTAATAATATTTTGGGTTGATAAAAAGGGCTTTTGTAGCTTCCTCTACTTTTTAAGTTTAATTTGCCCTCCTTTTATTGTTTATGATAATGTGAAATAATTCCTTTGAAATAATGAGAATGATATTATGATGAGCTGCTTAGAGAACCTGCTTTCATGCTATCTTAGCTTTATGGTTTTTATTTTGCAATTTTTTTTTCTTTACATTACATGGTTTTGAAATAAATTCGTTACCATGATTTTTTTTTACATTTCTACCTCGAGTTTCTGTGTCTTAGGTAAATGTTGTTTTTGATGTAAAAATCTGTTAGTTTTTTAGTTTTATGTCAACATCATAAACTTGATGGCACGAATGTCTTTAAAAATTAAAATGCGTGTTATCAAAATCTAATGTTATTCAAATGATTATAGATATTCTTATATTTTTTTTAGTAAGTTTTGAATAAGCGCGATTCAAGTTTTAGAATATCTCGCTGATGATAATTGCAGAAGGTGTTTGAAGAGTTAAAATATTCTGATACTGATTTGTATCTATTTATTTACGTAAAACAATTTTAGTTATTTTATAATATTCTTAAAATATTATCATACTATTGAGTTAAAATTTAACATTGATTGAATGTTAAGAGTCATAGAATTATTACTCTTAGCAGAAAATTATATGCAGCTGAATTATGCAGGTTTAAAATAAGATCCGAATATTTATATGTTGCTACAAGTTTGTCCACGCTGATCGTGAAATAGAACAGTTACATTATTTTAAAATGTTTTTTTAAAAAAAAAACTAATTTTGAGTGAACAAAATTAAAAATATGGGTGAAAACAACTTAAATAAAATAGACTATTAATAAATGTTTTATTTAAATATAAGAATTAATAGACTATTAATAAATGTTTTATTTAAATATAAGAATTTTTCTTCAAGTGCAAGTTTACTGAAAAATAAAATAAATATAACAGCATTTTAGTGCTCAGCTTAAAAAAAAAGTTACTCTTGTGATGGCAGGATATGCGGTTCACAGTCGTAGTTTAGATAACTTTTTTTTTTTAATCTAGTTTTGGGCAAGAATGGAAAACTGTTGAGTAGAAAAAAAAAAATCTATTAGGCAAGACCAGCACCAAAGCTAAGAGGTTCAACCATTCAGATTTGATACTGAAAAGAAGATAATACAACATAGCAATATATATAAAATGTATGAAAATCAATATCTGCAACTAATAAACAATTCAAATGACTTATAATAAAGCACGAGATATGTTGTGCGAGAACAGCTCTTTATCTTTTTTTTTTAAATTTTTTTACAGAACAATAATATGGCTTTAAACAGTAGAGTAAGTCCTTGAGAAGAAAATAAACGGACCCATTAATTAACATAAGGTACCGATGAGAGTGCAGCCAAATAAAAAAAAAAGGGTTATAGCTCCTTCAAGCTCCCTCCATCGCAGAACCCCTTTGTAATAGTCTGTAGAATATCGTATCGTCCTCTTCCTGAAATGTTGGACATGGAGGGGCTCTAAATAACTGAAAATAAAAACAAGGAATAATAATTCAATTAAACAATCAAACATTTGTGATGCAGAGTTCAATATTATTAATGAATTAAGTTTCTATCAACAATTGAAGCTTATCTAATATGCCTAATTACGTGTTAAAACAAAGGAGAATCATTCCGACAGACTATCAAAGCATTAAGAAAATACTGCAACACTTCAAGCAAAGGTTCTCACTATCCTTAAAATTATAATCCTCTCGCAATGACAATCTTCCAATATTTACCGCTCTGATCGATCATGTTATTTGTGAAGACTGAATAATTGCAAGCACGCGGCTTATTATACTCATCATTGATTAAAAAGCTTGAGGATTGTTATCTATATCGTTTATTGAAAACACATGAATTGTATCTTCCCACCAATTAATTAAAGGCACGCAGATTGTGCTTTCTTCTAAATTTTGAAGAGAATTTCTTGATGTGAAATTTTTTTATTTGAAGTGTTTCTCTTTGTGTGCTTCTTTCCTAAAATAAATTTTAACCCTCTGAGTCTGAGGGGCATGCTTTTGTTATCACTTTAGAGTTCTCTCAAATTACTTGTAAGCAAAATAAAAATAGTGACATTCTAATGTAAGCATGCACATAGACAAAAATTTCTTGTGTCCTTTTGCACGATGAGTGTTCTTAATTTCAAGCTCTTTATTTTTCTTTCTCCCCTTTCAACTCTAATAATTGGTATTAGAGATTGGTGATAAATGACCGACAAAGGGAAGGTTAAAATTGAAAAGTTTGATGACAATGATTCCAAGTTCTAGAAGATGTAAATTTCAATTGATGATAATTATGAATAGTGACAACTCTGAGCTTTAGAAATAAAAATTTGGTCATATGAGTGAGAAAAAATGAATATTATGACATTAAAGGAGAAGCTCATAGAACTAAAGCCATTTGACATAAACATGTATGAGAATTGTATTCTCAATAAATAGAGGACGATTAGTTTTATACAAATTTAAGAATCTTTAAATCTGAGAAGCTTGAACAAGTGCAATCTGATGCTTAAGAACAAACTCAAGTCTAATCCCTTGATAGCTCACATTACTACATCACTTTCATTGATGACTTTACGAAAGGTATGAGTTTATTTTCTAAAAAAAATTTGACATATTTTCTACATTCAAGATGCGGAAAATCATACAAGACTAAAAGTCATGTGTCTAAAGTTGGATAATAGAGACAACTATAATAACAGTGAATAAGAGCGTACTACTTAGAGCATGGAATTTGCATGTTAAAATAGTTTCCAGAATGCCTGGACAAAAATAATGTTGCTAAGAAACGATTGAGCAAGAAGCATGAAATTGCACTCAAGATTTACCAGAATATTTTGAGTTAATGCAATTAACACTACAACTTAAGTAGAATAAAAGTCATAAGAGTCAAACATAACATTTAATGAGCAAAAGTTATACAATGACATTGAAAAATGTGAAGAGAAGAAAGAAATCATCTTCGATGATTCAAAAAAAATCCTAATGTTAATACAGAGGCCTCTGCACAAGAGATCCTAGAATCAATTACTCTTACCACTAAGAAGATCTACCAAACAAGCTAAACCTACCACAGAGATACCCTTCTTTATATTTACTTATTGTTAATTGATAATGGAAATCCAGAGAATTACTTGGAGGCAATACAGATGAGAAAATTGATTAAGTGGGAGCAAGCTATGAAAGAAGAGATTAACTCTCTAAAGAAAATAATACTTGAATATTGGCTTCACCTCCCAAGGATAAGAAAATCTTACAAAAAAGTGAGTATACAAAATAAAGGAGAAGCCTGATAAAAAAAAAAAAAGATATATGGCCAGATTGGTTTTTAAAAGATTTCATTGCATGGAATTAACTACACAAAAATATTTGCATAGGTGGCAAAGATAATTACCATCAAAACAGTCTTAAATATCATCATAACAGAATATTTGCATCTAAAGCAGCTAAAAATAAATACTACATTTCTTCATTGAGATCTTAATGAAGAGATCTATATGAAATAATCAGAATGATTCATTATTTTAACAAAGAAGAATATGATGTGCAAGCTACATAAAAACTTATACGAGCTGAAGCAAGCACCACAATAATGGTACCAAAAAAATTGAAGATTTATACACAACGACTTCATCAGATGCAAGAGCAAACATTACAAAAATCAAAAAGTTAAAAGAGTTATTATTTAAAGAATTTGAGATGAAAGACTTGTTGACAGCAAAATAAATTTTTGGCATAAAAATTAGTTGTGATAGATCTAAAGGAACTCTAGAATTGTCCCAAGAGAAATAAATTCAAAAGGTTCTGAATGAATCTAACTTTCAGAATGTAAAGTTAAGAGAAATTTTCTAAGTAATCACTTCAAACTGTCCAAGGATAAATCGCTTGGAGGAATAACTTATAAGTTGGATGTCAAGACTACAGAAAAAATATCATTTTGTCTACGACTGAAGTCAAGTATATCACAATTTCAGAAGTAAACAAGGATATTATCTGACTAAAAAATTTTTTTAAAAAAGTTAGGAAAAAAACAAACTAGTAGCACTATATTTAGTGGCAATCAAAGCGACATTCACTTGTGAAGAATCCAATATTTCATGCAAAGATGAAACACGTATAACTGTGGTATTATCATATCAGAAGACTAATTGACGATGTAATTTTACGACTAGAAAAGATTCTTGACACAAAAAATCTCGCACACATGCTAATTAAGGTGGTGACCATCTCAAAATTCAAGCTATGGATGACCATAGTTGACCTCCATTGTTCATGATAAATAGAGGTATTGTACTAAGAACATTAAGAGAGTTTGCTATAATTCAAGAGCTAAATCTTCAAGTGGGAGATTATTGTTTGTGGAAGCTAATTAGTTGAAAGCACAGATTACTATTCTCATCATTGATTAAAAGTTTGAGAATAGTTATCTCCACCATTGATTCAAAACACACAAATTATGTTTTCCTATCTTTGATGAAAGGTTTAAGGATTGCTATCTCCATTGTTGAATGAAGACACACGGATATGTTTTCCCACCATTAATTAAAAACTTGAGGATTGTTATCCCCAATGTCAATTAAAGGCACATGGATTACACTCTCTTAAAATTTGGAGGGAATTTCTTGACAGCAAATTTTTAATTAAAGTGTTTCTTTTTGTGTGCTTCATTTATAAATTGATCCCTCGAAGTAGCATGCTTTGTATCACTTTTAATTCTCCCAAGCTTATTGTAAGAAAAATCAAAACAATGAAATCCTAATACAATCGTAGACAAACAAATTGTCACACCATGCAAAAATCTTCTTGTGTCCTTTTTGTGTGTTTTTATTTCAAGCTCTCTATTTTCTTTATACTTTTTTGTTTCTGCTCTTTCAACCCCAACAAATTGATTTTTGAATAGTCTTCTTTGTGTGTTCTCCCGTGGAGTCCCAATTTTTCTTTCATAATTTATTTCTATTCATTAATATCTTACTGTATTATTAAAGTAAATTTAATGCTTTTAATTCTCACCAAATTTGAACTCCCAATCAAAGCTAGTCTCCCTCCCACCCCCATCCTCTTCTTCAAGAGTGCAAATGCAGCTAGAGTAGATCCCTACCTATCAAGCTAGCAAAATTCGACATTTATAGGTTCCAAGTTATATGCTACTAATCAAATCTTTCGTTACGTCTGAAGATTATTCTGAAAATATACCATTAAATGCATAAGCATAAAATTAATAATCAACAAGGATGCATAGGTAAGAATTCACGGGAATAAAAATTCAAAAAATAATGAAAGATTTACATGCATACCATTCAATTCTTATATATTTACATATCTAACACCTAAAATTAGATATTTACTTATTTTACACTTTTCTATACTTTAAAAGGTGTATTTCACTTTAGATATGTAGATACATAAGAATCGTGTGGTATGCATGTAAATCTCTCAAAAATAATATAATCAACTAGCATAATTACCTTTCATGATTAGAACTCATGTCTAATCTATATTCTGCATCAAGCTGTAACACATTTATTCAAAGGGCCTTCCTTGGTTCAGTTGGGTATACTATATTTCTAACTAAGATAACTCTTTGACCCATCTTATATCTATAATGGCCTGGCAGACACCTAATGAATATGAGAGATTTGTTATGTGTTGGCCCAAAATTATGGTAAAGATATTCATGACAATTCTGAATTCGAAACTAACATTTTTTTCTTTAGAATGTACAAAGATGATTGGGGTGGCCACAATAAGAGTGGAGAGAGTAGCTACAGCCACCACAATGTATTATAGCAAAGGGAAATCAAGTAAAAAAATGGCGAAGAGAGAGACAATAGCTCAATGGCCGAAAGAACAAGGGAGAGAGCAGATGCAAGATTAAGGACAGTAGAATTAGCCACATTGGCAGAGCTATAGTGGTGGCACTAAAGAGCCCATACTCCCATTGACCTAACATTGATTGAAATATATTGGTATTAAAGCATTAATTTAAATTGTCAAACAAAAGTAATAAAACATAACAACTCCCTATACCAAATTTTAGTTCATTTTCCAATCATTACAGCTCCTTTCCTTTAAACCAGTGATGATTCTATTCTGATATACAAATCAGAGCTGGTAAGAGTCTTCGCATATTCTCAATTTCTGCTAAGGTAATTAGAACGTATTTCATTCATATCCCAAGTTAACCTGTATCTACTTTGAGTACATCTTAAAACAAGGGCAACAGCATAAACAATTTTTCTTGCATCTGAACACTATTAAAACTCGTGTAGATTAGTTTACACTACTGCGGAGTATAAAATAGAGAAATGCAGTTCAATCCTCTGACAGTATAAATGACACTTTACCAAATGCATAGATTCCTGCTGCTAGTAAAAAATAGTCAAAGTCTGTTGTTCTTAAAATAGAACAGAGCACCATTCCTTTAAATACTACATAAACTCAAAATTATAATCCAGTCCTAAAATGCAGATGGCAAAGAGAGATGTTTTCCATTTTGAAACTTGAAAAGAACTCAGTTATATTGTTTCGGTTTGCTGGATATGTGGTTATCAATGAGAACACTAATCATACCTTATAATAGAAACTTCAATAACTGGTATCCAATTATACAATATTTGTCTATTGATCCGCATGCCTTCGCTTGTGTCTACGATGATTGTTATGCGAACGACCACTCCGAACAGATTTTGTACCCTTTTTACTACAAATTTAAAAGAGCCACGAATGAAAATTTCAATAATAATAGGCCATAAAGATGTTAGTATTAAAAAAAAACATTGCATAGTGGTGCGAGATTGCAACATGACTAACCCAAAAGTAGATGATAACATCTTGTATGCCAAAAATATCGGTAGTGCCAATGAACCGGATGCCTTAAATAAGATCACATACATGTTAATGATGCAAATAAAGAAATCATTAAATTTAAATATATATATATATATATTCATATTCTCAACCATAAAGTGAAACATACCACAAACCAAATCAACTCATTAGTTGCCAGGTGCTTAGTCAATTCATATTTCTTGAGATTCTGCCGAACAGTTTCTTGAACCTAAAGACAAAGATAAATCATCTAAGATTATATAAAATGATTTACAATATATAAATGCACTGAAAATTACTCTATTGTATTAAAGGAAAGAGCAATAGGATGTTCTCTGAATTCCAGTCATACAGAAGATTTGCATATTTAAAATTAACTTTAGGTATTGCAGTTCTTATTTGATCAGCCGTCTTATCATGAAATTTAACAGCTAAGTGCATGAATAAGAGAGGATATATGATTGCAGATTCACTACAAATCGCTAAAAAGTTTCTCTAAATTCCAGTAAAACAGAGTTGTAGATTTGAAATTAATTTAGACGGTCTTGCACTTCTTATGTGTTCTACCATCTGATCATGAGATCATCAGAGAGCTAAGTGCATGAATAAGCAAAGGTTCGTGATTCACATAAATAGGATGTTCTCTAAACTCTACACATACAGAAGAATTGCAGATTTGATCCTAATTTTGGAAGGCTTGCACTTCTTATTTGCTCAGCCGTCTGAGCATGAGATTATCAGACAGCTAAACGCTTGACAAATTACGAGCCCATGATTCACCCCCATCCCGTCCTAAACTGAAAGTCATGTCCCAGTGTCCATAAGAATATATGAAACCAACCATTTTCACGGAGAATGTATAATTACGTGAAATTATATTCTCTCTTCAACTGCTCCTTACTTTCTCAATCTCTCTACAACTATCCACACTAATCAACTTATCAAATTCAAATAAGATATTTGGGAAATTCAGCAGCCCTGGTTCCACTATGCTTTAATCAAAACACAAACAATTAAATAACTACTTATCAACTTTAAGTTCTACAAGAAACATACCACCTCCGCATTCACCAAATCATGTCATCCCACACATACTATTGCTCTAAATAATTTCAACAGAAAGTCACAAATAAGTTCAAGGTCTCATTGTAAAATGGATTGCAATCCAAAGAAATTAAGCTCAGCAATGTGGTCATTGCAAATAAATGTAACAAAGAAAACATATTTAAGTTAAAACACCTGATGATGATATGTTCCGGCAGTTTCTAGAAACTTCCCGTAGCCATAAAGAACCCTTTGTGTGTATGGTTTCAAAAATGTACGTGTTTTCTCAACATGAGGCTTGGCGAAAGTAGCAACTTGCTCAATATATGGTTTTGAAAACCTCCTTAATTCCTGGACACCAGATGGAGCTAGTAAGCTGAACAAATAACATAAATTATAGACCAGCAAAAATGCAAAAGTCCTTCAATCGATAAAATGGAACCATTATAAACAGTTTATAACAGCAGAGTTGAAAGTACCTGAATATAAGGATCAGAAAACTCTTTGAGCTTAACAATATGTGGTGTGGCAGTACTTCTGCATACTTCAATTACTTCAACTGTTTTTGAAGATAACTTTTCGATGCGAGGCCTAATATTTGTTGAAAATTCTATCCATTTTGTCTTCACAACAGGGATCCACTTCTGCAAAAAGAGAAAATATCATAACAAACCTATCATTCACCATTTAAAGCACTAAACATCAGCATAGCCTAAATATGACAGATGTGTACTGTAAACCAGGTAAAACGATAGTTTGTGCTGAAAGACTGCATTCAAATAAAAAAATACAGGAACCGGAAGTAAACATGTATAAACTAAAATGAAATGTTATTCAGTCCCCTACATACTGTTTTTGCAGTCTCCAAATGTGGTTTAACCCACTTCTGTGCCTGACCTGATCTCTCTGAAATCTGAAACAAGTTCAAAAAAATAAAAACAACCAATACAAATGCATCTCAGTTCCAAATCTCTGAAGATTTTCAAGAAGTTTAAATAAGTTTCGTTGGTTGATCATTAGGCACCTTTTGAACTAAAACATTAAAAATAGGTTCTCCATGTTCACTCCACTGGACTGCTACAATTTCCTGAAAGAATATAAAACATCTATTAAGAAAAGAGTTGACAAAAGAATACATCTGCACCATCTGATAAAGCAGTTTACCTGATAGCGAACTATATGATATGAAAGCCACGGTGGCAGCCATGCTCCATGAATCTATAACAAAGAACAATTGCTGGTTAAACTACAGCTAGCAAAGCTGCACAGCAGAGAATGAAAATATAGTCATAGTTTTCACCAATATTATTGATAATTATTCCATGAAAACAAAAAAGCTGCTGTAGTTGATATACTGCCATTCAAATTTTAGTATGGTCATTGTTAACCTATTAAAGCAGAAGTTTTATAGTAGCCAATACCGAAAGGGGAAAAAAATAAATCAATTACAATACCTGTAGGTAAAACAAACTACCATCACAGAATTTTGTGCCCAGTAAAATAGTTTGGTTGTGCGCCAATACAGATGAATGAGGCCTTGTACAAGGTACTGGCATTTACCCCATACAAATTATATGGATTTTCATACAAAAGGAAACCCTCCCTCCCTTTCTCCTCTATTCTTTCATTTCCTTAATAAAGCTCCGCATTAAATCACCTCCCTAATAATTATCTAACCTTCCTACTCCAAAAAAGTATAAGAGCCACCTTATTCTTCTCTTCTCCATGATGGTCTTGCAGCAAAACTCTATTGAATGTCCTTTCGGATATAAAGTACTTGACTCTAAGCATGGAGCTTAAAATAACAACTGGAATCAATTCCAACCTGTTTATTAATTCTATTTAAGATATATGAACTGATATGAAAACTAGGATGAGGATCACAAAATCACACATAAAATCACAATTCTCAATTTAAAGACCAACAGTTAAAGAATCACTTATTTTATTTTAATGCAAAAAAAGAATCCACTTAAAGTTATATTTTAATAATCATCTAGATTGAAACATAAAAAATAAAAAAATTCATGCTAACTTAAGAATCACACTGCAATGAAAAATTCCTGATGAAGCAGCTTGCAAAAATTTACATTACAAAAAGAAAGTAAGGGATCACCAATTGAAGAAATTTATGCTTCATGTTGATATAAGGAGAAGAGTTCCGCAAAAATACATAGTTGCACTTATACTACACTGATAAAAAATATTCAACGAGCACAAAAGACTACAACAACAACAATAACAACAAGAAGTTTAATCCCACTAGGTGGGGTCGGGCTACATGAATCCTTCGTCTCCATTGTATCCTATTATGTGTCAAATTATGTGTCAAATTCTCATTTAAAAGCACAAAAGACTAAGAGAAATTAAAATTAAAAAATGTCTCAGATATCCCTAATAATCATAGTTGCTTCATTTTGACATTAGATAAGTTTACATTACACCTGGAAAAAAAATTTACAGAAATTCAAGCAAAATAGTTTCTACTCAAACCCACACGATGCAAGAATTGCATGCACATCTCGTGCAATGCAAACAATGCTAAAGTCACTACAAAGAACTCGCACATAATGTAGATGGTGTTGAAATAGGTCAACAGAACTTGCGAGCACATCATAATTAGGGTTGGGAACTTGCCAAACTCTTTAAAACGCCTTCCACAAACAAGTGAAACTCAAGAAAGGATTGTGTGCATGATGCAGGAATCATGTGTGATCAAGATGGTGCAGAAATTGGCAGACGCAAATAGGAAAGGTTGATTCATTGTCAATATAATTGAGGCTTCTAGTTTTAGAAAAGATGGCATGACAAATTACGATTCTATTGGAAGAGATTCAGAAAAGGGTGATTCAGGGCTTTGTTTCATTAGCTGTCACATGATGCTTCCTAGCTATAGATAAGGCTAATGATAATTGGCATAAAACTTATATTCAATATCAAAACATAAAAAAAAAAAAACCTTAAAAATTTATAATAAGTGCTTTAAGTTAAAAAAAAAAAACAGACTCCAAAAGAGTCTAAAAAAAATGAATCTTGAATTGAAACCACATCTAGAAAAGCCACTAGCCATACAAAAAAATTCAAACCTCGAAAAAGATATCAAGGAAATTTGAAAATGCTAAAACTAGAACATTTAACAAGGAAATCAATTTTAACTGACAGTATTGTTATGTGGCAAGTATCGACTTATGGGTTGACAAACAAACAATAAGTAAATGAAGTGTCTTGCACTATCTCACCTCTTTTAAATCCTTTGACTTAGAAATTTGTTCCAATTGTGCCCTCATCAACTCCTCCTACAAAGTTTATTGAGGAAATATCGCATAAGAACTAACAGAACAAAAGTTATATCATTATCTTCAAGAATAGATATAAACAAACCTCAACCACTTTAATAGCACGTTCTGTTTTCTGAATTTTAAGCCTCTGCTCATCATTTGTCTTCTCAAGCTAGTAGAGAAGTAAGATGAGAGTTAGATCATCAACACAACCGTAAATAAAGATAAATGTTTCTATTTTAATGTGTTACAGATTTTACAACTCGTGAATGAGAACAGAGAATTAAAATTAAGAAAACTGAAACATTTGAATACTAGTGAAAGAATTCACTTTTTGCAATTTAAAAGACATTTTTAAAAAAAATCAGACATTACAAAGACTTTATCTACAGTGCCTAAAAAGTACTGATCAAACACTACTGTAGTGAATCATCTTTGACATAAAAAAAAGGTTAACAGTCAGACAATTCCTACAAAGTTATATTAGCAGCAGCTAATAGATATTTCATGGAACTGAATCATGAAATTTTTTTAGTGCATGAGAAATTATACAAGTTAAAAACTGAAAAAAAAATAATAAACTAACAAAAAAATTAAAACAAGGTGCAGGCATTTCCATTTTTCAGAAGATAACAAAAAGGTAGCTGACTGCAAAAGTTGGCTCTAAGCATGTAGCCAAAGATGCAAATAATAATGATCGAAAACCTTTATAAAATATGGCCTTTGACCTAAAAGTGGAAAATAGTCAATACAGCTCCAGAAGTGTATATTAATAGCAACAAATAAAAGAAAAATGATATCCTTTTCAAATTGTTTAAAAAACACGTAAATCCAATTACTGCAATAGAAACTACAATGCGATAACTTCTAATTATAACAGATGAAGATCACATCAAAATCAACTACAAGTCCATATCTCAATCAAATCCTTACAAATACAACACCTTCACAAAACATTATTAATCATCATCATCCATAAATAGCCTTATCCCAATTATTTTTGTTTGGCTTTATGAATCTACGTTGATTCATTGATGTTAATTGAGAGCTACATATGAGGTGCTTACTCTATATAATTTAAACAACCCCTTTTTCCCAGCTTCAAGCAATTATCATTTGTCATCCCTAACAATTCTATTGACTACATATGACGTCAACATTCAAGCAGCTAAAAAATATGCCACTTAACAGCATTACAGAGAAGCTTCAAACCTGTAAGGGAAAACCACACATCTGTGCATGAATCATTGGAAGAGAGTCACATCCAGGCTATTATAAAGTAATAGCCAGAGCAACCTCAAAAATCATGGTTTAGATCTGGTAAATAACTTGGAAGGAAACGAGTGCCAACATTTACACACAATAAAAAACTTTACAATAGCCAAGCCACACAACACTCAACCATCAGCCAGCAATACTATAGCTATATGCCTGAAGAAACTAAATCAAATCCCTTAATTCTTTAATTTGGAAAAGAATCCCAGCTTAGGTAAAAATGAATTTGGATAATGACATTAACCATGACAACCACACTTCGTTATAATATCTTAATGAAAAACATCAACAGTGATGTGTAAAAGCTAGTGAATAAATTTGCAATGTACAAGAATACAATCAGTTTGATCGATTTCTCATGAGGTTTACGGGTTATAAACAGTAACAGCTAATTCTAATAGTTGAACAGAGCAAGCTCTGCATCTACTCCAGTTAACAAGGCAGACAGGAATATACTAAGAAAGGTGCCTTTAGAAGGGAAATAAAGCATAAGAATGATGCATTTCAAAGTGAAATCATCAAAAAATTAAAAAAAGAAATTAAAAAAAAAAACTGGAATAATAACAGTAAAACACATCTAATAGTTTAGGAGCTTACACTCTCTAGTTTCAGATTCAGTTCTTGCACCTTCTTTTCTGCTTCCATAGTTCTCGCTTCCAAGGCATTTCTTAGATTCGTTTGCTCCTCTAGTTCATTTTTAAGCTTCTCAACCTGCCCACATAGTTAACAAAGATGTATAAAAGCTTAACACAACTCCATGAGCAACCCAAACAATTTTCTTTCGACCAACCTTCTTCTCAAGTTCATTGGAACGTGCATGGGCTTTTCCCACCAATTCTTCTGCATCCACCGCCCCCTTTTTCTGCAGAAGATCATGACACAACCATCCATTCCACATCAAACAAAAAATTAAAAAAAAAAAAAAAAACAATGAAACTCCAAGCTGATCATACCAGAACGCCTTCACGCACTCACCTGCAACAGTTCCACCTCGTTCTGCAGCGATGCAATACTGGCCGACTTCCCCTGAATTTCTCTCTCCAGCTGTTCAATCTTCTCATCCTTGTTTTGCAACTCCATCGCTTTCTCCAAAGTTAATGACTCTTTACCAAAAAAATAAACAACAACATGAGAAGTTTTAGCATCCAAAAACCATATCAAATTTGAAATAACTTCCAAAAATACTGGTCATAGATAACACATCCATCGCAACACAATCAATCACCGCCTTCTACCAAAAATTTAAACGAAATAACATCATCAAAATATTACAAAAATAAAATCACCACTCCTAAAACCTAAGTTCTGAGCGCTAAGAGTATCTAGCATCAGTTAAAAAGTAAAGCAAAATCAGACGCAAATCCCTCCAAAAACCCCAAACCAAACGAATCCAAAACTCACCTAGAGATGAGATCTTCGACTTTAGCAGCTCGATCTCAAGCTTAAGCGTCGAATCCGACTCCTCGACTCTCACAACATCATCAACATGAATAGCCGTAGCCTCGTCCTCCGATCTGATCCCAACAATCGCCATCGCGAAAAGAATCGAAAGCATCAAAGCCTTTGAAACCCCCATTGAAGCCGTAAAAACACGAAAGAGAGAAGAGAATTCCCCCCTCCCGACGCCCAACTTCTCCAGAGTTTCTCTGCCGCCCTACGCCTGTTGAAAGCGTGAAGAGCGGGAGGAGATGGATGGTAGATGGGTTTATAAGATTGGGGATTTTTTCCTTGTATTCAAGATAGTGACTGACACGTGGCGGTTGAAACCCACGTGACCGGCCCGTAGAGCTGTTGTGAGATCATGGCCGTTGGATTTTAATAGTAACGGTTGAGATTCGTTGCGTTCGATCCGAAGAACTTGGCACCGGGTACACGTCAATAAATGCGTTAGAGGTTTCTGAACCGCTTGATGGATATCGTACGGTAATGATTGATAGTAAACGAAGATAGTTGAAAAACAGTTGAGACGTGGACCTAACATGGAGAATTAGTAGTGTTATTTAAAAGGCTTACGATTTTATCTAAATAAACATTTTACCTCAGATTAAAAATATATATATTTTAAACTTAGCTTATTATTTATGTCCTCTAATCATCTTAATAATTGAAAGCTTAAACTATCAATTAAAAATTTTTAATTCAAAATTTTGAATATCTTAGAGTCTAATAATTATTTATTTATTAGATTATAATTTTAAGGAGATTTACATACATATCACATATTTCTTTGATTAAAATTTATAACATCTAAATTTTTAATTTATATATATATATATATATATATAAGTAATTTCAAATGTATAATGAATTATCAAATTATATTTATAAATAAATATTTAACTTTTTTAAAATTTTCATAATAAAATAATTGTATTTTATCATCTTTTCTTTTTCAATATATCTTATATTTTATGTGAGGTAAAATTTTTATCTTAGAATTAAAATTAATTTTAAATTTTTTATTTTTGCATACAACCATATATGATATAGCTTAGCAATAATAGAAGTTTTCATTTTAAGTTTTAATAAATTATGTCTTTTAATTTTTTAAAATTTATAAAATATAGCAAATTATTATTTGTATTAAGATTACATCCTAAACCTTATTTTTTAAAAAAATTTCTTTATCAACATCACTTTCTTTATTATAATTAGTTAAAAATAAATGTAAAATTACATTTAATGTTGTCTTTCTAATAATTATTTATTTTGATTATAATTTTAATATAATATATAAAATAAAATCACCATTCATATATAATTTGAAAGTTTTTGATCAAATATGAAAATATAATATATATATAAATTTAAAAATTAAATTCAAAATTATAAAATTCTGATTTTAACAAATTTATAATTGAATATATTGATGAGATAAGTTCATTGACATAAACAGTTAAATCCGTTAAAGATCTACAAATCAAACTTAAAGCATAATGAAGTTTTAATACAGTCAAATGATAATTAAATTTAGCATGATTATAATAAAATGAATTAGCCTAATGAGAGAAATATAATAGCCCTATGATCACTTAATTTCATAGCAAAAAAGCAAGAAGTCATAAATTTAAGTGCTTGATTAGGGAGAAGAATAAAATTTATAACTTCGTCTTCTTTGATTAGGGAGAAAAATGAAATTTTGTAATTTTAAATATATAATAAATTATTTTATTTATATTAGACCTTATAATTGTTCTCTTTTTAAAAACTTTCATAATAAAATATTGTTGCATTTTATCACTTTTATTTGTGTCCCTTAGATATTTTCATTGAGGTAAGATTTAATTTATATTTATCATTTTGAATTTTTTAGCATACAACAATCATATATGTTGAATTATAAGCCTATGCAATAATAGAAAAGATTTAAGGACAATTTGATTTTTTTTTAAATAAGTTTTTTATGTAAATTAAAATTATATATTTTAAGATTATGCAAAAGAAAGTGAAACTAAAAAAAAACCTAAATTGGCATTTCTCTTCATTAAAATTAATTATTATTATTATTTTCCTTTCTTATTTGATGATAATTTCATAAATTAATTTTTATTCAAAATTAAATTTTTTTGTTTGAATAATTGAAGTGTAAAATGATAAATAGAAGAAGGTACACTATTAGTTTACAAATTCTTTTACATAAGATTTAAAAACAAAGAAAATAAACTAAATATAAAAAAAATTTAAAAAAAGTTGAATCTAAATTTTTTACACAAAATTATATTTAAAGTTGTGTATCTCTTAATAGCTGCCTTCTCTTTCTTTCTCTTGTTAGAGAGGGCAAAAGCTCATCGAATAGAGTCTAGGTATCCTCATTGTCTCATTGATTAGTGTTCGTTACAAATACGAAAATATTTAAAGTGACAGCATGTTCATCTCAGATCTTTGTTGTTCTTGTCTGAACAATAGTTAAAATAATATCCTATCGATTAAAACTCACTTTAGATGATTTCTGTAGAATATTTAATGTGCTTGTGCCACCATAAAAGATCAACCTTATAGAGCACTTGGTAGGTTTGATGGAATGATGGCCATTGAGACATATATATTTTTTTTTTCAACACTAAAAGACATAGTGTATAGGTGATTTACTCACCTTCCATCCAACGACTTTGTTTGTTTAGCTACTACAACAATTTATAAAAATGCAACACATCCAACATTTAAGATCTACTTGGATGTTACTAATACTAACATGGAAAAAGAGTTCTTCAAATACTACATCTAAGTAGCTACTACAAATAAAATTTCTCCATTAACAGGGTAATTACCACTTAGTACCTTCACATGTCTCTAACTGCAGATAACTAATGGAAAATTATTCTTCTTATAACATTAATAAATAGATCAATCAGTACAGACTACCACAACAAAAGCATAAATAATATAGAAAAAAATAAGTTTTGTTATAATAAAATCGTGCATAGTAAATGTTTGAACTTGTGGAAACAGAAGATTTAAGTAATGCAATGGAGCAGTCTGGTAAGCTAAAACTGCTTAGAAATCACATTGGTATGGAGTCCCATGAAATATCAGTTCCACAGCTTGAGATGTCTCCATTAATTCTGCTCTGCAGATTATTTATGCTTGTGAGGCTGGGCAATGAGGACTCTGGTTTCTTATAGTTCCATTCTTAGCCCTGGCTTCTTGTACCTCGTGTTTCTGAGAGCTTCATGAGCTCATCAAGAAGAGACCATTGTTTTCTTGAGTTCACCATGGGATATTGATGGTGTTCAGAAAGTGCAAATTGATGGTGGTTTGGAGAAGATGATCCAGGCTGCATGTTAAAACCTCTAGACCAGATCTTCCAGCTTCACCTGAAACCAATAGAAAATGGAAGCTCAGCGAATAAGTTTATCTGTTCTTCAAAGCTGTAATTACTTTTAGAGTCATTGAGATAGTTTGCAGTATCTGAAAATAGTTAAGAAAAAATTAGATTATTTGAAAACTGATGTGAATATTATAGATTTTTTCAAATTAAAAGATTGGGCAACATTTTTGTTATAATTAATACTCTATCATATTTGTTTATAAAATGCTGCATCTCATCACAAAATTTTTTAAAAAACAAAAAATTATAGCTGAATAGAACTACAACAACTACGTTTAAAGTAAAGTTCTGAAAAAAAAACTGCTCAAAAGACATGTAGATGTCTGTATAACTAGTTGTGGAACAATAGGGAGAAAATAGAATTTTAAAAGCTGCTATAGGTATTATAGATTTCTTCGTGCAAAAGTCGAACATTGATTCCATAGCTACCAGCCTACCACATTAACATATCTGATGGTTAAAAACTACTTCTCCAACCCAAAAAAAAAAAAAAAAAAAACTGTAGCCAAACATAACTATGACAATGATTTCTAAATTAAAACAGTGAAAAAATTGCCTCAGATACACCCTAGACCTCATTGAAGCTTACATGCTATGCAAATTAATGAGAAGTAAGATAATGAAAAAAAGACAGGATGCTGAACTTCCCAAGCATACAAATTATGCTTACCTCTACTCTTAAGGCTTCGAGACTTGAGAACCCGATTATCTGTAACTGATCCACTGAACTGTTGGTTTGCATCTGTCAGTTGCTTGTATAGAGAGGCATTTTCTCCCCTGAGTTGATCAACCTGAGTAATCAACCAAGAATGCTGTTGTTCAGTCTGAAGTACTACTATATTGGGGCTGATTTGGTTGCTTGTAGATATAAAATATTTTAAAAATCAATAATTCAGTTTCCATTCATTTTGTATGAAACTGAAATCGACATTTGATGGTTTTAAGAGATTTTATGGAGCTTAAAATCCAATGATAATTCTAAAATAACAAATTTTAACGTTTTTCAGAACATATTTTAAAGTTCACACGAAAACATTGTCACTGAATCAAAGCTCCGCTAAATAATAAGAAATTATAAAGCTAAATACGCAGATATCATAAAGCCTGAATTTAGCATAAACTGATGCATGAAGAGTGGTAGATTTAAGTCAGCAGGTTTTCAAGTAAATTTGCCTTCAGTACACCAAAACAATAGATGAATCAAGAGCATATAAAATGCTCAGAAGAAGGCTTTTAATTCCTTAAATGTCACAGTCAGCTATAAAAACATGCGCTTCAAGAGCACAAGCGACCAGGAATGGAAATTTTGCATGTATATCCACATTCCAAAGTGACTTGGCCAAGACTTTCTTCAAGCTTGCTATTTGTTGATAATGAAGCTTGGAATATGCATTTCCAATTAAAATTGAAAATTGATACTTCAAGGTGGTAGCACTGTACACACACATATTGCTAAGAAATAATAAGAGGAATCATCACTAATAAGTAATAGTAAGGATAGAAATGAAAATTACTTATCAACTAGCAATTTTGATTTGATATCAACAACAACCAACAACAAGCCTTAATCCGCTATTGCTACATGAATCCTCATCTCCATTGTGTCCTATTATTGTCAAATTCTCTAATTCAAGATACTAAGATCATTTTTTTCATCTTAACAAGTCTTTTTCTATACCTTTTCTTAACATAAAGAAATCTCGTCTATTTCTCCTGTCGGTCATCGACGGTACTTTATATGTAAACCATCTGTTTCTCCTAATCTTATCTACCTACTCCAACTTTTTCATACTCATTTTGCATTCTATCTCTAAGGGTAAATCCTCATCCACCTAAGCATCCTCATCTGTAACACTTAACTTAGTCTTATGTTTCTCTTTTATTGGCCAACATTCGCACCATAAGTCATTTTCGGTCTTACCACCATCTTATAAAATTTTCCTTAAGTTTAAGTGGAACTTTTCTATCACATAATAGGCGATGCATTCCTCCACTTCAACCATCCAACTTGAATTCTACTAATAATATCTCCATCTATTTCACCATCATTTTGAACAATAGAGCCTAAATATCAATCGCTTCACTCTTTATTAATGACATCACCAAGTCCACTACCACTAAAACCTACAACTAAAATTACACTCCATATATTATTTAGATCTGCTTAAACAAAACCTTTGACTTTAAAGTTGACCTCCATAATTCAAGTTTCGTTGGACTCCCTCTCAGTCTTATCAACAAGAAGAATG
This sequence comes from Cymbidium sinense, assembly GCA_021442155.1. NCBI lineage: Eukaryota > Viridiplantae > Streptophyta > Magnoliopsida > Asparagales > Orchidaceae > Cymbidium > Cymbidium sinense. The sequence goes on from CM038220.1 coordinate 181,490,417, forward strand.
TCATAAAAAAAGCATACACCAAGGTACATCTTCTTGTAAATGCCTCGTAAGAACATCCATAACTAAAGTAAAAAGATAAGGGCTTAATGTTGATCCTTGATGTAATCCAACCGAAATAGGAAAATAGTTTGTCAATCCTCCTTGTGTTTGGACAAGTAGTGACTCTAGTATACATATCCTTAATGACTTGAATATAACCAATATTAACTTCTTTCGTTTCTAGAACTCTCCAAGAACATCTTGAGACTTTATCATAAGCTTTCTCTAAATCAATAAATATCATATGTAGATCCTTTTTATTTTCTCATGCTTCTCCATCAAACCTCTTAACAAATGTATAGCATCCATAGTAGATCTACATGAAACCAGATTATGAAACTTCGTATCATCCTAACCTATGCTCATTACTCTCTCATAATTTTAATGTATGACACATTAACTTAATTCCTCTATAATTTGCACACTCTTGTGCATAGCTTTATTCTTAAATATAACCAACAAACTCTTTCTCCACTCATCTGTCATCTTTTTGTCTTTAAAATAACATTAAAAGATTTAAGAAGAAATTCCTTAATCTCCTAAACATTTCCACACTTCTTGGAATATTATCCGGTCTCTTGCTTTCACATTTCTTTTCAAAACTTCACTTTACTAATCTGACGATAAAATGAAATTCTATTTTTTGTTTAGTATTAAGGTTCTTAAAATCAATCGTCTTTCGATCCTTCATTGAAAGTTTATTAAAATACCTCATCCACCTATTTTCAATATCTTTTTTTAAGAAAAGCACTTTATTATTTTTATCCTTAATACTCTCACTCATATGTTTCTTTTACTTATCTCTTTTGGTTAACTTATATACATCTTTCACCTTCTTTAAGATCTAATCTATTGTATAAATCACTAAAATCTAAATTTTTCGTGATCATATATCGCTTTCTTAGAATCTCTATTTTATATCTTTCTCCAGTTTTTTACATCTAAACCAAATTTTATAACAACTTCTTATTTTTTTATCGTTTCATGCACACTCGACTCCAACTATTCTTATTAGAAGTTTTCCTTTTGATTCAGACATCTTTGAACTTGTTTAATAAATACTTTTTTACATGCGTTAGCTTCCTTATGAACATCCCATAAGGAAGCTAGGAAAGTGAGCCATTCGTACAAAATCAAAGAGACTATATTCATTAGAGAAATTTGTTTCAAATTATTATCAAAATGGACTCACTGATCAAATTTAAAAAAGCCAAAACTTTGCTGATTTTTATCTAAGATGTTTTCTTTCATTTCTCTACATGAACAAAAGATTACTCATATAGACGTCACAATTAAATCAGATTTTCAAAACAAACAAAAATATCGATGCAGTTATTAATGTGCTCATTCCTAATATCGAGTAAAAATAATATTAACTGTTATTCTTGGATGCGTTAACTAGAACCATAAGGCAAATAAAATAATCATAGTAAAAAGTCAGAAATTCCATGAAAACTCACTTGCAGTTCTAGATCAGCCAAATGAGCTTGCTTCCTCTTCCTTGATCGTCGCGCCGATTCGCGATTAGACACCATCCTGGAAACGTAACACACAAGAACCATAAACAAATATAGCAGTCTCATGTCCTAAGAAAGAAATATCCAAAATAAGTGAAATGAAACAATTCTAATATACACAAAAAAACTTTCTTGTCTTGATAGTTTTAGCTTAAGCAATCCCATCCATACCCATAGTTGATGCAATACTAAGATTTTTATCAAACCTATAAACAAATGTCAACAATACGGTTATATATGGCTACCTACTTATGTTATGATAATTCTACTATGCATCTTCAATCTATCTCGCTGGAACTGAAGAGGCACGCATTACTTTGTTTACTATAAAAGCAAAAATCAATGACTAGTAACAGTTTTAGATCACATTTATTCATATATTAATTGGATCCAACTATAATTCCCTAACATGATTGCTGCAAAATTTTCTATTGTTGAAACAGAACCATCATGTGATAAGAGTAGAGATTGAGTTTGACTCTGGCTTCGATATTACATATATTCTATTCAGATAATTCAATTTGGAGTTCCAAACGCTGCAGCACATGCAAACTTTCAAAACATTGATAGAGTCCAACCTAATCCTACAACTTGTTCCTGATCTCATGACCAATATTAGCATTTGAATCTCAGCTTTTATTTACCTGCCAGCCATTCTACATATATATTAGAAGAAGAGGAGTAAATTGGTAAATATGGTAACATTTCATTCCAAAGGATTCTAATTGATAATGATTAATCTCTTTACCTTCCCGAGCTCAAAAGAAAAGAATAACTATCTCATGCTTCGAGGCTAAATTAGGCAACAACAACAACAACAAGCCTTAATCCCACTAACAACGAATCCTTCTCCATTGTTCCTGATCTCATTCAATTCAAGTATAGCATTTATACATCTCAGCTTTTTTTTTTACCTTCTTCTTACATAAAATATATATTTAAGAAGAGGATTTCATATGGAAACCATTCATTCAATCTTATAATGATTAATGATTAATCTCTTTTGCATTCTATCTCGAGTAAAAGAAAGAAAGAATCTCAACTAGTCTTATGCTTCGAGGCTAAATTAGGAATAAAACAAAATTTTATCTCTACCTTCTCATGCGCTTTAAATCAGTAGTGTTTGTACCATGCTCATATCCTCCTGTTTCTGTCTCCAAAGATTCATCATCTGACTGCTCTGAGCCACTAGTTCCTCCTGGGGCTTGATTTTCTGTACTTTTAGGCACAAGAGATGAAGTTGGGCTCCCAGCTGCCATAAAAGAGATTTTTCCAAATTTCAGTATGCCTGATCTAACAGTAGGCCTGCTTTATAGTTAAGCAGTCAACTAAGAAATTAAACTAATGAAAACAAGTAGTGGGATAAAGAAAGAAAGTAGGAAATGTCTGAGTTCACCGTAACTAAAACGGCAAAGCCAAGGGATCATTTGGGATCACTTTTATTTATAGTTTTTTGTTTTTTGTTCTTATTTTATTTGTTTATGTTTTGATTTGAAACATAATATGTTTGGTAGTGATAGTTGTTTTTGAAAACATTTAAAATATTCAAAAGTTATTTTCAGTGTTATAAAAAACAAAGAGATTTGTTATCGAAAAGAAAAACAATAACACTTTTAAAATACATTAAACAAATATGTTTTAAAACTAACATTAAAAAAAAATACAAAAAAAATAAAAATGATTCCAAACAGGCCCTATGCATTTCAAGAACTAATAGGCAATGTAATGAGAAGATTGTGAATGAAGCAACTGAATGATTAATGCACAAATGTAGAAGAAAGTTTCTTAGTGGTAGTGAAAGATTATACCGCATATGGAGGATTGAGACTCAATGGTGGCGGTAACATTGGAATGTAATGTAGTCTGGTTAAGAGACCACATCTGGCTTCCTGTCAATGGACCACCAGGAGAGTGACTACTCAGGGCATCCTGATTTCAACAAAATAAGGAAGAAACCAATCTTGTAAATTTGATCACTAATAACAAAAATATATGAACTTTCATTCATGTTCTTTAATTAAGCAAAACGTTTTACTTGTTCAACAGTAAAAGAAGAACTCAGTCTTGTAAATGATACTGATAAAAAAATATTATAGGCTTTCATTCATGTTCTTTACTTAAATATCACTGTTTTATGTTATAGAAGAAATGAAAAGTGAAAAAAAGTTTATGGGTATTATAATGGAAGAGTCTTTGGCACAGTAAGTGATGGAAACCTGTGTATTTATATTTATTGCAGTGTCAAATAAACAAATGATTTAAAATAAGGTTTTATTTGATTTCTAGTAACAGGTTGGTTCCTATGACATAAATAATAATTCAGTTAGTTCGGTTATAGTTCTCAATTTCAAATGGTGCAGTTCAATTTTCTGTTCACTATTTTAAATTTCTTGAACATGTGTATTCGGTTTCTGCAGTTTATCCTTATTTAAGGTTGTGGATTAGACTTGGTTTCAGGTTTTCAGCGGTTCAATGAAATGACAAGTTCATTTGACAACAAATGCTTATAGCTTCGATGGCAGTTTTGGACTGAGGGATGACTTGGCTATATCCTGTTAGATGGGCGTATTTTATGAATAGGAAACCAACGGTTACTAAGAGCTGTTTGGGAAGTGGAATTGGTTGAGTTCTGTTTTAGAATTCACTGGCTGTAAGAGGTGGATATTTGCCTTTTTTGTTGCTATTCATAAGGGGCAATGGCTTCTAGTTCTAATCTCTGTCTTAAAGTTGGCTGTGTGATTTCTTTGATTATAGCACAGCTGCAGCTACTTAATTCCAGCTAAAGTCATCTCTATAGTTTGATGAATTCTTTCTAAACATAGTTTCTAGTTAATTTGTTAATGAATTGCTGGTGTTCCTGACTTTGTTCAAATTTAGCATAAATGAGATTTCAATTATTATGATTAAATTATAAGTGACTGGTAATTTTTCGTAGTTTGAGTTTCTTTATTAATTCAAATTTATTTGATCAATAGCTAACATGTGGTTAGTGCAATGTGAATCCTAAGTTCCTTTGCATGATTTGTATTAGTTATATTATTATAGTTGTATTAAAAAACCTAAACCTTAAATCATCCTGCACCAATTAATGAAGGGTAAAAATTAGAATGCACGACATCTCTAGCCGAATGAGAAAATGTGCCTGCAAAGCACATGCACATCTAAAAGCTAGATCCAATAAAACAAATGTCATACACATCCACAAATCAATAGTTGATGCCTTGTTAGACATTGTTTTATAAATTTTCAAAATAATAATAATAATAATAGTAATCAAAACACCTCTTGACATTGATGGAAATTTCATTGATAGATTTGAAACATAATTTTGTTAAGACAATCCCACTAGTTCTATTGGAAATCAAATCACATTCTCTCAACTATTAAATCTCATATTATTATAGTTGCACTCAATATCAATGTTGCTGAATATCTCCTAAGTTTCATTTTTGATATATTGATGTTTTGGTTCTTATAATACCCTATATAATCAAACATAATTTTTAAAACTGATCATAAATCACAGAGTAACCACTAGATAATAAGTTGAGGCATGACTTGGCTTGGTTGAAACAATGCCTCAAGTTAGCATGGAATGGCTCAACCAACTCACACAACGAATTGGAGAAGTAAAATACTTGCATGTTTGAACGGGTCAAAATAAAGCCTAGATAGATTTGAACTGACTGAATTGGCCTCCACCATCATGGATCAAACTAGCTTGACCAATTATCTTGTCTCCCCATGTTTGGCCCACAAATAAGAGGCATGGTTCAAAAATAATTATCACCTGATGGCAATTACTCCAATGGCGTAACTTCCAAATGAGTACAAATTCCTTCAGGTCTGCACTCAATGAATAGCCTCAATGACTGATTAAGCAAATTGAGTCATTAGCATGTCTCACAAACCACTTTTCGGTCTAAAAATAAGTCATATCATTCCAAATCAAGAAAAAGAACCTTTTATACGAATCCATGTTTTTGTTGATTTGACTTATCAAATTAGGGCCACTGATTATTACAATTACCTAAGAATGAAACTTAATTTAGAATTTTAAGAGGGTGCCCATATTATGTCTTAGGAGAGGCAATCATCACGAGAGTTTTGAATTGCATTGTGACACATTTATAGTTCAATATATATAAATAATGTATATATTATATATTAAACCAAGGTCTATTTTAGAATTAAATTAATGCTTAAACAAGCCATAATTAGCTTAACCAAATTATAGTCTTGCTTGAATAAGTCAAAAGAAGTTATTGCACTTTTAAATCAACCAAATTGAAGCTTGAATATTTTGAATCGATCAAACGACACAATATCTTAGATTAGAACAGCCAAGCTTGTCTTCGTACATAAGGAATGAAACTATAGTACATGATGCCACCACTAATGATCAGCGGTCATTAGGGGTCTTCCCTCCTAACATCATAGTTTGAATAAGAGAGTATCCTCATTTCCTCACAAAAAGTTAAAAAAAAAATCTTAGAATTACAATGGTCATGATGCTCCACCTTGTACGCTATTTATTTAGGAATAGACCTCTCAATTCCTAGAAAACATATTTCTCTTAAAAGTAAAGACATCCTTTTTGCCCAAATCTAAGCAAAGGGCGTGCCATTAATTTGCTCTACAAATTCAATAAGGAATCTAAATTATTCATTTCCAAGAAAAAAAAAAAAGATTTCACCTCAAGCTAACATGTGTTGTCATTAAATGGAAGTTTCCAACACCAATATAAGGCTAGCATAGCTATATAAATGTTAAGAGCATGTATTGATCGAATATTAATGGCATAATGAATATAAAGGTCTTTGACTGTTGTACAGTCATGTTGTAAATTTTAAGAATACACTCAATCCCTTAATAGAATCTATCGATTGCTCCAAAAAATGTTTTGTTGAAAGTTTATAAAAGGCCCATGTACTTCACTTTTATTATTACTTTTCATCTAACATTAGAAAATTCACATTAAAAGAGGGAGATCTTATCATCCTAGAGTTACATGAAAATCCTACATATATATGTAACTAAATTGCACTTCACAAAAGATAATAAATTTACGTGAAAAACCGAGAACAAAAAAAGAAACCATGGGACCTAACTTAGTTGAAGTATGTCCATTATAAGGATTAAAGATACAAAGGTTCAACCTTTGTTATTGGAAAAGATGGGGTTGCAAAGAATAAACTATTGATTTGGTCTCTTACGAGGGGAACGTTGAAAATTAGTTAAAGGTGGTGGACGTCAACATTAGTCGATAGTGAATCTCAATATTGATAAACAAGAAGTTACGTTGAACATGCAATGGAAGATGTTAGTCAGTTGATGACATAATTGGAAATCAGGCAATAGAAAATGATCAATGTTATCATCCTCCTAATTTGAGGGAAGGCCAAGCAATCAAGAAAGAAGGAGACAATTGGTAGGTGAAATTTCAAAGCTAGTTAGATGAGCTTCCAAATAGTGTATGAAGCTTTGAAATTCTTTAACTCTAGGAATATTCTCCACCCAAAGGTTTAACCTAAATATGTAGAAACAATATGCATATATAATTTTTTAGAGGGGGCATGAACATTTCTACAAGGATTTAAAACACTTTATTGGATAGTTTAAATTAATTTCTTTTCGATTATTTAATATTTTTGGACATTGCAATGTCTTAAAGTTTTTAAAGTTAGGCCTATAAGTTTGGAGGAAAATTGATCCTTCAAATGACCTCGAGGTGTTTTCAATTACACTTTTAGATGTTTATTTAGGCTCATTTGAACTCATATGAAGGCATTTTTCATATTATTGGGGTTCATCTCATTAAACCACACTATCTACACTGAGTTGTTCTAATTATTGTCCTACGAAGAAATCATTATACACAAATTTAGTCTCAGGTTGGCATACATCATTTTATTTGAAAGTTCTATTAGATTTTAGGATGCCTTAAGTTTTTTATATAGAGTGGGAGATGTCTTTATATTGTATTGGAGGAATTGAAGAATTTTTATTATAATCTACACAATAAAATCATAGTAAAATTTGCAATGATGTCAATAGAACATAACCATCAATTGGATAAACATGCACAAAAATATTTTTATTTTTGTAAGTTAATCTAATATTCTCTCACTTTTCTAGTTGCATTTGGATTAAGGGTCTGATTGGGGTTTGTAGTTTTTAGAAAAGTTGATAGTAAAGCATTTGTGGAAAGCGACTTTTTTAAAAAACTATATGTGTACAAATATTTTCTTTTAAAATTCAAATAATAATTTTCTAATACCTCTAACAGCTCTTCAAAAAATAACATTTTCACATTTTGAAAAGCAACCAAAAAGTTGATAATCAAACACATTGTTTTTTTCCTTTCCTGAAAAAGCTAAACTGCTCCAAACGCAAAGTTTCTTTATTCCCAAATTTAAATTTGCTTAAAATGGAGTTTGAATAATCACAAAATCAATTCTTCAATTATCTTTTCAAATATTCGATGTTTTGATATTTGAAAATTTGTGTCAACATTTATACTTAATTAAATGAATTTGTTAATGACATGAACTCATAAGAGAACAATGCCATTAGCCTAGAACCTGCAGTACAACACTTGTTTGAGCTTTAAATACCTTTCAATGAAGAACCACTAGTAATCTTAGTCAATATGTATAAAATAGGAGTGTGAGTGAGCCAAGCCGACTCGTGAGCCAGCCTGCGCTTAGCTCAATAAATGGCTCTCAAATAGAACTCGATAAGCTAATAAGTCACGAATGAGCTAGCTCTGAATTGACTTGTTACTGCATGAGTTGGTTCATTTGAAAATTATTAATATACAATTCATTTAAAATATATTATAATTCAATAATTAAGTATTAAGTAGTTAAAATATTTTAAAATATGTTATTTTCTTGTATGAAGTAATATCTTATTATTTTTCTTCTAATTTATTATTCTTTTTATCACTTAATTATAGTAGTTGCATAAATAAGAATTATTTTATCACTTTCACACTAAATAAGTTAGCCTGTTAGCCGACTCGAACTGGTAGAATAAAGCTCTAGCTCAACTTATTTACACTAGTAGGAAATACCCTAAGTCAAAGATGATCCTCCTCAGCTACTCCACTGACATGAAATAGTGATAGCAAAAATTTTTCATCATAAATATTTATCTTTTGAATGAAGTAAATAGCTTAAAATTAGTATCCTATATATCCCCATCTCCGACTTGCCTAATCATCTTTCCTTTACTTCCCAATCACGCCTTTTGATGATGACCCCAAAACTAATTTCATAATGCATGAATACATTAAGATGAATTGATGAACTTAGTTTGAGCAAATAAAGAGTTTGTATAAGATTTAATTATAAAGATTTTTTAAAAATAAAAATCAATCCTATGCAAGCAAGAAATCAAAAGGTACTATTTTTTGATTGCGCAACATGAAGATCAACATTACTGTTGCTGCGATTCCCAATTCGATGCGAATCTCGAGCTAACTAAAGCTGATGAACAATCTTTCCACAACTTATATTTCTCGATCAAAAAGGATTAAAAAAATTGCAAAAAAAAAAAAGTTTTATAATTGGGCAAGCAAAAAATTAGTTCGCCTATCGCTTACTCGATCTGAAGCCAAATACATCTGCGATGTTTCCATCATCGCCTCCGCTGTCACCGACACCATCCATGATCTTCGACATCTTCCAGCGGATGAGTGGTCCCTCTAGCATCGCCGACGGGCTCCGCCGACTTCCGCTGCCCTCCGCCGCACCATGAGATGGAGAAAATTCCACCGGCAGGAGCTCCTCGAGATCCCAGTCCGATGCACTCCTCTTCATGCTTCTCCCCACTTCAATATAAATGGTCTCCGACTCTTCCTCGCACCTTGAGTTGTTCTAATTATTGTCCTAGGAAGAAATCATGCTACACAAATTTAGTCTCAGGTTGACATACATCATTTTATTTGAAAGTTATATTAGATTTTTGGTTGCCCTAGTTTTTTTTTATTTAGAGTGGGAGGTGTCTTTCTATTGTATTGGAGGAATTGAAGAATTTTTATTATAATCTACACAATAAAATCATAGTAAAATTTGCAATGATGTCAATAGAACATGATCATCAATTGGACAAATATGCACAAAATTATTTTTATTTTTGTAAGTTAATCTAACATTCTCTCCTTTTTCTAGTTGCATTTGGATTAAGGGTTTGTTTGGGACAACTGTAGTTTTTGAAAAGCTGATTGTAAAGCAATTATGGAGAAAACAACTTTTTGAAAAACTACTGTATGTGTTACGAATATTTTTCTTTTTAAAAAATTCAAATAATTTTTGACCCACACCAGTAAATTTCTGTTTTCAAAATAAATTTTCACAACAAAATTTTCTAAAAGCAACCCAAAAGTTGATAAAATATTCGTTCTTTTATTTTTTCAAAAGCAAAAAGCTCTTCCAAACGGACCCTAAGTTTCGCCTATTCCCAAATTTAAATTTCCTTAAAATGGAGTTTGAATAATCACAAAAATCAATTCTTCAATTTTCTTATTCAAATATTCGGATGTTTTGATATTTGAAAATTTGTGTCAACATTTATACTTGATTAAACTAATTTGTTGGTGACATGAACTCATAAGAGAATAGTGCCATTAGCCTAGAACTTGCAATATAACACCCGTTTGAGCTTTAAATACCTTTCAATGAAGAGCTACTAGTAATCTTAGCCAATATGTATAAAATAGGAGTGTGAGTGAGTTGCACTCAGCCCACATGCCACAATAAATGGCTCTTAAATAGAGCTCGATAAGCTAATAAGTCACGAATGAGCTAGCTCTGAATTGACTTGTTACTGCATGAGTTGATTCATTTGAAAATTATAAATATACAAGTCATTTATAATATATTAGAATTCAATAATTTAAGCATTAAATAGTTAAAATATTAAAAATACATGTTATTTTCTTGTATCAAGTATTATCTTATTATTTTTCTTCTAATTTATTATTCTTTTTAGCATTTAATTATAGTAGTTGCATAAATAAGAATTATTTTATCACTTCCACACTAAATAAGTTAGCTCATTAGCTCACTCGAACTAATAGAATAAAGCTCTAGCTCAACTTATTTACACTAGTAGGAAATAACCTTTAAGTCATAGATGATCCTCCTCAGCTACTCCACTGAAATGAAACAGGGATAGCAAAAATTTCTCATCATAAATATCTATCTTTTGAATGAAGTAAATAGATTAAAATTAGTATCCTCTATATATCCCCATCTCCTGACTTGCCTAATCGTCTCTTTCCTTTACTTTCCCATCACTGCCTTACAGTTGATGATCCCAAAACTAATTTCATGCTGCATGAATACATAAGATGAATTGATGAACTTAGTTTGAGCAAATAAAGAGTTTGTATAAGATTTAATTATAAAGATTTTTTAAAAATAAAAATCAATCCTATGCAAGCAAGAAATCAAAAGGTACTCTTTTTCGGATTGCTGCAAACAGAAGATCAACATTACTGCTGTTGTCTGCTGATTCCCGCAATTCTGAGTACGAATCTCAGAGCTAACTAAAGCTGATGAACAATCTTTCCACAACTTATATTTCTCGTCGATCAGAAAAGGATTAAAAAAAATTCGCAAAAAGCAGAAAAAAAAAAGTTGTATAATTGGGCAAGGCGGCAAAAATTAGCTATCGCCTATCGCTTACTCGATCGCTGAAGCCAAATACATCTGCGATGTTTCCATCATCGCCTCCGCTATCACCGACACCATCCATGATCTTCGACATCTTCCAGCGGATGAGTAGTCCCTCCGGCATCGCCGACGGGCTCCGCCGACTTCCGCCGCCGCCCTCCGCCGCACCATGAGATGGAGAAAATTCCACCGGCCTGAGGAGCTCCGGCAGGAACTCCTCGAGATCCCAGTCCGATGCACTCCTCTTCATGCTTCTCCCCACTTCAATAGAGATGGTCTCCGACTCTTCGCACGCTGAGCTCTTCTCTTCTCCATCCTCACTCTACCCTTTTGATCCTTTCTTTTATGACGAGGGAAAGAAAAGGGCAAACAGAGACGGGAGCAAGAGGCCGGTCGGAAAGGAACAGGTTCTAAAATAATTGCTCATACCTTTTTGTTTATTTACTGAAAATGCCATTACAACTAACTGTGGCTTTTAGAAGAAGAGCAATTTATACTATAAATTAAAATAAATATAATCACACTGACAAAATAGGAAAAGCCAAAAAAATGTAAAATTATGAAAAAAAAAATTATAATTAATGATTTAATTGAATTCCGATTATTCATATAATTTATAGCTCTCTTAGACTTTATTTTCCTTTTATTATGATTAAGTAATGCTTAATAATGGAAGACTTTCATTTTATATAATTAAATGCTTATATGATAATAATGTTAAAGGATTTCATTTAGAGACAGTGATGATTGATATGAAGTCATTTATATATTCACCTACTTTATATTTATCATAATAATGCTATTGATTAAATGATATAAATAAAGTAAATGTATTATTTATTTGTCTAAAAATAGTTTATATATTTATGCTACTAAATATCTCTCATGTAATAATTTCTTAAAATAACTTTTATTTAATCAAAGATTTTCATAGAAAAATAAACAATAAAAAAAATACAAAGCTAATCAATTTTTAGTGAAAAAATTAGGTAATTATATCTTACTCAAATTTTGATCATCATGATTATAAGATATTTAGTTTTATTTTAAAATTAGAATATTAAAGGAGTATATTATTACTCATGAGTCATATTTTTCTTAAAATAAAATTAAATATTTTAAAATTCATCATAATTGATACGTCCTCAGAAAATTAATTTGATCAAGCACGAATCTCAGGATTTTAAATTCTTCGATCTAATCACCGATTTCAAAACTACATAAACGACCATCTCGATGACGAACATAGCGACATCAAGCGTAGTCGATCCGAATTAATCGACTTCAGTATCGGATGAAAATGGATCATGATTCAAATGGTCACCAAACGACATATTTATAGTCGGGAGGATGTCGTCAAGAGAATCCAACAAGATCACCCAATTAGACATCATTAAGGCACCGGATCATCAAAATACACCGTCGATCGGGGGATCGCCGTCAGATGGGAGTGGTTGGAGTTTTTCCAATTTACTGCCACTCCCAAAAACTATAAATAGCCTCATTCTCACCGAGAGAGGACCGATCGATTTGAACACTCAGAGAACCTCCAGGTCGACCTCCACGACGATCTAAGACCACTGCCACCACCAAGAGGCAAGATCGTGCCGCCTGAGATCGCCCCGTAGACTAGAAAAGACCAGTTCGCTCCTTTCTCCAAGATCAAGAGGTTGCTCGTAAGATCCGCTCTGCTTTTCCTCGGGTTGGAGTTGACCGATATTGTATTTTCTACACTTTAATTGTTTCCCAGAAACACCCTTCTCCAACTAACGAGAAGCGGGCGCGATCTTTGAACACATATGAAAGTTCTACTGAAAGGCGTGGTTTCCCTTAACGGGTTTTACGATAACCCCGTGTTCATATCCCGTGTGTTGGATAATTTTGAAATTTCTGACGAAGATCTATCTGAATAAAATTCTCAACATAATTAAGATTTCAGTAAGGCGTGCGAGTCTATATCGAACTGATTATATAATATCATATGACGTTCAACTAATACATAACTACTGTGTATTGATCAAATTTTAGATGATGTTATATTATTCAAATTTTGATATAAAATTTATATATGAATTCTACATGCAAAATTTTTTTATAATTTATATGCTAATTTTATCTTTAATGAAAAAATAAAAATAAATCATTCTACTTCAAAGTTTATATGATGAGAGAGAAAAGGGTATTATGGTAAATTTAAAAGTATTAATGGAGGATGATTCGGATCCCCACCGCGCTTTAGAAAGCAACGGGAAACTGTGCCCTGCTTTGGAAATTAAGGTGTCGAAAGAGCTCTTATTTTGTCGGGACTTCATTCCCGCATATACTTTCCCACTCATCAGCTCCTTTCGCCTCGGAGAGCTTACTTTTGCATATATACCCTGGAACAATTATGTTAATTACAAGGGTGTGAATAGAAAAAAATATTTCCTCATTTCAGTACACGTGTCGAGGAACAGGAAGCTCTAATCACAAAAGACAAAATATTAAGATTTCATTTGAATTGAATGAATTATTAATTAAAAAAAATCAAATCCTAATGACTAGAACTCATATCTCAAAAAAATAAAAATAAAAAATAAATGATTTTGGTTTTTTTTTTTTTGACAGAGCTAAACCACTTAAAAATATAGATTCATTTTATTCAGGTGGTTTAATATTATAATTCTAAAATAAAAAAATCTTTTTTTGCATACTTTTTTTATTTTACTATATTTATAGATCTTATTTTTCAATTTTTATATTTATCAAATAACATTTTAGTGTTTATTCATATAAAAAATATGTTTATAAAGATGTATTTCATTTCGATAAGATATTTTTTATATGATTTGTAGATTAGAATACTATATAAATAAATGTAAAATTTTAGATTTTAAATATTAAAATAGATAATAATTATTGTGGTATGTATGTAAACTCTCATATTATTTATATTTATTAGCTATTGAAGTAAAGTGGCATAAATTTAATTTTTTATTTAATATTTTTTGAACACTGTAGCCCTTTCATTTCTTTTTTCATAATTAAATTTGTCCACATGCTCATCAACATAAATAAATATTTATAATAAAAAATTTTAAAATTTTTAAGTAATAGTCATTTTTCCTTTCCAAAGCCATAATTAAATATTTATTACATATTACATATGTAAATAGATAGTAATTCCGGGGTATATATGCAAACTGTCATTTTTTTTTTCTATGTTTAATTATTTGGCTATTTATGTAAAGTGATATAAATTTAATTTATATGTTCATTTTTTAAACAGTGTATCCCATTTTAATTTAATTTTTTTCAAAATTAAAATTTTTGAGATGCTCATAACATAAATAATACATTTATTATAATAGAAAAATATTAAAATTTTAAATAATATGCATTCTTCTTTTCCAAAGTCATTAGTCCTAACAAATCCAGTAACAATTATTATTTACTGATTAATTCAACTCACAGAATACTTCAAACTTTTTTAAAAAAGAAATCACATCATTAAGCAATAATGATTAATTCCATCTCCACACGGCCTCATATTGAAGAGTTTCAGTGATAAAAAAATATATTTTTTTAATATCATATTTTTATAAATAAAATTTTCCCAAAGATAAATGATCAAAATACATAATTTAAGCCTTTAAATGTCTCATATAACGTCAAGACTTATTTACAAAGATAAATCCAGGATATTTTTTTAAAATATTTTTTTTGTTCTGCATTCAGATTCTTTCTTGACATGGTTGCTTTCAAATAAGATGTTATAATCAACACTTATTTACAAAAAACGTTAAGTACTCTTGCTTTGCCAATTGTCAATCAACAATCTACTTGATATCCATATATATATATATATATATATATATATATATAATTTTGTTCCAAGGTGCTTTTATCAAATAATATTTTTAATCTCTCTCTCTCTCTCTCTCTATATATATATATATATATATATATATATATATATATATATATATATATATCATAAATGACATGTATAAACTTTGCGAATTGTCAATCAACAATTTGCGTATGTAATTTTTTTTATATAAGGCAATAAAATTAATCAAATATCAATTATGATTTTGACAATCTTAACTTAATATATTATTTTAATGGATCTTGTGAATTGTTGGTAAATTGTTAGAGGCAAACACCTTAGTATTTTTTATTGTTTTATTTTGTTTTCTTGACTCTTTTGAAAACTGAGGTTTAGCATAAAAACTTTTTATTGCATTAACGTAGATTTTAAGGAGAGCATTCAAGCTTTATCAACAAGAAATTTGATTCCCATAACACAGAGGTAGCAATAATAGAACATGATTGTGCGATAGGAAATTACTTTTGTCTTTAAAAATAGAGAGAGAGAGAGAGAGAGAGAGAGGAGTTGTGTAAAGAGGATGAGAGAGAAGCTAACTCTCATCATCCCTTTAATAAAATTCTCTGTATTATTCGACGATTAGGTCAAACTTTATTAGCTTTTAATAACTCTAATACAATAGCTTTCCTATGATTCATCTCATCACTCAACCACTTCAAAAGTTCATCTAAATAAGAGTAATATGGAGAAGGTAACCATGAAAAATGAGTTAAATTTTCATGCAATAAGAAGTTCAACTCATAATTAATCATCAATATTAACCAATATTTCAACACCTTTTTCTCCCCTCATGAAATACCTTCTACTTTCAACCTTCACAACTCAGCCTAACTTTATCCCCTTTCCTTTCCACAAGATCAAAATTATACAACATCGTTATCATAATCACTGAGCATAAAAATACAAACACCGGGCCAAAAATCCACAACAAAAGAGGCAGCCCTGCATAGAATAATCTGTTCCCTAAAATACTAAGCACAGAGGCCTTCTCCAACAAGTAAATCACATAATCAGGCATCACCAAATCACGGCATTCTCCATTGCTCTCTCCTTCGGCGTTTATGAGAAAGTTCACTTGGTTAAAGAAACGAACTGAGAGAGAATAGGCGAAGAAAGCTAAGAAAGAAGAGAAGAATAATGGTGAACTTTACAGCCAAAACCCCTTCTCCATGAGCGCCCAAAACCTTGTTTTCCATAGGTTTTTTCAGACTGTAAGTGCTGCTTAACACAGCAGCTAGTCCTGTACAAATCAATACCGAGGTTGTAGCCATTAGTGTTTCTCCCATGATTGCATTACGTATCGTCTGAACTGCCAATATGTTCTTTTTCTCAGTATCCTGCATCAATATATACATTGTAGTTAGTTACATCTTAATTATGCATTAGCGACGCAAATTTACTGTAAGTTTGGTTGCTTCCGAGTTGCAGGAGGGGAGCCGAAGCTCTCTGACTACTGAGCATGGGATGAGAAGCGACGTAAAGAGTGTTTCTGTAAGCACACCTTTATGACAGACAGTACCCAAAAGCGGCGGCCGATGGAGCTCATGCCAATATCAGTACAGTGGGGATGGGACTGAACCTTACGCCATAGCCATGCATGGTAGACGATGGACAAGGCGAAGGTTAAGGGGATGAGGATTAGATCAAGGTAGTATTTCCTCCACTCCATGTTAATTTCTTGGAAGAATCTCTTGCGCTCTTGTATTTAAATAATGGAAAAGATATGTGTGAGAGAGTTTTGATGCGGAGTAGCAAATTATGTCTTCTGTCGTCTTATTAGATAACTTTTTATTCAATTAACTTGCACTCAAAAAATTATTAATATTTAATATACATCGTTTATTAAACTCATCCTGTAAGGAATAGGGAAAATTTTTAAAATAGTCATAATGTTAATCTTAATTATGAGTTTAGGCATGAAATTTTTTTTTTTAAGAAAATAGGCATAGTCGTCCGTTTGTGTTCATGTCGACGCCAGTCGTAATTAATTTTTTTTCGTGATTTTAGCAGAGAGAGAGAGAGAGAGAGAGAGAGAGATAGAAGCTTTATTATTATTTTTAATTAATATAATTATTTAAAATATTTAAAATATATAATTTAAAAATATTATTTATAAAATATTTAATAACTAAATATTTATATATTTAGTTATTTATTTATTTATATATATATATTTAATATATAAAAAATATTTTTAATTATATATATAAATTTAGAAATTTATTTAATAATTTTTATTAATTAATATAATTATTTAAATATATTATTTTTATTAATTTTGTTAATATATAATTTAAATAAAAAATATATATAAATAAATATTTTTAATAAATAAATAAAGAAAGAAATAAATTATATAAATATTTTAAGTTATATAAATAAGTTAAAATATTTAAAATATATAAATAAATAATTAGTTATTTATATATATAATTAAAAATATTTTAAATTATATATTTAATTATATATATAAATAAATAAATATATAACTAAATATATAAATATTTAGTTATTAAATATTTTATAAAAAATATTTTTAAATTATATATTTTAAATATTTTAAATAATTATATTAATTAAAAATAATAATAAAATATCTCTCTCTCGTGCTCTCTCTCTCTCTCTCTCTCTCTCTCTCTCTCCCTCTCCACGTGATTGCTAAAATCATGAAAAAAAAATAATAATTCACGACGGACTAGACTAACGCGACATGCCAGACACCATCTCAAACGGACGACTATGCCTATTTTCTTAAAAAGAAAATTTTCATGCGTAAACGCATAATTAAGATTAACATTATGCCAATTTTAAAAATTTTCCCTAAGGAATATACTTCAAGATAATAGCAGAAATGACCATAAATATTTATTTCTAATTTTTAAAAATATTTAAATATTATCTTATAGGTTTAAGAACATTATCTTCTAAATTAGATAAAATAATAATTTCTATTGGATTTATGATCCAAAGAAATGTCTTATTAGAGAACAAGCTGTATGCCGGCCTCGTTTCTATTAAAATAAGATATCTTTCAGTGAATTTTGATTAAGCACATTCAAATTCTGTACCGTTAAAAGATTAGATCCGGTTTATTATGTTAATCTGTCAACAAAGAGTCTTATTCCTCACCTGTTGTCATGTAATATTCGTTTTTATTTTCTTAGATTTTACTACCACCTTTTAAGCACTTATGGATTCTTAATAATTTTTTGAGAGTTCACCTTTCAAGACTTCTCCTTTGCCTTTCCTTGTCTCTTCGTCTTTCTTTCGGCTAAAAGAATAATTGCATGAATCATCTTCCAACAATAATACCCTTTTGTTTTTTTATCAATGTCAGCATGACCTTCATAGTCGAAGACAACCTTTGTTCTCATCCTCTGATGATCGAAGATCATAGCCGACTAATATTAATAATCATCATCACCCATCCTCCAATGATAGCAGTTCATGAACAACCTTCATTGTCCATCGCTGATGAACAACAAAGACCATACATTGTAGCCCATCAGCCATCGCACGATGTTAGTTGATGCTAACAATAATTATCTATCATCTTCCACTGATTATTATCATTTATCTATCATCAGCCACCATCATTTAATGTATCATGTTATCTCGCTTATCCTATGTTGCTCGTCAATGATCACTATTAACATTTGTTGAATGTATAATAAAACTAATTTTATAGATTATCTATGCATCAAATGGACTCTTACGATGAATTTAAGAAAAAAATTTATTTGACTATAGATTTTAAATTGTTTTAAAAATATTTTATAACTATATTGACACGCTTCAAAGGGAAGAAAAAAGTTTTTTAAAGATATTTTAGCTGATTTAATAAATATTTTAGCTAATTTAATAACAACTCGCACATATAATACCTGCAAGACTTGAACCCTAGATCTCTTGGTTGAAAATAAAACTCAACCATTAGGCTAAAGCGCCTTGCACAATATTAAAAAGTTATCATCTAATTTTCTTAAGAGAAAAAAAATAATAAACATTACTCTCAAAATAGCATTCAATAACTCTATTTTTTCGTGCTAGTTCAACAACTAATTTTATCAATTACAACCATAATAATCCTATGATATAGTACCTCACTTTTTCAACAAATATTCAAAACATTATATTTGCACCATAATAATAGTCTAATTAATTAATTTGATTCCATAAATCAACATAATATGCACATAATAATCTTCATTGTCATAAATTAGCACCTCCTACATATCAAAATAGAATTTCAAGTAAGAGAAATCCAAAAAAAATTTACCCTAAACTCCTTTCTATAATATACATATTATATACATATATATAGAGAGAGAGAGAGAGAGAGAGCCCTTAGCTTCTGTGAGACTAAGCTAAGCTAATATTCTCTAGCAAAATATTTTAGTCTATTGGTTGAGAGTTTTAATTATCAATTAAGAGATTTTAAGTTCGAGTTTTTGTATATATATTATGTATGTGAATTTGAAATTAAAGCCGCTTAAATGTCCAAAAAAAAAATAATAATAATATTCTCTATATCTCTACAAAATACAACCAGCTGGTCCCTTCCTGCACAAACAACAAAATCTAAACTGTACAGAACCAAAAACTACTACAAAAGAACAGAAGAACACCAATAAAAGGCCCAAATACCCACATCAGAAGAGGCAGACCTGTATAAAGTATTCTATTCCCAATAACGCTGAGTTCAAAAGGTCTCTCCATCACCTTAACAACGGAATAATATTCCCTTCTACCAACAACATTAATGAGAAAATTCACCTGATTTAAGAAGCAAACTGAGAGGGAATGGGCGAAGAAGGCCAAGAGGAAGAGGAAGATAATAGCTGTGCGTTTAACGGCCACAATCAGGTCTCCATGTGCTCCATAGACAGCATTGCCTACTGGTTTCTTGACGCTGTAAGTGCTGCGCAGCATGGCGGATAGACCAGCGCAGACAAGGATCGACGTCGATGCCATCAGCGTCGCGCCCATGATTTCGTTGCGGAGCGTTTGAATTGGGAGTATGCTCTTCTTCTCGTTGTTCTGCGTCAACTTGTTCTTGTTAATGATTGTCCTGAATGCGGCTTTTTCACTGCTTTATTTTCAGAAAGCGATTAAGAAAGCTTCTATCTTTTTTTTTTTTATATATATAAAATAAGAGAGAAAAGGTCTGACATGCAAGTAGCAAATTTTTTTTAAAAATATAATCTTTTTTATTGATTTTATAATTATCTTTAAAAATTACTGCAATCACCCAGATTGACCCGAGATTGTGATAGTTGTCTACAGAAAAAAAAATTCTTACTTTTCAAAGAAGTTATTTTTTTTTTTCACAATAGTTCTATAACTATTTTATAGATAGATATAACCATCTCAAATGGAGCACTGTTCACTACTTTATATTAATTAGAAGATTAGAACTAAAGGCTTCACTGTGACAATGTTGTTTCCTATTTTTGCGATAGTACCAATAAGAAATGATAAAAGAAGTTTCTTTTGAAAAATATAACAAAATTATTATTGAAAATTTATTTTTTTAGAGCAATAATAGAAAAGCATCAATCCTCCCAAACGAATCCTAAAACTTGGATACTAATTGAGGACATTCATTAAGTACAACAATCAATCAATTAATTGAGGACTTTAAAATTAATTTATAATACTTAGTTAAGAAAATTTTTCACATCCGACACTATTAATATTGCATTAATCATAAATCAAATATAAATATTTTAAAGTCTATTATAGCTAAATATTAGATATGTACATAAGAATTATGTGGTATGTATGTAAATCTTCCATAAAAAAAACAACACACATATAGTACTAAATAGTTGTTATGCATTTACATATTTAACATTTAAAATTATATATTTACATATACATAAAAATATGTTTCACTTAGAAAAATTAGAGATGATATAATTCTAATTATTCATTGAGATAAAAAAAGCTCCTTTCATTTAATTCTTACATTCATATTTGATTGATGCACATTTTTTAATTAGCAATCACTCAAAAATATAAATAAATGATATAAAAAATTTCAAGAATATTATCTTGCATTTGCCTAAAAATATAATAGTCTTTCCCCTCTCTCTCTCACTCTGCCTAATAATTCATCAGACTCGTTCAAGATTGGCGCATTCAGAACTGGGCGGCTCAGAATAGTTCAACACATACAGACATGATACAACCAGACAAAATATAACAGTTTCATTCCTATTTTTTATTTTATTTTATTTATATTTATATTTAAAATAAAAAATATATATTAAGATGATAATTATTTTTTAAATGTTTACAATTATTTTGAATGTTTTTTAAAATAATATAATTTATTTTAAAAATAAAAATACTAAAATAATAAAAAAAATAAAATAAAAAAATTTACATACATAATACATAATTCTTATATATTTATATATCTGATTCCTAAAATTTGATATTCAAATATATCACTTTTTTATACTTGAAATAATATATTTTTCTTTGAAAAAAATTAATGATGATATTATTTATATAAATATTAAACTTTATATTATATATATATATATATATATATATATATATATGACAAATAAGAAATAAAAAACAAAACTGATCTTCAACCATTTGGTTAAATTAATATAAATTTTGGCGCATCGTTCTTTTGAGAGATGTGCAACAAAAGTGTGTTTATTAAATAAGCATTTTAAAATTTAACGAATAGGTAGCAAATATGTAAAAGGTTTAGCTCCAATTACAAATTTCCCATCTAAACAACCTTCTTTTTTCTTATTAAGAAAAATAAAACACTTTAAGGACATTTGTGAATAACTTTATTTATTTATTTTTTTTAACATAAATTAAAATATATTTTAGATATTTATTATATAGAGATTTACATGAATATCACCTCAAACATCTTAATTTATATATATAACACCTAAAACTTATATAATTTAAAAATAATTTTATCTGTTAACAACTTATTAATTTCTTGTTATGTGCAAAGAGAACTAGAAATAAGCAAGGGTTCCCACATTATGAACGTATGCGGGTAAAAAAGTTAATCTATGAAACTAAAATTAGATTAGAAACTTGGAATATATATACTCTTACAGGTAAATTAATGAAAATAATAGATATTATGATTCATAGAAAGATAAATATTTTATGTGTTCAAGAAATTAAATGAGTTGGTGAGAAGGCCAAGGAGATTAATAGTTTAGATTTTAAGCTTTAGTATTCAAGTAAAAGTCGAACTAGAAATGATGTAGGTGTGATTATAGATAAAAGTTTGAAGGATAATGTTATAAGTATTAATAGATGTGGAGATAGAATTATAGCTTTAAAGATTATTGTTGATACTAAGATTATCAATGTTATAAGTCTATGCTCTCAAGTAGTTTGCTAAGCTCAAAAAAAATTTTTTTGGAATGAATTAGAGGGATTAATACAAAAGATACCTCTTGAAGAAAAAGTATTTATTTGGGAAGATTTAAATAGACATGTTGGTAAAGTGGTAGAAGATTTTAAAATATTCATGTTGGTTATGGATTTGAAGCTAATGAAGAATGTAGGACTATATTAAATTTTGTCTTTTTTATGATTTTGTAGTTAATACTTTATTTAAGAAAAGGGATGAACATATTATTATTTATAAAAATGGATCTAGTAAACACATTGATTATTTTCGATAAGAAAAATAGATCTATTAGATTGAAAAGATTGTAAGATTTTAAGTAACATCGACTATTAGTTTAGATTTTAAGATGAAAGATTGTAAGAAAAAATAAACTAAATTATTATCCTAGAATTGGGACGGGACACTTAAAGAACACAAAAAAAAATATTTTAAGAGCAAGTTACAAGAAATTAGAATTTGGGATGTTCATAAGGAATCTAACATTATGTGGAAAAAATATCAAGTGAAATTAAGTTAAAGATGTGCTTGGAGAATCCAAAAGAAAAACTTCTTAATAAGAATAGTTGGCAGAGTCGAGTGTAATAAAAGATAAGAAATAAGATTGTTATAAAACTTGGTTTAGATGTAAAATTGAGAATTGTGAAAGATATAAAGTGACTGTAGAGATTCTAAGAATATATGATGCAAAAAATTTAGCTTTTAGCGATTTATACAATATATTAGATACCAAAGAAGGTGAAAGATGTATGTATAAGTTAGCCAACCAAAGAGATAGGAGAAGTAAAAATATAGTTCAAGTGAGGGGTATTAAGGATGAAAATAATAAAGTACTTTTCTTAGAAAAAGATATTGAAAATAAGTGAATGAGGCATTTTGATAAACTTTTCAATGAAGGATCTGAGAGTACGATTGGTTTTAGCAACCTTAATACCCTAAACAAAAATAGAGAATTTCATTTTTATCATCGTATTAGTAAATTTGAAGTTAGTGAAGCTTTAAAAAAAATGAAATGAAAAAAAGCAGTAGGACCGGATAATATTCCAATAGATGTGTGGAAATGTTTAGGAGATCAAGAAATTTCTTGGCTTATAAATCTTTTAATGTTATTTTAAAGACTAAAAGATGCAGATGAGTGGAGAAAGAGTTTGTTGGTTCCTATATTTAAGAATAAAGGTGATGCACAAGAGTGCAAATTATGAGGAATTAAGTTAATGTGTCATACATTAAAATTATGAGAGAGAATAATTGAGCATAGGATGATGTACTGAAGTTTCTCACAATCAATTTGATTTCATGCCAGGTAGATCTACTATGGATGCTATACATTTGTTAAGAGGTTTGATGGAGAAGCATAGAGAAAGTAAGAAGGATCTACATATGATATTTATGGATTTAGAGAAAGCTTATGATAAAGTCTCAAGAGATATTCTTTGGAGAGTTCTAGAATAAAAGCGCTTAATATTGGTTATATTCAAGTCATTAAGCATATGTATACTAGAGTTACTTGTGTCCAAATACAAGGAGGATTGACAAAATATTTTCCTATTTGGTTGAATTACATCAAGGATCAACATTAAGCCCTTATCTTTTACTTTAGTTATGGATGTTCTTCATTTACAAGAAGATGTACCTTGGTGTATGCTTTTTGATGACATTCTTCTTGTTGATAAGACTAGAGAGTTCAACAAAAACTTGAATTATGGAGGTCAACTTTAGTGTTTAAAGGTTTTGTTTAAGTAGATCTAAACCTGAATATATGGAGTGTAATTTTAGTTGTAGAAATTTTAGTGGTAGTGTTGTGACTTTAGGTGATCAAGTCATTAATAAGAGTGAGATTGATATTTAGGCTCTATTGTTCAAAATGATGGTGAAATAGATGGAGATGTTATTAGTAGAATTCAAGTTGGATGGTTGAAGTGGAGGAATGCATCCGCCTATTATGTGATAGAAAAGTTCCACTTAAACTTAAGGAAAATTTTATAAGATGGTGGTAAGACCTGCAATGACTTATGGTGCAATGTTGGCCAATAAAAGAAAAACATAAGACTAAGTTAAGTGGAGATGAGGATGCTCGGATGAGTGGCTTTACTCTTAGAGATAAAATGCAAAATGAGTATGTTTGGAAAAAAGTTGGAGTAGCTCTAGTGGTAGATAAGATTAGAGAGAGTCGCCTTAGATGGTTTGACCACATAAAGCATCGTCCGTCCGATGACCCGATTAGGAGAGTAGATGTATTAGATTTGCCTTGTGTTAAGAAAGGTAGAGGTAGACCTAAAATGACTTGGTTAAGATGTATAAAAAATGATCTTAGTATACTTGAATTAAATGAGAATTTGACACATAATAGGACACAATGGAGATGAAGGATTCATGTAGCCGACCCCACCTAGTGGGATTAAGGCTTGTTGTTGTTGTTGTATATAGGATTTGAACTGAAGATTTTGATAACAACTTCTAAGATTCTTATCAATCGAATTAATCGATACTCATAGTAAAATTATTATTTTAGCTTAATATTCTTGTCACACTTGATTTTGCTCCTAACAAAACCCTAATTCAATTAAAATATTTTATTGAGTACAAGTGCTCATTAAAGTATCATTATTCTCATCACTATCAATATGTTTCTTTGTTTATTGATCCAATCCCTCTTTTTTAGGGTTTTTATTACCATAATATAACTTTTAGATATCAAAGCGATTGTTAGACATAAAGATGAAATTGTCATTATATTTTGTGTCTTATATAAATTTTATTTGAGATTTTAAAGTGAATATATTGGGGTAATTCTTTTAGTTTAGATCTAAACTATTTATTTTACTCAAAAGATGCATCAAACTAAATATCTAGACACAATCCTCAAGTTTACATGTGGATCACAAAGTGTTTCTCATGATTAGAGTTTTAGATTTCATTGTATTCTAAAACTCATCATGCTCTCCACATATGAAGGAGGGGGAAAAAGAGGAGTCGATTAACTTCGTAGGAGGAGGAAGACCAAAATATATCATTGGCATCAATCTCTGATATCAATAGATACAAACCTTATTTTAAAAATAAAAGCTTTTATCTTTTAACATTACAATTCTTTATTATTATTTTTTATTATTCTATTTTGTTTTCTTTACTCTTTTGAAAACTGAGGTTTAGCCTAAAAACTTTTTATTGCATTAACATAGATTTTAAGGAGAGCATTCAAGCTTTATCAACAAGAAATTTGATTCCCATAACACAGAGGTAGCAATAATAGAACATGATTAAGTGATAGGAAATTTAATGTTTATTGGGAATACATAAACACAAAATTAAAAGTATGACTAGACAAATTAAAATTCAAAATCACATAAAATTACAGGATATTTTACATTTAAAACACAATTCAAACAAAGTAGCCATTCAATTTTCCTTTGCATTGTCCTGTTTCCTCAAGAATCTTCAAACAAGAAATTTTTTTGACCGTTGAACTTCAATCTAGAATAAGATTTCAACAATAATTACTTTTGTCTTTAAAACAGAGAGAGAGTTGTGTAAAGAGAGAGAGAGAAGCTCATCATCCCTTTAATAAAATTCTTTGTATTATTCGACGATTAGGTCAAACTTTATTAGCTTTTAATAACTCTAATACAATAGCTTTCCTATGATTCATCTCATCACTCAACCACTTCAAAGGTTCATCTAAATAAGAGTAATATGGAGAAGGTAACCATGAAACATGAGTTAAATTTTCATGCAATGAAGTTCAACTCATAATTAATCATCAATATTTACCAATATTTCAACACCTTTTCTCCCCTCATGAAATACCTTCTACTTTCAACCTTCACAACTTTCATTTTCACAAGGCCTAACTTTATCCCCTTTCCTTTCCACAAGATCAAAATTATACAACATCGTTATCATAATCACTGAGCATAAAAATACTAACACCGGACCAAAAACCCACAACAAAAGAGGCAGCCCTGCATAGAATAATCTGTTCCCTAAAATACTAAGCACAAAGGCCTTCTCCAACAAGTCAATCACATAATCAGGCATCACCAAATCCGCACGGCATTCTCCATTGCTCTCTCCTTCGGCGTTTATGAAAGTTCACTTGGTTAAAGAAACGAACTGAGAGAATAGGCGAAGAAAGCTAAGAGAAAAAAAAGAAGAATAATGGTGAACTTTACAGCCAAAACCCACTCTCCATGAGCGCCCAAAACATTGTTTTCCATAGGTTTTCAGACTGTAAGTGCTGCTTACACAGCAGCTAGTCCTGTACAAATCAATACCGAGGTTGTAGCCATTAGTGTTTCTCCCATGATTGCATTACGTATCGTCTGAACTGCCATTATGTTCTTTTCTCAGGATCCTGCATCAATATATACATTGTAGTTAGTTACATCTTAATTGTAAATTTACTGTAAGTTTGATTGCCTCCGGAGTTGGGAAAGCTCTCTGACTACTGAGCATGGGATGAGAAGCGACGTAAGAGTGTTTCTGTAAGCACACCTTCATGACAGACAGTACCCAAAAGCGGCGGATGGAGCTCATGCCAATATCAGTACAGTGGGGATGGGACTGAACCTTACGCCATAGCCATGCATGGTAGAGGATGGACAAGGCGAAGGTTAAGGGGATGAGGATTAGATCAAGGTAGTATGTCCTCCACTCCATTGTTAATTTCTTGGAAGAATCTCTTGCCCTCTTGTGTTTAAATAATGGAAAAGATTTTTGAGAGAATTTTGATGCGGAGTAGCATCAGGGTAAATTTAATATTTTTTTTTATGAATCAATTGTAATTAATTTTTTTATACTTTTATATGCTTTATTTCGATGAAATTATGTCTTCTGTCGTCTTATTAGATAACTTTATTCAACTAACTCAAAATTATTAATATTTAATATACATCGTTTATTAAACTCATCCTGTAAGGAATACACTTCAAGATAATAGCAGAAATGATCATAAATATTTATTTCTAATTTTTAAAAATATTTAAATATTATCTTATAGGTTTAAGAAAATTATCTTCTAAATTAGATAAAAATAATAATTTCTATTGGATTTAAGATCCAAAGAAAATGTCTTATTAGAGAACAAGCTGTTTGCCGGCCTCGTTTCTATTTGGCTGATTCTTTCACTCTTTTCGTAGAGAAACGTAAGCCGAAAGTTGTATTTATCTTATTAAATAAGATATCTTTCAGTGAATTTTGATTAAGCACATTCAAATTCTGTACCGTTAAAAGATTAGATCCGGTTTATTATGTTAATCTGTCAACAAAGAGTCTTATTCCTCACCTGTTGTCATGTAATATTCGTTTTATTTTCTTAGATTTTACTACCACCTTTTAAGCACTTATGGATTCTTAATAATTTTTGAG
The DNA here is from genome assembly GCA_021442155.1 of Cymbidium sinense. NCBI lineage: Eukaryota > Viridiplantae > Streptophyta > Magnoliopsida > Asparagales > Orchidaceae > Cymbidium > Cymbidium sinense. The sequence continues at coordinate 181,518,299 of CM038220.1, forward strand.
AGTTCACCTTTCAAGACTTCTCCTTTGCCTTTCCTTGTCTCTTCGTCTTTCTTTTCGGCTAAAAGAATAATTGCATGAATCATCTTCCAACAATAATACCCTTTTGTTTTTTATCAATGTCAGCATGACCTTCATAGTCGAAGACAACCTTTGTTCTCATCCTCTGATGATCGTAGCTCATAGCCGATTAATATTAATAATCATCATCACCCATCCTCCAATGATAGCAGTTCATGAACAACCTTCATTGTCCATCGCTGATGAACAACAAAGACCATATATTATCAGCCATCTGATGTTAGTTGATGCTAACAATAATTATCTATCATCTTACGATTATTATCATTTACCTATCATCAGATCATTTAATGTATCATGTTATCTCGCTTATCATGTGCGTCATTTGATCATTTATTAACATTTGTTTCAATTGATGTAACTACCATCTTTGTTCCTTCGTTGACCAACATTGATGGTGTAGCTCATTAACGTCACATGTTATTCATTCTTCAATGATTGTTGTTCATGCGACCTCCATTGTTCATCGTGATAAACAATAAAGACCATATATTATAGCTCATCAATCATTTGCGATGTTGGTTCATGTTAATTATCTCTCATCCTTCATTGATTATTATCGTTTATTTCAGATCATTTAATGTATCATGTATCTCCTTTATCCTCTTGCGTCAACATTATATTGTTGTTGATATAGGCTACCATCCTAATCAATATTGACGACTGTAGCTCACCAACTGCCACATGATGTTAATTGATGTCTACTAGTTGTGATATAGACTACAATCTCACTTATCCTCTGACAACTATCACCAACAGGCACTGATATTTGTCCTCTCCCACGATTTAATCTGATAGTCGATGATGCATGCTCTCTAACACTAATTCTTACTACCATCATCTATTATATTTTCGAGCTTACATTATGTTAGATAAATATTACTAAAAGTATTTGGTAGAATATTAAAAAAAAATGGAATTATTAATAAGTTTAATTATAAATTGATTTCGGATTTGTATCTGCATTATGTAAGTTTTGTGCCACCTTTGATTTTAACGTTGGAATGAGTTTGGGCATTTTTTTTTAGAAATTTTCATGAATCTGATATGATGTTTAAAATAAAGAGAGTTGTTGTTGATAACGTTTATGAGATTAAACTATTGCAAGTGGATGAAATTAATATGAATGATATTAATGTTAAGTCGAAATATATTAAGTAGATTTATAATATGATTTAGTCAATAAGTGTATTTTGTGTTAATTAAGTACTATAACAAATATTGATAATGATGCAATTTGATTATTAGTTAATTGAGAACATTCAATAATGACAAGTTTAGACTTCAATAGTGATAAAATTAGTCCACAAATTTAAGGATAAAATAAGTTTATGATTATGAAATCTTGATAATAGCATAATGTCATTATCTAAGGTGAAAGCACAAATTTGATGTATAATAAAACTAATTTTATAGATTATCTATGCATCAAATAGACTCTTACGTTGAATTTAAGAAAAATTTATTTGACTATAGATTTTAAATTATTTTAAAATATTTTATAACTATATTTACACGCTTCAAAAGGAATAAAAAAAGTTTTTAAAGATATTTTAGATAATATAATACTAAATAGTTGTTATGCATTTACATATTTAACATTTAAAATTATATATTTACATATACATAAAAATATGTTTCACTTAGAAAAAACTAGAGATTATATAATTCTAATTATTCATTGAGATAAAAAAAGCTCCTTTCATTTAATTCTTATATTCATATTTAATTGATGCACATTTTTTAATTAGCAATCACTCAAAAATATAAATAAATGATATAAAAAATTTCAAGAATATTATCTTGCATTTGCCTAAAAATATAATAGTCTTTTCTCTCTCTCTCTCTCTCTCTCTCTCTCTCTCACTCGGCCTAATAATTCATCAGACCCGTTCAAGATTGGCGCATCCAGAACTGGGCGGCTCAGAATAGTTTAACACATACAGACATGATACAACCAGACAAAATATAATAGTTTCATTCCTATTTTTTATTTTATTTTATTAATATTTATATGTAAAATAAAAAAACATATTAAGATGATAATTATTTTTTAAATGTTTACAATTATTTTGAATATTTTTTTAAAATAATATGATTTATTTTAAAACTAAAAATAAAATTTACATACATGACATAATTCTTATATATTTATATATGTGATTCCTAAAATTTGATATTCAAATGTATCACTTTTTTTATATTTGAAATAATATATTTTTTCTTTGAAAAAAATTAATGATGATATTATTTATATAAATATTAAACTTTACATATTATATATATATATCACAAATAAGAAATAAAAAACAAAACTGATCTTCAACCGTTCGGTTAAATTAATATAAATTTTGGCGGATCGTTCTTTTGAGAGATGTGCACCGTGACAAAAGTGTGTTTATTAAATAAGTATTTTAAAATTTAACGAATACGTAGCAAATATGTAAAAATGTTTAGCTCCAATTACAAATTTCCCATCTAAACAATCTTCTTTTTTGCTTATTAAGAAAAATAAAACACTTTTAAGGACATTTGTGAATAACTTTATTTATTTATTTTTTTAAACATAAATTTAAATATATTTTTAGATATTTATTATATGAGAGATTTACATGAATATCACCTCAAACATCTTAATTTATATATATAATACCTAAAATTTATATAATTTAAAAATAATTTTATCTGTTAACAACTTATTAATTTCTTATTATGTGTAAAGAGAACTATTTGATAACCAATATATAACTACATTTGCTATACATAATTGAAAGTGTACTGAAAAAAGCAGATCAGACCGGGTTCTGCATTGAATTTCAATTTGTTGCTCGGTCTAGGCTGCATTAAACTGTAATTGACCCAAACAAGCAATTGACCCAAACAAACAATTAGAGGACCCACCATTAGCTTATCGCTCTCAGTTCTGAAAAACAAGAGAACTTGCGGCAAGAACATCTATGATTGTAGCAACCTTTCTTTAAAAAAAAAAAAAAAAGTTGATTTAAAATAAGATCAAAATCACAAATCTTTTCATTGAAAATCTATATTTTCAATCACTACTTTAAGATTTACTCTATGAATTTACATTAAATATAAAATGAAAACACTATGAATTTAAAATGCTGTATTTTCATATCTGTACAAAAAAAAAAAAAAAAATCCCATAATAAGGATTTAGCTGTAGCACATTAAACATTAACATAAATTAAAAACAGAAAACGTTGTTAAATTAAATTGGCGAGAATTATTAAAAAAAGATCTCATCACATATTTCGAGCCTTCTAACTTAAAATTTACTAACAAACAATTTAGACAAATTCGGTGCGTAAATCAGTAGACGTAAGCAGATAAAACACAGTTAAGGCTCCATTTACGACAGCTACAAACATTTGCGAAATTATTCTAAAATAAAATAAAATTTTTAAAACTATTGCGAGAATAATAATTATTTCTTTTAAAATTTTTTAATAATTTTCCTATAATTACAATGCTCCTAAAGATTAAGTTGAAAAGCTCATTCTCGTAATAAAAAATTCTCAAAATTAGAAAAAAAAAAAAACTAAAGCCTAATAAAAATATAAAAAGTGCTTTTTCAAATGCCAACAAATTAGGATAATGTTTTAATCTTTGGTGGGATTATGCCATGTCATAAACTAAATTGATGTTAAATGAAACAATCATATAAAAGCACATTCCACAACTATTTTCTTATTGACTTTGAAACAATAAAACCGTGACAATAATCCTAAGTAAAACAACACATCATGTGATAAGAAAATAGGGTAGAGGTAGTATTTAATAAAGATAAAAGTTGTTAGATGTAATTTATGGAACAAAAATAGATTGGAGCGAATTTTGTTACTACTATAAAGATGGAAGTCTTCTAACCATATGGCATGTGGGTGCCAATTAATCTAGTTGGAAAGAGTCTTGAAAGTTGCTGCTAAAGTCTTGAATTTGAATCCTAGTTATACCATAACAAAACTTCACTTTATGGACTTAAGTATGCAAAAAAAATTTTCTAACCTAGGGACATGTAGATCTCGAGGCTTGACTAATGTTGCTACTACTATGAAGATGACGAAAGTCTTCTAACTACGTGTGGATGCCAATTAATCCGAGCGATAAAAAATTTGAAAGTTGTAGTGAAGAATTTTGATTTAAATCTAAGCTTACACTATAATAAAGCTCTACTTTACGGACTTGGGTGAGAAAAAAAGTCTTCTAAGCATGTGACTTGTAGGTCTCGAGGCTCCACCACAACATCATGGACAAGTGGATCCTAAAATACCTTACAAAATATGGAACACATGATTGTATAAAAAAACGAATGATTCTTGGTCATGAATGAACTAACTATACAAAGTTGATCACTTAAAATCATGCCACGAAAAACTCAGCAATAAAAGAAAAGATTTTCTATGACATGAATGGCTTCTATATTATTTCATAATTAATGTGTTTTTCATCCAGAACTTTCTATGCTTTTATGAGCATATTAAGATAAACCATTGTGCACAAATTTTGATGTATTAACAATACTTCCATTGAGTTTTGAGTTTATCTTATATAAAATTTCTATACAACTCTGGGTGATGGCAATCAAGGTTTAAGAGGGTTTCTGATCAAACTTACCAAGTCAAATAAACGCATGCAGAACGATGCATCCTTTCAGAATAATAAATAAACAATAAATCAAAGATCCGGTCAAACACTAATAGATAAACTATTCTAGCTGTAAATGAATTCTGCAATGTTTTATGACGCTGGATAACCTTCAATATAAAGCATACCAGCTCAAGTCAACATTTTTTTTTCCCCTAAATTTCATTCTTTTTGTTACTCTAAATGTCCAAACCAAGGCACACTTCATTTAATCATAAAACCAAGAAAGATCGATCTCACCGTATATCATAATATTAAAGAATTCTGACGGTTAAAATCTTCATATCCAACATCAATAAGACAAAGTCCATCGGGTGGAGCAGGAGGAGCTGTGGCACGTCGGCATGTTGCATTCATCAGATTGAGCAAAGCATCTGCATCAGCACCAGCTGCCGCCTCTCTTATAGCTGTGGCAACAAGCACACGAACCATCTGAAACAGTCATCATAAGGAGTTAAGGGTACAACTTTCACCTACTAAGGTTGCCTTTGGACGCTAAGAATTTCAGTTAAAAAAAGACGTGAAAAAAAAGTTTGTAAAGCTCAAATTGAAGAAAGAAATTTCCTAATCAACCAAAAAATCATGGGATTTTATTTCATTCATCAATTTCCTTCAATTCAGACAGCTCAGCTCCATCACATAACCATGGTTCAAAATTTCAAATAGATGTAATATATTAATCAGATTAGCAAAAGTAGAAGTTTTGGATTACCTTACGCAAGAAACGATTTGCCACAAGTTCCACACACATCACCTTTATTTCTTCTTTGGAATCCTACAGATGAGAGGATAATATTCCAGACTGTTATCAGCATGCCATTGAACCAAGAAAATTAAACAATTTGCATCAAGAAAGTTCAGACGTGCTTTTCTCTGAACCAAGTGAAGACAAATGAATGATCAGAGAAATGCATAGACAATATATTCAAAGCAGGCACTTTTAATCATGTTGCAAAAACGACAGTCAAGACTGTGCTACCTTTGGCATTGGGGTGGGCACATATAGTTCAGTTCGATTCTAAATCTATCAGAATTTCAAAACAAACCAACACAAACAGGTCAGAAGTCAAGGGAACCTGAATAAATTGCTTGGTTTTGTTCAAATCTGCTTCAATTCGGCGTTAGCATTAGAGTTGGAAACAAAAAAGTTACTTGATTCTTTTCCATTTAAATCAGTTTTTTATTGGCTCAGTTTGATTGATTTAACATATATTAAATTTAGAAGAGGTTTCTTGGTTATATCATTGAAATCAAACCTTTATCTTCAATTAGATGAGTCAAAATACATCATGTACAACAAAATCCTTTTTTTTAAAATTTTAATTAGTGTACCAAAACCTCAAAACCAAAATAATTAGTTAATGAATACAAGCAAAATCAAAGTAAAATCAAACCAATCAAATTTTGAATTTGGTGTTGTTCTTCCAGCTAGGATTTGACACTCCCGAAGTACTGCTGTAGTATCCCTAGCAAACACGAATGCATCCTCGCTTAACTTAAAGGAGAAAATAAAAAAAACAAATTGAAAAGTAAAGGAAAAAAAAAACTAAGTCAAATGAAAGCCAACCACAAAATATTCCTTGTTGGCACCCAAATTACTGCATACTCACAAATTCATTCAGAAGTTAGCAAAAGATTAAACCCCACTCTTTCGCAAGCCATTTCAGGAAACATCATTATATAAGAAAGAAGCAGAAATCACTAATTTATTTAAATAGATTTGAAGATATAATCCACGTTAAGTAATTTCACTACGAACACACCCATTTGGTCACATCCTTATTGGTAGGAACCATGGTAATTAAAATGCCATGCTACTTTTATTAGTAGATCCTTGGGATAGACAATTGATAATGATGATGACCTTGATGGTAATGATAATGATGTATGCCAAGTGCTTGATTTGCATGCTATTCAGATCGTTATCTTAAATCTGATCTTGAAAGCTTTCATTTAATGCTTGAACCCTACGGCTAAACAATTCTTACTGCACCTACTATAATTACGCGTCTCTAAAATAACAAACACCATGGTACTTTTCATCAATACTTAAACCCACAATTAAATAATAAATAAAAGGAAAATACAAATCATCACATTAGCTCAACTGCTATCAGAAATTCTCTCACGCCATAATAGCTGCGAAAACAGATTTTTTTTATTCCTCTATAAGCTCATCAGAATAAATACTTTCTAATCCCAGATTATTCAATTCTAAGACATGATAAAAAGATATCAGTTCTACCAAGACAATTCATGAAGAAAAATGCCAACGTTAGCACACATGTCATAGTCTATAAAGATTTTGAACATGAAGTCTCCATTTCCCTTGTATTTTTAATGCCGAAATAAAAAAATAAAAAAAAATCAAGGCATACATTTCTTGACAAATTTGAACAGTAAATAAACAGAGACAAAAGACAAGGAATTAAAGCTTGTTTATCAAGTTCATAAAGATTCATTCAGACCCATGGTTAGTCGAAGTAACCTTGTTGATGCAAGGCAGCTTGGCTTCAACAGCACGAGCATGAAACACGAAACACTCTGTTGGTGGACCCCTGAATAGACAGGACAAAGACTAAGAAACTCGAGTATAATATGGAATCAACATTTCTTTTAATCTTTTCCATTTTCGGCTTAATATTTGGGTGGTGGAGGGGAGGTTGCAAAACATCAAAGAAAACTGATATCAACTGCAGCTAAATCTAAAATCTTAAGGCTATAAAAAAATGGCAGATATACTTCTATTTTAATAAAAAAGAACTAAAATGCTGCATATAGCTTCTAACAGGAAAAGCAATGAGCATCAAGCAATTACAGATGGTCAGTCTCCATAGCTTCAAATAGGTGGCAGGGAGTTTGAACCACCTCTGAACAAAAAATACAAGGACACAGCTAAACAATTTTATATAGAGAAAAATAAAATTGATCTCAGACTATTTAAAGGGATCAATGTGATCTCCTGCCATTTAAGAAGGGATCAAAACAGCCCCATTATAAAAAATAATGAAAATTTAGATTTTAAAGCATAAAAAATGAGAGATATTTTTCAAATTTATATTTACTTCTTGATTTTTTAGGTAACTCTAATTTCCATATACTCTTCTATCTTTTTTTACTTCATTAATTATATTGATAAAACAATTAAATTCTAAAAAATAATATTTTATTTCTTTAAGAAGATAATTTCAACAAAATTAAAATAACAGTTTTATAATTTTAACACTCTAGAACAAAAAATATAATTCAATATATTTCGTTACAATAAAATTAAAATAATCAAAAATCAAAAATCAACTCACTCATAAATCTGTACATCTTAAGCAATGTCCGTTAAATATAATTGTACCTACTATGCACAAGAAAATAAAATTAATAGAAAAAAAGAGTTATTTAGAAAAAAAATCAAGATATCTATATATATATATATATATTCTAAAATACCCTTATTTTAAACACCCTAAATCTTAAATTTCCACTAGTTAGATGGTGAGACTTATTTGATTTCTTTTTAAATAGTTCGAGAACTAAATCAGTCCTTTTAAATCATTGTGTTAATTAGCGCCCTAAGTCGCTATGTATGACTGAATACAAAAAAAAATGTGAGCCAGACGCATGGCAAAATAAATAAGCAAGAGACATTATGGATGGATGCGACAAAGAAGTTACCCATGAAACTAGAATTAAAGATCTTGGAATATAGGTACTCTTACGATAAATTAATGGAATTAATAAATATTATGGTTCATAGAAAAATAAATATTTTTGTGTTCAAGAAACTAAATGAGAAGACCAGAGATCAGTTTAAGTTTTAAACTTTGGTATTGAGATAAATAACTAGAAATGATGTAAGTGTGATTATAAAAGTTTGAAGGATAATGTTATAAATATTAATAGATGGAGATAATTATAACTTTAAAGATTATCGATACTAAGATTATCAATATTATAAGTGTTTATGCCCTCAATTAGGTTTGAATGTAAAAAAAATTTTTTTGGAATGAATTAGAGGGATTAATACAAAGATACCCTCTAAAAAAAAATATTTATTGGAGATTTAAATGATTTAAATACAAGTAGAGTAGAAGATTTTAAAAGTATTCACATTATAAATTTAACGACTAATAAAAGGTAGGACTATATTAAATTTTGCTTAATTTATGATTTTATAGTTCTATTTTATTTAAGAAAAGAGATGAACATATTATTACTTATAAAATGAATCTAGTAAAACATGATTGATTATTTTCGATAAGAAAAATAATCGTTAGATTGTAAAGATTGTAAGGTCATTCCAAGTGAAAACTTAAATACCCAACATCGATTATTCGTTATTTTAGATTTTAAATGATTGTAGAAAAAAAATTAAATCAAATTATTGTCCAGATTAGATGGGGACACTTAAAGAACACAAATAAAAATATTTTAAGAGCAAGCTACAAGATTAGAATTTGGATTGTTCATGGAAGCTAATATTATGTGAGAAAAAAAGCTAAAAAAGACAAAGTTCTTGAGAATCAAAAAAAAACTCTTTAATAAAATAGTTAAATGAGTCGAAAGAAAGAAAAGAAATAAGAAGATTGTTATAAAATTTGATTTAGATGTAAAACAGAATTGAGAAAGATATAAAGACTGTAGATTCTAAGAATCAATATATGATAAAAAATTTAGCTTTTAGTGACTTATATAATGACAGATACCAAAGAAGGTGAAAGATGTATAAATTAGCCAACCAAAGAAATAGAAGAAAGATAGCTCAAGTGAGGTGTATTAAGGATAAAATAATAAAATATTTTTTCTTAGAAAAGGATATTGAAAATATGGATGAGGTATTTTGATAAACTTTTCAATGAAGGATCGAAAGACGATTGATTTTAAGAACCTTAATACCCTAAACAAAAAATAGAAAATTTTATCGTTTATTAGTAAATTTGAAGTTGAGAAGTTTTAAAGAAAATGAAATGTGAAAAAATAAGAAGACCGATAATATTTCAATAAGTGGATGTTTAGGAGATCAAGAATTTCTTTACAAATCTTTTAATGTTATTTTAAAGACTAAAAGATAGATGATGGAGAAAGAGTTTGTTGGTTCCTATATTTAAGAATAAAGATGATGCACAAGAGTGTGCAAATTATGAGGAATTAAATTAATGTGTCATACATTAAAATTATGGGAGAGAGTAATCGAAAGACAAGTTACCATGTGATATAAAAAATTTCTCACAATCGCTTGATTTCATGCCGTAGATCTACTATGGATGCTATACATTTGTTAAGAGGTTTGATGGAGAAGCATAGAGAAAGTAAGGAGGATCTACATATGATATTTATTGATTTAGAGAAAGCTTATGATAAAGTTTCAAGAGATGTTCTTTGGAGAGTTCTAACAAAAAAGGAGTTAATATTGGTTATATTCAAGTCATTAAGGATATGTATACTGAGCTATTACTGTGTCCAAACACAAGGAGGATTGACAAAATATTTTCCTATTTCATTTGGATTACATCAAGGATCTTTTAAGCCCTTATCTTTTACTTTTATGGATGTTCTTACTAGCATTTATAAAGATGTACCTTGGTGTATGCTTTTGTCGATGACATTCTTCTTGTTGATAAGACTAGAGAGGGAGTCCAAGAGAAACTTGAATTATGGAGGTCAACTTAGAGTCTAAAGGTTTTAAGTAGATCTAAACCTAATAGTGTAATTTTAGTTGTAGTTCAAGAAGTGTCAGACATTAGTGAACAAGTCATTAATAAGAGTGAGTGATCAGATATTTAGCTCTATTGTTCAAAATGATGGTGAAATAGATGGAGATGTTATTAGTAGAATTCAAGTTGGATGGTTGAAGTGGAGGAATGCATCCGCCTATTGTGTGATAGAAAAGTTCCACTTAAACTTAAGAAAAATTTTATAAGATGGTGGTAAGACCAAATGACTTATGGTGCAATGCCACCAATAAAAAAGAGAAGCATAAGACCAAGTTTACAGAGATGATGATGCTGTGGATGAGTGGTTTTACTCTGAGATAAAATGCAAAATGAGTATGTTCTGGAAAAAGTTGAGTACTCCAACGGCGATAAGATTAGAGAGAGTCGCCTGGGATGATTTGGGCACATAAAGTGTCTACCGTCCGACCCTAAGCAGAGAGTAGACGATTAGATTTCATAAGAAAAGGCGTACCCAAAAGACCTGTTCAAGATAGAGTAAAAAACGACCCAAGATTGACCATACTTGAATTAAATGAGAATTTGACACATAATATGACACAATGGAGACAAAGGATTCATGTAACCGACCCCACTTAGTGGGATTAAGGCTTGTTGTTGTTGTTGTTGTAGAACTAAATTAGTCCTTTTAGATAGTTTGGGACCATTGTAGTTTTCATAGATAGTTGAGAGACCATTTTAATCCTTTTCTTAATTTATATATGATATTTCTCAAGACACAAAGCCAAATAAGCTGGTTGTGAATGATGAACTTTTTTGACAATTCCATCATTGCTTCTCACTAAAGAAGGGATAGACGATAGGAAGACAGCCATTAAGAAGAGAGTTTAAATGAAAATATTGTACATCAAATAGTGCTGATGACATTCATCTCAAAAAACAATAAAAAGCTATGACAAAGAGATCTATGACTAAATCCCATCTCTAAAAACAAAATTAGAAAAAACTTAATATTTACAAATCAATATTATGTTAGAAGACATGGTAAATTGGATACTTACGAGCTTCTAGAGGCTTTTGTATCCCGAGCAAAGACTCTATAGGACAACAACCTCCCCTCAACTGTCGTAACAGCTGGTTAACTTTATCCACACTGAAATTTGATGGTTTCATCGGTATGTCAACATTATTGATACAATTCTTTCCCCAGTAGAAAGCAGCACCGTCATCATCCTCAATATGTTCAGCCTGCTGCTGCAACAACCCATCAGCCTCATACTTGCTGCTTGAGCTGTCCATATGATTACTATTGACTTGAATTTGCAGACTATCCTCCAGTGGGAAGATGTAGAAGTATCGCCTCCACTTTGCAGCAAAATTTGGGTGGAAGGCACGGGAAACCTGTAATTGTTAATTTTTTTAAAGAATTTATGCATCCCTCATCATCACTGGACACTACAACAGAATCACAACAGCTGTGGACAATTAACCGGCAATTTGAACATATAAGAATAATGAAAACAATAATGTAAAATAAGATCGCTCAATATGCACTAAACTTTTATATAGCAAAAGAATAAAAGCAGAAAACAATACAAATATAGATTAAACATCATAAAAGCTTCAAGTTGTTAAATATTGTATTAAAATCATTCAATTTGGGGTAAATTGAAATCATTAGCCTTTCGTCAAATAATAAGGATGCTATGATGGCAAAGACCTACAAACTAGCAACAGCATTAATGTCCCTAGCTGACTAGTTACTACAAAGAAACAATGAATCCATAGTAGCTAAGTTCACCAAAGTAAAATACTTATACCCAGACAGTCACTGCCCAATTGCATCTGCCATTTATCAAGGGTCTGTAATCTAAAACAGTTACAAAGAAAAGAAATGTTCAGATATTTTAAATACTAAAAAACATATATTTCAGTCAATTTGTACAGCATTAAAAACAGATTGAAGTTAAAGGGCTTTCATCCTCCTCTAGTCCTCTGACTTCATAAACACATTTCATAGAAGTTGAAGCAATTTGGAAGCAGTTGTGCTACAGCATAGTGCTGCAGCTCCAGTGTCTACCTACCCATCATCCCTTATATTTTGATGCCAGTTTGTACCAGTGAAACCTGCCATGTTCCCACAAAGAAATATCAAGTACCCCTCTTGGCAAAAATTCATTAGAACGGACAACTTAAAATCATGAATATAGTCCATCAAATATCTTCACGCATTCAAATTAACTATAATTAGGCTGTAATCAAATATCACTGCAGTATATTTAAATTGCAATAAAAAGCAGTATTGAAGCAACAGTTCTTCAAGATGTAATGAAGCAATTAATGTTAACAAAAACTCAGCTCATCTTTTGAAGCAAGATAAGGGCACGAATCACAGTCTATCAAAAAGATTTACAAACTTGACTGCAAACTATAACAGCCACAAAACAAGGAGGTTTGCAGCAATAAATATAGCCAAAATAAGCCCTACTAGCAGTTGAAGATCTAAGGTTCATGTTGGTAATAAAAAACAACAAATTGCAGCATAATAAAAAAAAAATGCAAAATAGAAATGTTCACCTCAGAAATAAACAAAACTCTAAGTTTTCCTGGGGCTGCTGCATTGATAGCATCCTTCAAATCACTACATTTAACATCTTTCCTCCAGGTATCTGGTTAACAACACAAAATAGTGATGTAATATTTCAAGAAATGTAATGCAAGTGACTTGACAAATCATGAACTTTTTATTATAAAGGCCGTAATTCTACAGACATATATATATAATCCTATAATTTATACGTGTATAATTCACATCCCAATGCTGTAGTACAAATGTTTCCTTTCATAGGAAATTATTCTCCTCTTTTTTCAGCACCAATAAAAATGTAGTTGCGGCATGTTATTTAGCACACAATAATCACACCTCTGCAAGATATGAACAAGCTGCTCCATAAGTGAGCAACAAGAGCGTATAAGCACTGAGGTGGACACAATAATGCAGTAGTTTTGATGGCACATTTTCAACACATCAAATTTGTGATGTTTTAGACTTTTTTTTAAAGAAATAGAAAATGAAACGTTTTACTTGTGTAGCATATTATAATCATCACAAGATGTTTGCACAAAGTAGAACCACAATGCGTTAGATTTTTACAAAAGCTAAGCAGATGAAACTCATTACCTAATAGAGCCCAGTCTGCAAATGCTATTATTCACTTTCTTTACTTGTATGTCAAAGAAAACACTGATATCATCATCCCACTATTGCAAAAAATATGAAACAAAAACTCATAACTGCAAATGAAGCAAGGCTTTACATTTTTTGTTTAAAATAGAAAAAAATATTACTTGAGCATTTCTTACAAGTACTCATATTGTCTAAATTTGTTATATTAAAGTGAAAAATATCACTTTCCAAAGGTAGCTAAGAAAAAAAAAAGAGTATTTATTATCAATGAAGCCTCTTGTAGAAGATGGGCTTTTAAAATCACTATCTTTGTGAATTATCAAAGAAAAAATATATAAAACTATGGACTTGGGGAATAAATAGTGAATGGAAAAAAAGTAATGACATGTAAAACACCATAAATCAGACTAGTTGAACCTTAAAAGACTCATTCAAGTGATAACAACCACAAAATGAAAAGTAAATGAATACATTTGTTCAGTGTGACTGTTCCCAGCCATTGAAAAGCATATAAGAATATAATTGTACTTGCAGTTAACTCCATTTTTTTCATAACATGACCATATGCCCTCTAATGACAAAAGAAAAGGTATCGTCCTACATAGCACGAGCTGTAAAGTTCCACAATGAATTGATAAACATGTAAATCAAGCACAATAAAAGGTAGATTCAGCCTCAAAAAATGTTACCTCCTTTTATTTTTAAAAAGCTTAAATATCAAAGCATAAATATAATGTAGAAGAGATTTATCTCAAAAACATGCAACAACTTTCAAAATCTTTACCCACTAAACAAATTGGTAGCCAAATAATTGTATTACTTAAGAAAGTAATATGTATTATGGAGGCTTCTCTAATTGATCATTGATAAGATAAAATTAACGTGAAGAATAGTCCCTCATCAAGACTCAAATAAAAGTTGAATTCCAGACATAACAGTAGTAGTCCTTACATATTGTCTTAAGCTTTTTTGGTTGAGGGTAATCATTCACTAGTGTAGGAGGCTTTACTTAGGCGTGTTTAGAGCTCCACCTCATAACATGTAATATTCGAGTCAGTTATTTGGTTTAAGATCAAATAATGATGCTTGTAAATTGTTGTTTCTATGTATCTTAAGATTCTATCTTAGTCGAGCAAGATTTAGAAGTGACCGAGTCATCTCTACATAATTGAGTGGACCCTCGATGGAATATATTTAGTGGAGTTGAAAACATTTTGAGAGAGACTAATGCTAAATGTGAAGGGGAGATTGTTTAGCTGCACATAAGCTTGTGGAACAGTTCCACATTGAAAATAAAATAAGAGTTAAGTTCCCAATATTAGTAGCCCATAACTATTGACTTTTGTTATTGGGGTGTATGGGTGTTCATCCATAAAAATGTGGTTGTTTCTAATGTAGAAGTTCATAAAAAACAACAAAATAAAGATGATCTCAGAGAGCATAAATGTATCTTCGTAGGGTAGTCATCATCCATTCAAAAAGAATAAAACAAACTTATTATCATTCTACTTCAAGAAAAATTTTTAATTCAAAAGATGTTATATTTGATGAAAAATAATGCTTGTTTAACCAAAGAATGATACTCAAAGCAAAAATTAGTATAATAAATATGATGTTTGATTGTTTTCTCATTAAGCATTTAAACAACTAATCATGAATAACAACAATCACCAAATGACCTATCCAAACTTAGGCTCTATCCCTAGAAGTGAACATGTACATGTCAACACACTTTTTATCCAACCATCACAACTTTATACAAGAAGGTCGTGAAAGGTCCAAACTCACTTGCAAGGTCAAGACTCTAAACCTATACCATGTACCTCACCTACTTCTCCGTTTGTTTTTTCTGTTAACAAAATTGTTCAACTTGTTCCAAAATACATTAAACATCTATCCAATAATTTAATTCATATTCATTAAAATTTCTCTCATACAAAAAAGTTGTTCTCATAAAAATCAATACTACTGAAATTCCACAACCCCACTTGAGGCATTAGAAAATCAAAATTGGAACAAAGTTATGAGTTTCATTCCTACAAGCAGCTCCACCACTCAGCTTCACTCCTGTGCTCGCACTCATGGTGCGCTCTCATCTCACTCCAACATTTGTGCCTTGCTAAGAGTGGTTGTCACTCACTTTCACTTTACCCCCACCACAGTCATGAGTTTCATACAAGAAATGCTTTTCACAGAAAAGGAGTTTGTTGTAGAGGTTTCATGTCTCACAGGAGGAGATCTGCAGCAGCTACAAGAAAAACGAAGTGGAATATGAATGGGATCAATGAAGCAACAACAAAGAAGCTTCGCAGGATCTGGCAGTAGAAGTAAATCTGCAATCATCGTTGCAGCGGAGAACAACAAAGTGGAATATGAATGGGTTCAATGGAGCAACAATAAAGAAAGTTCAGGTGATTTGGTGGGAGAAGTAAGTCTATTATAGGGTTTCGTGTGTTTTAACGGGGACAGAGAGAACAACAAAGGCGAATATTTATGATAAAAATGTTTTATTAGTAAGTTTAGGATGGTATTTCTGTAAGTATTATTTTAGAGACAATTACATACATAGCATTCAAAATATAAATATTTACAAAACTAACACCCTCTTACTTTACTTTTTCAAATTCTCACTCAAATTTTGAAATTCACATTAAAACCCCAACCAAAATTTTTCATTTTTATCAAATTCCAAATGGTTTGATCATAGCAAATGTAAATACATAAACTCATTAGTTCAAAAAAAAAAATGAAGTGGATGTTAATTATGTAAATACATGGGTTTTGTGCTATGTATGTAATTATCCCTTATTTTAAATGTGTTAGATATGAAATAAAATGTTTTGAGTGGTACGTAAATCCCCATAATTTTGTCTTGATAGCTTGTACAGTTGTACTATTTTTTTGCAGCTAGAATAACTACTACTTGAGAGAAATCAAAATGACATGGCTTAGTTGCTAATTATACAAGCTGGTTGACATAACTTTACATCAAATATTTTAATTAACATAATAGTCTGCAATTTTCAAGATACGTGGTTTAATTATGTCATAAACACTTCAAGATAAATCCTCCTATTTGTCAATGGACTTCACATTAATGTACCAAATAATAACCATCGTTGAGTCATATACATTGCAAGCCAAACTTGGCATTAACTTGAGCTGATTGAAGACAAAATGTCAATTGTTTTCTTTGAACTACCAATTTTAAGATTTAGTTAGAAATTTGTCATGCTTGATTTCCACATCATAGTTGGACTTCTCCGTACATTGAAGCACATGTGCTTGTCAACTTTAGCAAGAAATTTTCAATGTCAACTTAGACGATGATAATATGTATATATGATGGGTAGTCCATAATTCAATTTAAAATGCATGCATTAAAATTTTCTGGTAAAAAATAAAAATTTATCCAATTATTTTTCATTTGTAATAAGATACAACAGAACTGCTTTGGTTAAAGAATAATAAGAAAAATAAAATCATGATTAAGATCAGTGATGATGAGTTTATACTGTAAGTCAAGGCATATTATCCATATTGCTGTTTTCTTTCTCACTTTCACATCATCCAAAAATGTTGGAATTCAAAATATTTCTAATCCCATAACTTTTTGATAGGAAAACTATCATCCTCTAATAATTTCTAGTATTACTAAAATCCATTGATTGAAAATTCGGTATTACATGGAAAAACTTCTTGCCTTATCTTAACCAAGTTAAACAAATTAATGGTTCCTAGAACTTGATCGCACTGAATTAACAGAACTACATCGAAAATCCTACAGCTGTATACTAGCTTACATGGAAACGGTTGCCTCCCGTGAAGCCCAATTCCAAAACGTCGCATACTAAAGTCTTAAAAGTCATCATAAGGAATAGTAGCTAAGAAAGCTTGATTAGGATAACCTAAAATCAAATACGGCTCAATTATTTTATCCAAACATAATTCATAGAATAAAGGAAACAAAAGAAAGTATTGAAATTGGTGAAACAGAAATGGGGCTAGGTTTACAATATAATGATTAAAAAAATGAGTACAAGAAAAGAAATGAATAGATCTATAACTGACAAAAAGAACAAACTTGTTGAAGAGCAGTCACCCCTTTGTCGGTGCGTCCAGCTACAACAGCGCAACCTTCTACTGGTAATGATCTTTCCATAAGCTGCTGAGCTTTCTTTTCATCAACAAAACTACCAAGAGACTTCTCTACTAATCTGAAAAAACATAGTTCAAAACATGAAATACTATTTAAACATCAAAACCAGACAGCTAAAAAGTTTAACAAACCCTTGAACGGTGTTTAAACCAGGCTGTTTTTGCCATCCGTCAAAAGAACCTCCATGGTATGACAAAACAATCTTGAAGGTTATTCTTTCCCACCTGCCCTTCCTTTTTTCAGAGGGTACATTCACCGGAATGGATTCCGCATCACCATGACAGTATTCTAAGGCAATCTTTGATTTGTTTTTCTGCAAACAGAAGTTATGGGTAAAACTTATACCCCTGATGAAGAGAAAAAGGTGTAAATAAGAAAAATCAACAGGTATTATATTCTCATCAAAATAAGGAAAAATCCTATTGGCCTTATATAAAGATGATCCTGAAAAAAGTTTAAATGAGAAGACTTAGCTTTTAGATTCTCAACCACAATAAATTGACCTAAATGAACTTAAAACACGATAGCAAATAGAAAACAAAATATGAGGTTGTGCCAAGCAGTGTAATCAGCAGACATTTCAGTGACAGCAGATGTTCACGTGCAGACGGTGGAAATAATAAAAAAGAGTTGACGGAAAAAATTTATGATACTAAATTATCATGCAAAATGTTCCTAAAAAGTGTATACTTCAACTTAACATTAATAATTGATATGACCCTGAAAATTCTACAAGACAAATCTTGTTGTCATCGATTCAATCACAGATCAAATTATCAATCGACTCTTAAGCATGGAGTCTTTATAGTCAATCAGCGTCTTGTGGCCGGATCTAAAGCCAAGATCTCATAATTCCGACTTGACCATTAAAATACACAAAATACATCATATGATCAAAGGAATCATTTTGAGTCATTCGATAGAGAGGAGTGGTTTAGATTTTGCATGTATTTATAAAGGCACTCGCCTAATAACTTCAATCCGCCCAACCCTGCGGCGCATCCATTCTCGATCCACGCGACCCACTCAGCCGAACCAGCGACGTGCGATCCGGGGCCCGTGTGACGCTCGACCTGCGTTCCAAGCCCATCACTGAAACATTTCAGCGTGGTTTTGTGCCGCTTCTGACCGTAGGCACCGTTATTTTACCTCCTTCCTTCCCCAGCCACCTAGCTGCAATCAGCGTAAATGTTGGATGAGTCCATAACCGGCCTTGCGCCCGTCTGTCCATCCTGCGTGACTTTCGTGATCATAATCACCTATGTTCTCTCAAAATGTATGGTTAATAGGCCGAAATTTTATTGAAGAATCGCTATTTTCAAGTATTCGACATATATATTTTTGTTGGATGATTGAGATAAAATCAAATAAGAGACAACTGATATGCGAAAATTCTACTCGAAGTATGAATCTTGATATCAATCGATTATCAAATAGCGATATCAATTATTATCAATCGACTTAAACGTGGTGTTTATAGTCAAATCGGCGTCATGTGGCCGGATCTAACAAGCCCAAGATCTCATAATTCCGACTTCATTTGAGCATTCATATACACAAAATACATCATATGATCAAAAGAATCATTTTGAGTCGTTCGATGGAGAAGTGGTTGGTTCGTTATATTCTGAGGCGTCTTCTATAAATAGCAGACGTCGCTCCTCCATATAAATAGCCTCATTCTTCGTATGAGAGGAGGTCAAGCAAGAGAGGAGAGTTAAAACTTGAAAATCCTGCGTAATCGTCGCACTCGATGATCGCTAATCCGTTGGTTACAAACACCATTTGGCCAGTCGGTAGTCATCGGCCGATCCTTGCCATCAATCTCGTCACCGGTCGCCACCCGACCGTCGCCACGTTCGCCGTCTTTTATCGCTCATCGCCTCCGGACCACCGCCGCCAGCTGCCGTCCTACATCGTTGTCCTGATCCTCGACCATCTTCGCGGTCCATCCACGACCTTCATCGTCGGCGACCCATTGTTCCTTCTTATATGATTATTGTTCGATTTTGGGATTCTATTCGCCCTTTCTGATTTTATAATCCAATATCCTTATACTCAAAACAAATACATAGTGGAAGATTTCTTCTCCTGATTTTCTCGAGATTTTTACGTAAAATTACAGGTTTTCTTATTTCTTTAAGTACATGTGTGTGTATTCACTCTTCTGTGATTTTTAGCACGCAATATAATGAATATATCTTTCAAATTGAAAGCACTCATCATCAACAACATCTAAGTTTGATCACATTGAATTGTTAAGATTAATTTTTGCACTCATTTTGGAGTATTCGACATGCTCCAAAACATATTTGATTTGGCGTACAATACTTACAAGGAAATATCCAAGAAGACTTAGGCTGAACATGGGTGGATTAGCTTTAAGCCCATATTTTTTAGCTTTAGTTATGTATGTTCTTACTAGATATTTACAATAGAATGTACATTGGTGTATGCTTTTTGCTGATAATATTCTTCTTGTTGATAATTCTAGAGAGGAGTTCAAGAGAAAATTGAATTATGGAGGTCAACATTAGAGTCTTAAGGCTTTCATTTGAGTAGATCTAAAATAAAATACATAATGTAATTTTAATTATAGAACATTTAGTGCTGGGGTTGTGACAATGGGTAATCAAGTCATTAAAAAGAGTGAACATTTTAGATATCTCGAGTCTATTGTTCAAAGTGATGGTGAAATAGATGGAGATGTTATTAATTCAAGTTGGATGGTTGAAGTGGAGGGATGCATCAGGCCTGTTGTGTGATAGAAAAGTATCACTTAAACTAAAGAAAATTTTTTATCAGATGGCAATGAGATCTCCAATGCTTTGTGGCTCAAAATATTAGCTAATAAAAGAAAAACACATATTTAAGTGAAGTGTTGCAGAGATAAGGATATTCAAGTGGATGAGTGGTATTACACTTACAGATAAAATACAAAATGAACATATATATATATATATGGTTGGAATAGTTCTAGTGATAGATAAGATTAGAGAAAGTCTCCTTAAATGGTTTGGTCGCATAAAACGTTGCCTGTCCGATAGCCCAGCTAAAAGAGTAGATGTATTAGATTCGACTTATGTTAAGGAAGAGATGGACCTAAAAAGGCTTAGCTAGGAAGTATAAAAAATGATCTTATTTTATTAAAATTAAATGAGAATTTGACACTTAATAGGACAATAGAGAAGAAGGATTCATGTAGCCGACCACAAATGGTAAGATAAAGGCTTGTTGTTGTAATGTCACTTTCCTAGTGATTGTTCCATCCGGTAACATGAGAGGTCAACATGCAACAAGAACGAATCCTTATGTGCTTGATGAAAGGAACCTCAAGTTTGCAAGTGTTTGGCCAGATCCAATTACACCCAAATAACTTGAACAAAATGAAAGAAAAGAGAAAATATTGATCATTAAGCTAGAGTAAGACGAACTAAAAATTCATCACAAACATAAAGTTGTACATGGAAGAATGAAATGACAACATAATCCATCCATTGTTTCATGTGTAAATAATAGAATACATTTACCTTAGCCATCACTAAAGTTGTAAATGAGCATGATATAACAAAACTTTGCTTACGCTCTATCCATTAATCAGTGTTCATATGACATTCATGTTCATTAATTTTCAATATTTTTTTGTTTAGCACAACTCATTATTATTTGATTTGTTTGCATTCAGCTCCTTGATAACTCATCAAGATTAATGTGTCTTATAGAGTTAGACACAATTTCCTTGGTCTTTTCACAATCTGATATCCAAATTATGATAGTATGTCAAGGTGTCAATAATTGATCTAATGCAAAAAAAGCATGTTCTAGTTGACACGATTAATTTTTTAGTCCGCGTTGGCCTAAAAGTTTTAATTTTTCAAATCGGGTTTGGACTAACCAACCAACCCAATTTTGACACACCAACTAGAGATTGACCAACCAACCCTAAAGCGACTCAATTTTGACTCAATTTGACCTATAGATCTAATTTGACTCAAAATTGACCTAAAACATGTCTAAAGGGTCACTCGAATCATATTTGGATCAATTTTTAGTTTGATAAATGAATCGAAGTTTGAATCTCACATATTCAAGTCAATTCAAGTCACCCAAACATAACCTATTGACCCAAATTGATACCCCAATAATAGATGGTTTGATTAACTGCTCACTAGATCTGATTAAATCACAAGCCCCACTTAAAAGGATTCCACTTCTACGAAATTAAAACTCTAAATGAGAGAATGTTTCTAGCATCTTTTCGAGTATACCATTTGATTTTGCTGAGTAATTGGCATTTCATGCCAATGCAGCATATCACCTTTAGCTTATATTTAGTGGTAGTAGCCTTCTCTTTCAAGTGCATGTTCAATTCTAAAGGTATTTCTTGAACAGAGAGTAGATCATCCATCGACCATAAGGGTATCAATAATTGACAAGACTAACGACCTAAAAAAACTAGATTCAAGTTGATCCAATTAATTTTTGAGCGGAAGTCTAAAAATTTGACCCATTTAATTTTCAAGCTAAGTTTGGATTGACCCGCTAACTCAAATTCGATTAGATTTTAGCACGTCACCCAAGATTGTCTTGAATTTAACCCAATTTTGATCCACAAATCAAAATTTGAATCAATTTAACTAAAACTACATGTCCAAATGGTTAACTCGGGTCTTGTTTGAGTCAATCGAGTTGAAGGCAATGAGGTTTGGATCAAAAATCTAACACATTTAATAAATAGATCAGGTTCATATCATACTATTTGAATCAAGTCAATTTCAAACCCACAACCCATTTACCCAAATTGACATCGTGGGATCGAAAACCACGACATCTTTGGAAAAAGGAAAAGTTGTTTAAGTGTGGGTGATAATTTGGAAAGCGGATGAATAGTAGAGACCTTACTGAGATTTCGTTCTCATTTGGTGAGAACTTTTTATATCTGGTTAGGGTTTCCATAGCAAAGCGCATAGTTAATTACACTACGTCTTGAGAGCTTTCGATTAAAATTTGGTCGATGAATCGTTAAAGAGCGAGTATATAATTGCGATGAGTGGAGTTTAGAACTTATGAAATTTATCATTTTAACTTAAAACTTTTGTGGGGAACGATGGCAGTCGAGATCGTAGTTCGTCATCCATTTGTCGCGATCCGGTCCAAGTCGGAGGAGGTAGTCGACCCGGTACAGAAGAATCGCTTGTCGACACATGGTTCGTCGTCCGAGGTGTCGCTTGTAGACTGCAGGGTGGAGTTTGTCTAAGGGGACAATATAAGTCAGCCTTATTGCATAGAACTTTTTCTTGCGAAATCGATTCTACATTTACTCGAAAAGCCGTTAAGAACATCTGACACTGGTGTAAATAATTAGTGGTGTAATGCTCAGCGTGCACCGGTCGGAGAACTCGGTCGTATCATTTATGTGGTCTTATGTCAGAAACCATGAGACGAAGGGACGGTAGCGTCGCTACACTTTAGGAATATTTGAGTGTGAAGGTAGTTATGTATTTAATTTGGACGTTAATTTCTTTGTGAGCAAAAGTTTTCTTAATTTGTCACGAAGACAAGAATTGCGGAGGGTGAATTGATTTTATTTATTTTTTTATTTTTTTATTTTTATTTTTAAAGTTAAATAATTAATTTCATTTTTTTTTATATATTTTTTGTATTTTCTTTGAATTTTGATCATTTTATGATTGATTTTAGATTTGAATATATATGATCGTTTATCGTTGAAATTTTAATTATAATTCATTACCGATCACAGGGTTAATATCGATTGATAGGCGTCATACTTTCTCCGTTTACGAGGAGGATCGGGTAAATTCTCGAAGTATAATCGCTAGCGTAAAACTTTCTAGTTTGAACGTAGGATCGGGTTTGGGACTTTTCTTCACGAGAATTTGAATTTTAAGTATGTTAGTTAGTTCGTATTATCTTATATGACAGAATTAGCTTCTCACCGAAATTAGGTTTTGTTAGCCGGACGGTCAGAAGCCAGCAAGGATTATGTATTTATATTTGACTTGATTTATCTGGCATGAGTTTGATATAGGATTTTTAGGTTTTGTTACGGGCGGTCAGAAACAAAGGGATTATAACATCGATTCTTTTGTTTTATTGCTACATGCATGTTTTGAAACAACTGATCATCTGATCATTCTTTAAAATGTTGTATGGCATTGAATGTAGGAAATGTATGTTGATATTCTGATTTTTATAGCATTTTGGGTTTTTAGCGACCAAAGGATTATGTAGCATCTGTTCTCATCTTGAATTTGAGCATTTTAGAAGCTTATTGACAGTGTGGATCGAAGTCTAAGATAGATATAAGCGTTGATTGAGAATATCTTAAATGTTCATTTAGAACAATATACTTTTAAATCATGAAATGAAGCGAGGATATAGATTTGAAATAAATCGTTTAGGCGTATAATCATATGTAAATGATAAAACTAAAGTGGATTTAGGCGTTGTTTTGAGCGTCAGCCTCGCTTATGTATAATCAACGTAGAATGAAAATAATTGATTTGGAAGCTTATATGAATGTAGAACAATGAACTAAAGTGGATTAAGGCGTTGTTTTGATTTAATACCTCTTTATAATATAATCAATGACGTAAAGTGAAAATAATTGATTTGGAGGCATATGATCGTATCTATCAGATTTATTTCTCTTGAAAGGGAAGGGAATATAAAAATATGAGTAGATGTCGTATTTCGTTTAAGAAGTGGATTAATTAAAATTCACTCCCATAGATCTGCTCGTAAGAGGAGACCTTGGCTAAATTAAATTTATTAAAGAGGTATGTGAACTTTCTTTCGCACTGAAAGGGATAAGGATCTGTGAGAGCATCTGCGTCGTCGTATTACATGACGTAATGTCGCGTCGTAGATGGTTCGCTACGTCAGATTTATAATGAGCGTATGTGTCGAGATGATAGCCGTAGATGAGAAAAGGGGTAGGAAAATCATAAATAAGAATTATTCAATAAATCCAAATCACGCCTTTTTCTCGTTCTTTCATTCTCTCCGTGATTTCACAATTTGAGTTCTCTCGAAACTTGTAAGAGAGGCTAAGTTGTGTCGTAAAGATTTGTAAGTTTTACCTTCTCACTTCGGCTTTTATATTTTCTTGGTATTTTTTATGATGGATGTCGTATCGTATGATAGATTTGATTCATTTCATGTGTGTTTTGATCCTACTATGTCATGTATGTATATAAATCGTGTGGAAATAATGATAAAGTGGGGGAGAAAGCACATGTTTGAACGTATACAGGGTGTATTTCATATCATCATTTCATGTATGTCTTACTTTGATATACCACTTTTTTTTTTTTGTGTTTATGTCATTGTAGATCGATGTGAAAATGGATATATGAATTAAAGATAACGTGTTAATTTAAGCATGTGTTACGGCGAATATCTGATAGCGTATCAGTAGGTGGGGTATTAGTCATAACAATACATGTCGCATAAGCGTGGTAATTTTGTATTTATTACATTTACACATCGCGTATTAAAGGTTGAAAGGGGAACATTCAAGAAACAAACATGAATAGTTGTTGCGTAGGTCATAAGTGAGTGAAAATTGAGTTAAACTGCGTATATAAAAATATAAGCATTTTTTACCACTTTCCCCTTTTTTTTTTTAAATTTTTGCGTGACCTCCGTCGTCCGCAAGAACAAGAGTTTATATCCCTACGTGGGCAGAAACGTGCATGGTACAGGCAATGCGCCCTGCAGCGAAGGCGTCGTGGAAGGTTAGCGTGTCTGATTCGTGGCGTTTAGACGGCGTGGGCAAATCTATAAATGGTTCCGCTGGCGTTGAACGGCGTGAGCAGTACTATAAGAAGCATATTTCTGGCGTTGGAGCCAGCGTGACATCTTTATCCGAGTTTCCAGCCGCGTTGGAGCGATGTGGGCGGTCTTTTAGCAGCATATTCGCTATGCGTTGGAGACGGCGTGAGCAGTCTTTTATCCTGAAGTTTCCGTAGCGTGGAGCGATGTGAGCGGATGCCTTATAACGTATTTACTGCGTTAGAACGGCGTGAGCAGTACTTATCATGTTTCCAGCCGTAGCGTTAGGAACGTGTATGACTGCGAATGCTTCTATAAATATTTCCACGCCGCGTTGGAACGGCGTGAGCAGTCTTTATCATGAAGTTTACGTGGAAAACGAGCGTGATATGGCGGCGTTTAAACAACAGGACAGCGTGAGCAGTCTTTATAAGTTTCGATGTGAGCAGGTTACTTATATGACATATTTAGAAACTGCGTTTGCGTATATATTTGCATACGTATTTAAAAAACATCCTATCTGGCGTCATTTCGTAAATATTATTTCGAATTTTTGCGTTTGAAGCATTCAAATATAGCAAACTAATTGATTTCTCTTAAGATAAGAAGTTTATAGCCTTATACTCGTGAATAACAAAATGATCGATTCCCCAAGAAGAGATTTTTCAAGCATGGCCTTTAGACGACAAAGTAACAATTTTCCCCCAGATAGAAATATATTTTCAGCATGTATGCCATTAAGCAAAAATGATTGATTCCCCTTAGAGAAAGAAATTTTTAGCATGCATACCCATTACAACAAATTAATTCATTTTCCTTTAGGTAAAAAAAGAAAATTTCAGCAGAGAAATGTTGGGAATTTTTGATCGCTTTTGACAAAATGATCAATTTCTTCTAAAACCAATTTTCAATTTTCTATTTTTCCAACATACTTTAATGAAACAATACACTTGATTTCAAGATAAATGCATAGAGCATAGCAAGCATCATGATAGACTGGGATTTAAACCGCAATAATTTGAAAACTCCTTTTTAATTTTAGATTTCAACTCAATCATGTGCAAGAGGCATAATGTACCATTTCTCCGTAAGAAATCAATTTTGAGCAAGATGAACAAATGAAATCTATAGGAAGCAATGAAGCAAGAAAAATGGTTGGGCCATTATCAGCATTTTGAACAAGATAAACACCATAAAATCCGTAGATAATAGGAAATAAAATGAGATTTGGGCCATACATCATCAAATCCCTAAAGAAACTCTTAGCATGATCCGAGCATAAGATATAGCATATTCACAAAAACCTAACTTCAGAAGCTCAAATGCATAAAACAACTTAGGGTTAGAGAGAAACAACTGGAGGTTTGAATGCTAAGAGGAAAGGAGGAAAAGGGGTTTGGTTAGGGTTGGTAAGGCTCATGATCCCCTTCGGTTCTTCAACGTGCGAATGAGAGGAGGAAGGAAGGAAGAATCGTGAGAGGAGAAAGAAACCAGGAAGTTCTTTCGTCTGAGGAGGAAGCCGTCTCTAGAAACGAAAGCGAAAACAAGTTTAGTGAAGAGAGGCAAAAACGAAAGAAGAGGAGCTCTTGAGGAACCGTCAGCGGCAGCCAGTCGAAGGAGTCTAGAAGGGAAACCGTCACGAGGAAAGGCAAAGCGAGGAAACGAGAGGATGTCGAATGAGGTCGTTTTAGCCTTTAGGCAAATCGCTCCTTTCATTGGCTAAGCAATAATAAAATCGCGGCAGCAGGTTAGGTAGGGATTGGCGGGATTAAGTACTTAGCATTAGTCCTTTAATTATAATTTAATATTATTTTATATGATATTAATTTATGCACTAAACTGATATGGGTGTCGATTTAAGTTGTTTGGTATGCGACGAAGGCCGATCAATTCGTGATGGGCTGTTGAACAATGTCGGCAATGACGGTCGGGGATGAAATTAGGTCTAAATTATGCGGCGGCGTCGCATTGAATTGGCCGATGTTCGTGCACACTTTGCCGATTAAGCGGAAGGTGTCGTTTGATAGGTTTTGACATTTTCGGACGGCGGCGATTTGTTTTCTTGAGCGGAGTGGTTTAGGCGTCGTCGAGGCTTCCGGAACTTCGATATCGCCTAATTTCATGATAATTTGATTTTAATTATCCGTCGATCTTAATTGATTCAAAATTTTCCGATTAATTCATTTTAATGTTTTCGACGATTGCCGTCGAATTAAAACGAATTTGACGGGATCATGGACAAGGATTTTAAAATCCACCTTATTTATTTAATTTAATGTGGCATATAGTAGGTCAACAATGCCCCAACAACAACATGATGGAGCTTTAATCGCGTGTTTGTTGTACACTGACTCTTTCCTCTTCTTTATTCTTGTCATGCACTCTTTGTATCCTTGCGTTATTTGAAGAAGTATCTTATCAAATTTGCGCAGTTGATCCATGCTTATTCACTAATGCGATTATTCTTTAAATATTCATTTGTTGTATAACCCTTTCTAGAAAATGTTCCACCTGGAGATCATCTGTTTGACTTCCCACGAGCGATGTCATTTGGTCTATGATTGATTCACGACCCCAACAATGGACATTTTCTAGATGAAGCAAGATAACGACATGTCGCAAGGACGCGGATATATTTCTTTCTTCACGCTCTTCCGATTGCTCAAGACGCTCGATTCGTGAATCCTCGAATGACATCAAGTTAAAATGCAGTATAATCCTCAGATATCACCGCTGATCAGTGAGTTAAGTTATGTGAAATTCTTCAACCACCGACATCATCGAGCAACAGGCAATCACGCTTACTTACCATCTGAACTACAATGCTCATTAAGTGGCTCGAGACCGCCCCATGATTCACGGTTCAAGAAAAGGGATATGTTACTGGGCTGATACATTCTTCGAGTTCACAAGGACGCGTCAGTTTAGAGGCAATTTATGCTTCCATATTGATTTCAACATTCCTTCCTCATGGATAAGAGGCTTTATTGAGGGGACGGAGCAATACTTGTTGGATCGGCAGAATTAACCATTACATTGAGTGATTTGCGTGATCGCCTTCCTATTATGGCAATCATTATGAAGAATACATTCCTTCTGATGAAGAGCTTTTTTCAGGCTTTCTCATAGAAAGGCGAGATGATTCTACCCTCAATTTATCCCGCCTTGCTTAATCACTATCGACACTTATGAAGTCACGGCTACCCATGCTCACAGTAACCATGCCTAGATATTTGGATCTAGCTTTCTACGAGAGGATAGCTTTTATTGCTCTTCTCTTTTATTACATGACCCTTCGAAATGGGTATACGCTTTGGTGGTCATTTATCTGAGGATATTGTCCTTTTCATCATGGGCATCTTTCTCCACGATCCGGTATGGGAAGATTTATTTTAGCTTTTTACTGGTTGTGTATCTTTGTCTTGCCCATCAAGGAGGATCTATTCGCTCCAAAGACCTTATTGGCGCAAGATTTCCCAAGGTGAACGCTCTTCCTTGGCTCCACCTCTTGCTAGATATGTGGTTTTAAAATTATTTCGAGGCTAGCTCACTGAGTACATGATTTGATTCTGCCTCTACAATATCCATGCGATTCATATTCACGCTCATGGGGCTTTGCTTGTTTAATGTCCCTCATATTTCTTAGAGCTATCCCATAGTCATGCAATTGTCACAAGCCTCTTCTATTTTCTGAACGGATACGCTTATTTTTCTTCGCTCCTCATTTAGTTGATAAATTCAATCTCATTCATCAGGTTGCAAATCTACCTCCTACGAGGAGTTGATATGGATGGTGACCAGAGGCGACACATTTTAACTCCAACGACCGATTCTTGCCGATCGGAATACTTTATTAGATAATGCCATTATGTTATCGATCCGTCGCTTATTTTGAAGGATATCAACCAACGGTTTCGAGCTGATTTTCGCGACCGCTATGAAGGCGACATTCATTCCAGGCGATCGACGCCGCCGATGGATGCGCTCCTCCGAGACTAGATTACTCTTCAATGATTTGGTTCCATTTGCGTGTTTGGCACAAACTGATTCGCCCCGCTCCTCTCACCATAATGAATTAGCTATACCGCTTAACTTGGGTACGCTTATCTTTTTGACCGACTTGAGCGTGAGTCAGAATATGAAAAAGCGCGAAGACTTGAGCCTCGAGGCAACAGCTCGTCGCAGAATTCAGAGTATGATCTTCATGTCTCTTATTTAACCTTTTATTTAATTCCTTCCCTTTATTCCTAACATAATGATGTTTGCATTTTCTCAGGTGATGTGAGAGAGGGCGTCAATCAACAACGGAATAGTTCACTTCGAGTGACTCGAGAACCTTCCGCTAGTTAGTATGAGGTACCATCTTCATCTCATCGACAAAGACGCCCTCGTATGAAGATCCTCCAAGAAACTGACGGTCATTTATTCCACGACGCTCTTAACTCCAAGAAGCAAATCTAGGCCAAGAATGTCTCCGCATGGAGCGCTTTCCTTTGGGGATTTTGAGTTGATCTTCCCGAAACATGAACCTCTTGCTCCAACCACAATGCTCCTTTGTGGATCTAGCTCCTTATATGGGTTTCTTTCCTAGCTTCTATTCCTGAAACATCGGGATGAGACCAAGATTACTTGAGGCTATACCTACTACGATGAAACCAGATAGTAGTGTCATAACGCCAACTACCGCCATCGTTTGAAGGAGTATACCTCAAGTGGGCTTTTAATCGCATGACATGATAACTCCTCTTTTTTTTTTTTTTTTAACATGTCACTTACCTTTCCTCATCTTCCTCTGCTTTCTAGAGCGGGCCGACACTCTTCGAATTATCGAACGCATCACATGCGAATCCACGAATGAGCTGATTTGAAGAGAATGTGACTTTCTTACGCGAGTCGATCTCTGTTGGACCGCTCGCCCAATATCATTCGACCGCTTTTCAAGAGACGCCAACATAGGTTGACTTCCGCTCACTTTGGGTGAAGAATGCGCTTATTGGGAGGCTTTATGTCGGGAGGTCAATTCACCCAATGAAAAACCTTGGCATAGTCACAAAGAGTTTCATCGTCGAGAGAGCGCGAAGACTCGCGAGAAGCTACCGACTTTGCTCACGATGAATTCAAAAGAGCTCTGTTTTAAGCCTTCATGGTGAGTCTCGACATCGGGGCCCAAATTGAAAGCATCGCCAAAATTCAAGCCTCGAGGGAGCTCAAGCGTGTCATGCAAGAGTGACTGCAGCATATGATAAACAACTCACGAACAGAGGGAGCAACAATGATTCGCACCTATCGCCATGGTCGATGCGCAACCGAAATAGAGGATTTACAAACCCGAGATGGAGAAGTGAGGCTCTTGTTATTATCATCTCGCCTGAGACCTACGCCTCGTCACCTTGATGTATTTTCTCTTTACTTTATGTCATCTCATATGTACTTGTGCAATTTTCATGAATAAAATCTAGACCAACAATCATGTTGTTTCATGATCACGGTTTAATGATTGAAAAGATGAAAATCCCATTGGTTTTAATAAAGATAAGAATATCTTGGATGAGATGAAAGATTTCATCTCATTTGATTTGTATTTTCCTCGTGCTGTGTGACTTGATTGAGAGATTCTTCTGCCCCTGCTGACGGACTTATTGAAGATTCATCTCAAACTTTGGGATTTGTATTTTCCTCGCCCCGCTTTGTGCCTTAACGACTTGATGGAGTTGATGAGATAGAAATGTCTTCTGTCCTGCTGATGACTTGTTGAAGATTTCATCTCGAGGTTTCAGATTTTGTGCCTCCTTTATCCCTCGCTTCATGCCTTGATGGATGATGGAGAAAGTCCCGAATTATCGAGATTTGTCAGCGATACGAATTACCTTCGCCTAGCTTTCGCTGCTGGCTCAGAAGGATAAATGCCGACACGCCTCTGAGCAGGTTGGATCAATGGCAAAGAGTCATCGTGTGCTTGCACATGTAATGACATCTTGATGACAAAACTCCCGCAAGATTTTTATACCTAACATTGGGATACCTTCTTCTGGCCCCGCTTTTGCTCGATTGACTTATCAAGAAGAATTTCCTTCGCCGCTTTGATAGACTTATCAAGGAGTTGAGATTTTACATTTGTTGATTCCAAACTCTGCTTCTCGAAAGGGATATCTTTGTTTGTAGAATTTGAAAGATGACCTTACCACCAATAGGATAATTTCCCGTCACTTAAAACTCACCAAGTTGGAGAGATTTGGGATTTGGATGCTCTTCTTGAACTAACGGGAGG
The DNA here is from genome assembly GCA_021442155.1 of Cymbidium sinense. NCBI lineage: Eukaryota > Viridiplantae > Streptophyta > Magnoliopsida > Asparagales > Orchidaceae > Cymbidium > Cymbidium sinense. The sequence goes on from CM038220.1 coordinate 181,550,119, forward strand.
ATCCCTTACTTCGTGAAAGGATGTCAGACCGGCCTATTTTCGGTTGAACCGACCTTATACACCCACTGAGTCGCGAGAGCAATTGATGAAGGATTTTATCCTCTGCCAACGAGATCTCTTACTGAAAAGGCGCGCCTGACCTTTATTACGGTTGTCGAACCGACCTTATACACCAACTCGAGCCTAGATTTGATGTGGATGGATAAATGTCCTTCCAACTTGGTTCAAGTTTCAGACTTGAAAAAATTTTCTTCGTCAAAGACTTTTAAATTTGAGCATTTGAACATAATTTGAGTATGCAGATCTCGACTAGACCCATGTCAACCCAAAGAGAAAGAAAGGCCCCTGCCTTACCAGAACGTCGATACTTTACTATAAAATTTTAAAATGCCTGCCTAACAGGGGATTTTATTTTATTTTGGAAATGCATTCTGTTTACAAGAGAATTTCCAATGAAAATTTTCATGTTGTCGACAATAAAGATTTTCAAATGCAGATTTGTCCAATCACACTTTCATGTAATATTTCTTTAAATGACCGCTGAATGCGACGGTCTTTCACCTTGAAGTCCACGAATGATAGCTCCTCCTCGATATACCTTTTCAATAACAAAAGGTCCTTCCCAATTAGTTCAAATTTACCGCCACTCTGATGAGGGATGATTGGTCTTCAAAGACCAGACCAACTCTCCTTCCGAAAAGCTCGAGGACGCATCATGATCGAATGCTCGACATCCTCGCCGATACTTCTAGATTTTGCCGAGCGAGCCACCTCGCGATCAAGCTCTTCCATCCAGACGAGCATTCTCATCTGAGATTTGTTGAATGGCTACCTGAGCCGGTAGTTCAACTTCGAGGTAAACCGCCAAACACTGCAAGGCAGGAGTGACCAGGAGTTTTAAGTGTGCCCATAACGCCCACAAGTTTGGTATGCCACTCCCTTTATTTCTGAGAATTTTTCTAAGCAATTGACTAGTGTTTTATTAAACGCCTCGCCAAGCCATTTGCTTCTGATTATAAATCAATATCGCCAATCAATCTTATGCCGACGAAAATTTATAAACTTTAGAAGAACTATTATCAAATGATTCATGGTACACCAAATCAGACGATATCATGGTAAAGAAGTTATCACTTGTTCACCAGAACTTCTTAAAACGCCTTCACCCACTTGGAGAAATAATCGGTCGCTAATGAAGCTTGACCACCGATGATGGCGGATCAATCGTCCAATTACATCTCCCCCCTCAAACGCCAAGATGCTATCGCCGGATGCAACGGATTTGGAGGTCGATGAATTATGTTACCGGACTGCATTCATGGCATTTCTTGCATGATTGATACAATCTTTACCATGACGGCCAAAGATCCAATTCTTTTAATTTTGAAAGCCATTTTGACTCGATTGGTGTGCACAAAGTCCTGATGGATTTCAACAATTACTTTGTTGGCTTCTTCTATTCCCAAACATCGCAGCCACATCTGCTCAAGCGATTTATACGTAGTATTGCCAACATAAGCATATAAAGCCTTTTCTCAAATACTATCGACTTATTACTTAATTTGCCTTCCTTGAAGTAATAAAGGGTCGCTCCGCCTTCCTTCTCTTCTACTATAAGATTTCATCTGGCGCTTCAGTTGAAGTCTTCATCCGAATGGTTTGAAGCTTGTCTTGTTGACTTGAAATAATAGTGGAGTGTAAGAGCAACATGAGTCGCACCGCTGATTTGTTTGATGACCCCTCTTCCACGGGATCTTAAACTTATCGCCAGGACTGACGACAACACTAATTATGTAATCACATCATCCATACTGCCATTTCTTTAGCTAATTTAGCTAACCGCTTTGCTATTCCTAGCTGAGACTCGAAATATGACATTTGAATTTGCTTCATAAGCTCGAGAACTCGCTTTGAAAGAGGCCAATTCAAGCTTGTTGATTTTGTAAAGCCCAACACTTGATTAATGAGTTGAGAATCGCCATAAATTTGCAAATTCGACTCCCATGGAAATGGCTTCCCCGCCACCAACGCTTCATATTCGCCGTTGTTGGTTCGGTTGAGTTAATTTATAAGAATGTCTCAGTATGCCACCCTCAGGTGTGATCAAGATGAGACCGATACCAGCTTGAGCCTTTGGAAGATTTGAGGGTTGAGTGTATCTAATGGACGAAGCTCCATCAAAATACACATTTGTTGCTTTTCTTTTCATATATGCATGATTTGCTCATCGTGAAGATCATCATTAAGCAATGAGTGATGGGATGAGCGAAGAAAATCGCAATTTGCCCCTTCACCGCTTCTGGGAACATATGTAATATCAAATCAGAATGACGCCCCATCGCTGCGAATTGTCAACGCTGGTCTTGTCATCAAGAACTTCAACGGATCGATCCAGATAAGGTAATTTTACGAGATAAGATGTAATGACGTAGCTTTGGGCAAAGAAAATTAACGCCAAACAATGCTTCAATTGAGAATAACGCCGCTTCCTATTAGTCTTCGAATTAATGTAGAGCATTCTCCTTTCCTTCCTCATTATGTGAACAACAGCACCTGAGAGATTCTTCGCGCTGTACATGAGAGGCTTTCCGGATCGAGCCGCAAGAATGGGTTCAACAAATATTTCGATACCGTCAAGGCCTTCGACATTCTTCGTCCCACTTGAAAGGAGTATCTTTCTTCATTAATTTTGAAAAGGGTCGACATCCCGACAGATTTGATATAAATCTTCTAATGAATGCTAGATGTCAGATGGAGTTGACGTAAGACTCGAGGAGGCATTTGACAATCGCTTTGATTTTGTTGGGATCGATTTCAATCCTCCACTACACAACATATCCAAGGAACTTTCCAAGAGACTCCAAAAGCGCACTGAGAGGATTCATCTTGAGATCATATTTTCTCGATTCTTTCAAAGACATCCTTAAATCATCGAGATGATCTATGATCTATACTCGACAACGAGGTCATCAACATAAGACTCTTTTTTTGATGAATCAACTCCAAAAGATTCATAGCTTTTGTAGCTCCAAAGATTCTTCAAGCAAGCATGAAAGAATATATGCCAATCGCCCCGAATGAGGTATGCTTCATCTTCGTGAGCCATCTGATTTGATTGTAACCCGACGATCCATCCATAAATGAGAACATGTCGTGGTTTGAAGTGTTATCCACTAACAGTTCTGATACAGGAAGCGGAAAGTCATCCTTTGGACATGCTTGTTTAAATCAAGTCGATACGCTAACCATCATTCTTCTTTTCACGGACAATATTAGCTATCCAAATATTTTTCTTCTCAATAAAACCAGCTTCAATGAGCTTTCTGCAATTACTGTTTCTTCAACCTCCAATCTCATTCGCCAGAGGCTTGCTTGACGGCCGTGATCTGCTTAATCATTCAGAACCGCTATATCAGGGATAAGTCGCATTTCAAAGATATGTCCAAAAGCAATCCAATTCACGAGAGCAAGATTTTAATTCTTCCACTTTATCTTCGAAGTAGATCGATGAACGTAGGGGATCCTCGCTCCCAAATTAACTTTGTTCATCCATAAGAATGCCTCCCACCATCTTCAAGCTCTTCGCGCGCCTGCTTCTACTTCTTCATTATTGAGACTAACATTAAGAATGACATTCTCATCTTCATCATCACTCTCATTTCTATTCTCATACAGAATGTATATCCAGGACATTGTCTTGGATAAAACCAAGGCCTTTAGTAGTGTTTTTTTCTTACCAATGGTTTGAGAACCTTGGTCACATCATTTCAAAGAGCTTACCCTTTTTACCGCCTCCAGCCGACCCCATGTTTCACATGATTTTGCATCTTTGAGAGTAATATTTTGGTATCCTGGCATAGCTTCTTCTTCTTCGATAATAGATTACCCAATCAGATCTTCTTCGACACCCTGATTTATAAAACAGCTTCCTCCGTGGAGAGGAGAGGTACAAGGTCACCGCCTCGACTTTGTGAGTTTCAGGGTGATTTCTTTAAAATGTTGGGAGGAATAGAGTGACTACGAGTGTACTCACGGATCTATTTAAAGTAGAGTATGACCCTACCTTCAAAAGCAGATTCAAACTCATAATCGAGTCAAACCGATTTTCCTCGAGTTTTACCAAGATTCGCATTTGATTTAAGAACACATTCATCTTCTTCTTCAAGATCACCGCCTTATGATGTTATTGATTTTGACACGTTTTATATCCCTGGAATATTTGGAACAACCCTTTTCCTTTATTCATTTTATCTTCTCCTTCTTCTTAACTTGTTCTTTTATGGGTTTTGAAGATGCAAGATTTGCTGTTAGCTTTGATTCCCTAAGGAAATAACGATCTGATAAATCTTCATTTCATGCACCGAAAAGGTTGCATGTCACCCACAAATTTGGCATTCTTCTCCATCCTTTGTATATTTCATACATCGATGCAATGTGATGGGACAATGCCATACTTATGAAGCCATGGTCACGTAACCTAATGAAGATTCGATCGATCACATGAAATTTAGCTTAGAGGTCTCCAAATTTAAGAGAAGGACGAATGACCATAGTTTTCTCTCCTTCTCATCAAACCTTGAACCATGACTTTATCTCCTGATGTTGTACATCTGTAGAGATACCATCTAAGAGTTCTCAAATTCATAAGATTCAGAGGAACCGGATCAATTAAGATCCACAGATTATAATTTCATCACTTTCAGCTGTAACATACAGAGGGCGATTATGCTCTGCAGTCCCGAGCATTAGATCATCTTCTGAAAATGTGACTACGGAGGCTCTTGAACATGCAAGGTCTCCGCAAATGTCAAAAAAAATATGCTTCAAATTTTCCCTTTTCGAGAGCTTCAATTGTGTACTGAGATCTCTCGACATTTAAGCTTCAGATACACTAAGTCGCAATTTTTTCCTGGGATGGATAATATCAGAATGATCCCTTTGATGAAGGCTTCTTATTTGAATCCTTAGTGATAACTTTTTTCATTGACTTCAATTTCTTTTCCTTTATCTTTATTCATTCTTTCCTCTGGATGGAAGACTGAATTCTCAATCAGATTGAAGCTATTTCATTTGCATCTCAATCTTCGATGACTCGCTTGCAAAGATTCGCTCGCCTCGCCTAACGATGATTAAGATCTAATCGCTACATTTTATATTTGTTGATATGAGCTCGTTCATCTTCATCTGGGAAACAGAGTTCTAAGTCGTTATCAACTTCATGCATCATCAAGCAAGACTCGCAGAAGTTCTTCGCCTTCTTCCCCCGCTTCTTCATTGATCCAAGATTTAAACGAATCGCAAGCTGATAGTCGCTCTCATTGACAGATGTAATCTTCCATATTATCGATGATCTTTTGTGTTACGTTACACCATCCATAATAGTAGTAACATTTCTTACTCGCTTCTTCTTTTATTTATTTATTTTTTGTTCGTATGTTTCTTAGCCTTCCATTATGGTGATACAGCCGTCTTTCGTGAGATGAACTAGCCTTCCCATAACTTAGTTTTGTCTCAACTCACGCTCAAGGTGATTTCCATCAATACCCTGAACGCCTTCCAATTGTTTCAACATTTTACTTTTTAGATCGACTGCCATCCTTCATCATCGACCGCCTTCGCCTTTATCATCGCTTGATAAGATCGGAGATGATGATTACTTTATGGATTCTTTCTTCTGACGCACAATACACCGTCCGAGCAATGTGAATTCACCTTTATATTTTCGCCAAATCTTTGAATATGTAACAATCTTCAACAGATGGATCGAAAGCCCGATGATGACAAGAATTAGATTATCGCTTGTCATTCTTTCAGTCTTTTACACTCTAGTTGGAGACCTACTTTGAGTGCATGTTTAAACACTATTTACACTTTCCTCTTAAAAGAATACTTTGTCGCCTTTTCTTTTGTGGTCGCCATCGAGTCATTCGCCTTTTGTTTGCTTTGGCCACCTTCATCACCTCGGCGATTACATCATTACCTCCAAGTACTCGGGAGCGATTGAACGACCGCCTTTTCTCGATAGCGTAATTTTGTCTACGCTATACTAACCGCCACTCAGATCCTTTCAGATGAGTGAAATGTGTTTCACCTTTTCGTCCTGAGCTTTTGCTTTTTGAATTTATCTTGTGCCATCGAACGGATAAATTTAATTTCTCAAATTTAGCCACCCTATCAAGTATTCTTGAAATGGGTGTATGCCATCATCTTATCTTCTTCTTCTTCTAATTGTTGCTCACATTTCATACTCATTTTCGCCAACGCTGCATTATATCGTAATCGATTCGCCTTTTCTTCCTCTTCTCAAGGCCAGATCAATTGTTGTTTTGATCACAATAACCTTTTAACTAACACATATTTTCAAGTTCGCAAAAAGTTTTGAAGCCATTTTCGATAACTCAAGATACCATTCAAAGCAAAGTATAATTTAATCGGCGAATAATAATGCATCATTACCCCTCGCCGCAGATGCTTTGAATCGCCGATGCTGGGATTACCATTCCGCAAAGAGATTGAACTTTGGCATTGAATATCCCTTTGATATGGAATTTGATCATACCGGATACGGGCGACCTTTGCTCACCAATTTTTCTCGCCGCCGCAAATATAGCCTGATCTTCTCATTCAAGATATCAAGTTGAGATCACACGCCGATATAGTTTGTATATTCTCGGTAGCGTGCCGAGCCGACTCATTTATTTCAATCCTCGCCGTGCTCACCTCAAGCAAGATCAAATTTATCGGATTGTTATCTATTGCAGAGGCTTGATGATTATTTGGGGACGTGTTGACTAATATTTTCTTCAGATTAATCGTGATCATCGCAGCCATTCAGATCATCATTTCGCCATTTTCATATTCAAGCGATTTTATTCGCTTTCATCTCGGCGAATTTGTCTCGCTTCGCCAAAGTGGTAAGAGATGAAGGGATTTTCTTCCTTTCTTCTCTTCTTCTTGTTGTTCCTCTCTCAAGACTCGAGGATGCTTCCTCTATTCAACATTTTGTTGTTCTTCAGCCGAGGGGAGGTATTGCAACGACGCCGGTTGATATCAAGACACTGATGGCTCACCAATTGTTGCACCATATACACTACTTCAGTTGCCTCCTTCTTCTTCTTCGCCCTCTTGGACACGAATTTCGACGGCTGCCATGAACTTCCATTCCGTGTGGAATCAAATTTCTTCGCCAGGTTGATCAAGTTAACCTCCTCTCGATGATGAAGTTAATTGATGACGGATCCCCTGAGGATTCTCCGCGTGTTCACCGCCATATTCTTTATCATCAGTCTTTTAGCTCCCATCACGAGAATCAGGGCGATCTGAATTCACACCGATGTCACGCCATGCCTTCGCTCTCTAGAGCTTTTGAGGCCTCAGCCTCCATACTGCTACCTTTCCACCGGACCTTTCAGGGATTCTGACACGCTGGCCCAAGTGTCACACCTCGATGCTCACCGAGGGGACATGGATTGTCGCCGCCGCATTGAGTTACGGATGAGGTCTCCTCGAGGAGGCCCAAGATCCCGATAATGACTCGTATTTTCTTTCATCCCCTCTCGCTACTTGAGAACCCGATGCACTCGGGCAGCTTTCGGTTTCGCAGAGGAGTCGAACCGATGTTGGTCCGTAAGGACGTTGATAATTGCTTCGCTTAACCCACTTAAGGTTATCAAACCGACGGAACACTCACCGCCGGTTCCATGGTGCTATGGCCAGACGTAAAGAAGTGTCGAGCATGCAGCTCAAGATTTCTTTTTCTTCTTTGCTCCGCCAAGTTTTCCGATGAAGAAGTTTTCAAAGATCGCTCTCCCCGAATTCACGGATTGATTATTCTCGAGGACAAAAGAGACCGTCCAAGAATAACCCTCTTCATGATTGGTGTCTTGAGCCTCTCAAAGATCGATTTCAAGTCCCAGCAAGGTCACAACTTCAACTGCCTTTTCAGATTGTCGCCGCATGCGCGGACGAAGCAGACTTCAAAGAGTTTCAAGAACTGCTTCTCAAGAGACGAAATCCACGCCACCAAACCTGGATGGTTCTGCTTCCAAAGATTGATGATGCCGGGCCAAACGGATGTTGGCACGCCGAGAGCAAAGGATGTATGCTCAGAACCATTCTGAGTTTAAAATAAGCAATTAAAAATAATCGCACTATCACCTTACAAAAAATATGGATAATGATAAGATAAAACATACTAAGCATATGCACTAAATAAAATCTCAATGACTTAAGACTTTAAGAAAAGCTTTAAGTTTTCAAGTTTAACTTATCATTTCATTTCATTTTCATTTCATTTATACTCCAATCGCAATTATAACTTAGATTTGACTACCAAAGATGGAAAGAGAAACTGCCCCAAATGGAGTCGCCAGAATCTGGATCCAAAAATTCCACCCACATCTTTCTAAAAAAGAAAAAGAGTTTTTTCCTGATAATGAGATTTAATAAGATAAGACACTACCTGTAGATTTCGCTCTCATTTGGTGAGAACTTTTATATCTCTGTGTTCCTATGGCGCAAGCCCCTATAGTTAATTACCCTCCCAATACCGAGAGAGCACTTTAAGGCTACAACAATCGTTAAAGAACGAGATATAATCAGTGGAGTTTAACTTATGAAATTTATTATTTTAACTTAAAACTTTTGGGGAACGATGACGCCTGATCAAGATCCCATGGTTCCACATCCCGCCGTCATCCCCTCCGCTAATGAGGAGGTAATAATCTAACGACCGGATCCTGTCAAGAACACACTTGCGCCCGCGTCCTCAGACTGAAGTTAAGGACAAATAAGTCAACCTGCTAACATATTTTTTGCAACCAAATACATTCTACATTTCACCAAAGAGCAAAGTTGGGAACATAATGGCCGCGCCGGACCGTAATTTATATCATATCGCCACGAACCACCCTACGAGGGCGCGTCAGAACCGCATTTATGTGGCCATATCACAGAAACCACGCCGACAGAGGACACGCCACGCCCCACGTTTTGAATATTCGGTAAGCATGTATTTAATTTGACATCGCTCAAGCAAAAAGTTTTCTTAATTTGTCACACCAAGACAAACAAAAAAATAATGATTTATTTATTTTTTATTTTTTTTATTTTTAATTAAATAATTAATTTCATTTTTTTATATATTTGTATTTTCAATTTGATCATTTTATGATCGATTTTAGATTCAATATATACGATCATTTATCATCGAAATCTTAATTATAATTACCCTTCTCGATCCTATAATATCAATCGATAATTGTTTCACTCGGCCCTTTTCTACAGGATCTAATTCATCATCTCAAGAAGTATAATCCTTCAAAACCTCATTCCACTCTGGGCCAACATGTATGATCTGCTCGGACTTTTCTTCTAGACTCAATTTTGTGTTTATGTTACGGCTCATATTCAGTATATTTATAATTATTCGATATTATTAATGAAATTTTATAATATCAAATTTTAGTTTGTTAACCCCGTCCAAGACCAAACCGATTATATAAGATCTTTTTTGTATTTGACTTAAGATTTACTCCAACATGCATAATAATATCCGTTTCGAAAATTGATGGACATTAAGATTTTAATGTCAGTTTACGTCATTGATTTTGAATGTTAACCCGGCCCGACAAACCTTATGAAGATTCGTTTTATATTGATTGATAATGCATGATAGATTTTATTAACTGACCGCACCAAACCGACATGTAAAGATCTGTTTTGTTTATACTAACGCACGCCCCTATTTAACACTTCAACATACATAATAAAGACTGTTTAAAATGTTCATACATAATAAATAAATGATGTCAATTTTTAAATTTCAATACGAGATTTTTTGTAATCGACGGCCCCAAGACCAAACCGATAAGAAGATCTTTAGTAATTGAAGCATTTTGCTTATTGAGTAATCAAGAATTTCAAGATGATATAAAGATTCGACAGAATACGCTATAGTCATTTAACAAACGACCTCTTTTAAATCAACAAAACATATAAAAATAAATAAATCATTTGAAGCCCATATAATCATACGTGGCAATAAAGTAAAGCTTGATGAAAAATTCTTTTGATAAAGATCACCTCCTTATGTAACAAAATCAGAAACATAAAGGGCTGAAAATAATGATTTGAAGCCCATACGACCATAGAATAAAAAGCTTAAATGATTGATTTGTGTTTATACCTCTTTACGTATGAAAAACATAAAATAAAAATAATTGAGGAAGCCATACGATCATATACCATACCCATTTATTTCTCAAAGGAAAAGAATATAAAATACGTAGACGCTATATTTCATTTAAGAGAGCAGTGATTAATTAAATCCACCTCCCTCACATGCAAACTCAGAAGTGGGACACAAACTCATTAAATTTATTAAAGAGAGAAAGACTTTTTTCCTTTCAAAGAGGATATGATGACAAGACGCACATGTCCATGCATGTGCATGCACAATGGCATCACCTATTCCCTCAGATGCAATTTACGACAAAGACCTGTGTCAAGACGATAAATATGATGAAAAAAGAGGAGGCCAGAAAATCTATAAATAAGAGTGAATTTCTCATAAAATCCTCACATTCCTACTCTCATTTCTTTCCTTCTTCCCTGATTTCACAAGTTCTGCTCAGAAGAGAGCCATACAAAAGATTTGTAAGTTTTACCCTTCTCTTCCTTTTCAATTTTCAGATTTTAACATTTGATTTGATATTTCATATTTTGCTGATTTATGTCACAGATATAAATAGAAATGACAAGATTTTGAGCATACGTCAAGATATATCATCATTTCATGTATGTCTTCCCTCGATATATTTTTTTTTTTTTATGTTTCTATAATCAGTAGATCAATGAAAACGATATACAAAGTAAAAGATAACATGTTAAACATGATTTAAGACGTGTTCAAAGATGTTAAAAAGATATCAAGCTGAGTAGATTAAAGATCAACAAATACATGTCACAAGCATAAGCATCCATTCAGATTCTATTTCACACTTCATACACATTAAGCATGTAAATGGACTAAAGATTCAACATTCATCAAACTAATGAATAATTGCATGTGCCATACATTACAAAAGTGAGTAAACACATAAAGATACGCACATAAAAATACTTAAGCATTTTACCTTTCCCCTTTTTTTTTTTTTGGCAAATTCTCCCTACGCCATCCCCCACTGTCGCCGGAGACAGTTTTCCCACCACGCCAAGAAAGGCATGGTAGTCGAGACACCGAAAAATTTATTTGCCCACCACGCCAAGAAAGGCAGGTAAGTTGCCAGACAAGATTGATTTCGCCACGCCGGAACAACGTGAGCAAGACTTATCATATCCCGCCACGCCGAACAACGCGGAACAGTATTTATAAGAAAGATATTTTCCCCGCCATCGCCGGAACAACGCCCGCGTGGACAATGTGAGCGTGTATAAACATATTTCCGCCGTTAGAGCGTGAGCAGTCTTATCAGTTTTCCGTAGCGTTGGAACAATGTGAGCATTTATAAATTTCCACGCGTTGGAACAACGTGAGCATCCTTTTCCGCGCATTGGAACAATGAGCGGGTGATAAGCATATTTCCCGCCACGTTGGAACAAGCGTGAGCATCTGAGTTTATTGGAACAATGAGCGGTACTTATAGCGGCGTATTTCGCGTTGGAACAATTAACATCTGAGTTTCCGCATTGGAACAATGTGACTATAGCGAGCATATTTAGAAACTGCGATATGTATATATTTGCATACATATTTAAACAAGACATAGCGCTCTGTATGGCGTCATTTTCATCACTATTTCACTTTGCATTGAAACATTCAAATAGCAAAGCTAATTGATTTCTCCCATAAGAAAGTTTCAAGCCTTATACTCATCAAATAACAAATGATCGATTCCCCCTTAGGGGGAGAATATTTTCAGCAAACATCTTGGCCATTAAATAACAAAAATGATTCCCCAGAAAAGAAATTTTTCAAATGGCATTTTATATAACAATTTTCCCCTTAGAGAAATATTTTTCAGCATGCTTATGTTAAACAAAATGATTGATTCATTAGAGAAAAGAAATTTTTTGACATACCATTACAACAAATTAATTCATTTTCCTTTAGGTAAAATGAAAATTTCAAAGAGAAATGTTGCAGAATTTTTCAGATATCGCATCATTTCAACAAAATGATCTAATTTCTACTAAAACTAATTTCAGATTTCCCATATCGAGAAATTTTTCAAAACAACATACTTGCTAATGAAACAATACAACTTCCACTTGATTTGAAAGATAAATGCATGACATCCATAGAACATAGCAATCATGATATTAGGGCCTGGATTTAAGCCACGCAATAATTTGAACTCCTTTTTAATTTTAGATTTCAACTCAATCAATGTAGAGGCATAATATGTACCATTTCTAAAGAAATCAATTTTGAGCAAGATGAACAAATGAAATCTATAGAAACAGAAGCAAAGAAAAATGGTTGGGCCATACATTATCCCAAAGCATTTTTCAACAAGATAAACACCATAAAATCCGTAGATAATAAGAATAAAATGAGATTTGGGCCATACATCATCCCAAATCCTAAAGGAAACTCTTAGCATGATCCCAAGATAAGATATTAAATAAAAAACCCTAAAGAAGCTCAAATGCATAAAACAAGCTTAGAGTTGAGAAACAACTGAAGGTTTGAATACTAAGAGGAAAGGAAAAAAGGGGTTTGTGGTTAGGGTTATGGCTCCGTCCCTCGGTTCTTCTCGTGTGAGACGGAGGAAGGAAGAATCGAGAGGGAGAAGAGCCGAAGCGGAGAGAGAGTTCTTCGTCTGAGGAGGAGCCGTCTGAGCTTGATCAGACCGAAGCGGCAAGTTTCCGGAAGGGAGAGACCGAAACAGGAAACAGAGGGAGCTTGCGAGAAGTCGTCGGCGAAAGCGTCGAAGGAGGTCAAGAAGTCGAGGAGAGAGACCAAGAGCGAGAAACGAGAGGGATGTCGAATGAGGGTCAACGCCTCGTTTTGGCCTTTAAAATCACTTTTATTGGCGTAATGAATCAGCGTGGCGTGGTTAGGTAGGGATTGAGCGGGATTAACTTAAACATTTAGTCCCTTTAATTATAATTTAATATTATTTTATATGATATTAATTTATGCACTAAACCCTAACAATATGGGTGTCAATTTAAGTTGTTTGCGTCGAAACCGGCGATCAATTTCTGATCGAGGGGGACAATGTCGGCGTCGGAATGAAATTAGGTTTAAATTATGCGACGTCGCATTCGAATTGACCGATGTTCGTGCACACTTTGCCGATTGACCGTGTCGTTTTGATAGGTTTTCGACATTTCGGCGGCGGCGCGATTTGTTTCGCGAGGTCGTTTAGGCGTCGTCGGGGCTTCGACCGATATCGCACAATTTCATGATAATTTGATTTTAATTATCCGATCGATCCTTAATTGATTCAAAATTTTCGATTAATTCATTTTAATGTTTTCGGCGCATTGCGTCAATCGTCGAATTAAAACGATCGGTTCGGATCGCGATTTAAGGGATTTTAAAATCCACCTTATTTATTTAATTTAATGTGGCACATAGTTGTAGGTCAACAACATCACTAATCATCCACAGTCGGTTGGACTTCTTCAAACTCACTCCCAAGCATGGAATGATCAATGGACTTCAAATTCTCAATATTTACTTATGAATACATATACCTAAATGGTGATAAATCCTATTGGCAAGCACCATCTCCAATCTTCATTAAAATTTTAAATGGATAATACCTCATTAGCTTCAATCCCTTTCACAACTCTTTCGAGTCAATCTTCACTCAAATGTAACCATACAAGATCTCCTACTTGAAAGTTGACACATTGACAATGCCTTTTTCGCATTTATTTAGGACATTTATAGTTATTTCTTAAATTTTGTGAATGCCCTTTTAGAAATATTTAAGCTCTTTCTTCATCAACTTCAGCCCCACCATCAGTAGTGGAGAAAACAGAGAATAACAACGGAGTTTTGTAGCAAGTAGTCAACACAACCTTCAAATCATGTCTTCACAGTGTAAGAGTATAGTGCACAACTTTCTTAAAGAAGAATTGAAGGTACGGCAATGTGTTATTTAAAGTTTTGGGATGCTTCCTATCAACACTCATAGTAAACACATCATGGTTTAGTTCATCGCATCCATTTAGTCATTAGTTTGTGAGATGGCGCTCTTCTTCAAGTTGGTATTCATCATAGCTTACAAGAACTCCCAAAATCTGCTAACTATCCCGATCAAACACAATGGAACTAATTAATCTAGTGTGTTCATGCATGTTGGAAAAAAAATCTAGCTATCTTCTCTCATATCAGTACTTTACTATAAAAGATTAGAAAAAACTTTGAAAATTTGTTCACGGCCATAAAGAGGTAGTCATGACCCCTCCTTTTTTTGGTAAGCATAAAAAACATCTATGGAGATGCTTTCCCATAAATGACTTGGTACTAGCAATAGTGTATATAATCATAGCTCCTTGTTTATAGATTTGCAAATGTTATATGGTATATACATCCTCTAATGTACTTACATCTTGATATATGTTTGTCCAATAAACATATCATTTCATGTTCTACTATGTCTTCCCCAACACCTTGGATGTGTAAACCCCCGCATCCACTGAACTGGTCGTGTAAACAAGGATATCTCTAAGAAAAAAAATCTAACAAAAATGCATTGTCCAAGTCCTCAAATATCCCTTAATGGATTCTTTTGGTATTATTCCTAATATTCTCATAGTAGTTCAAGTTACAAAATAGTTCTTAAACTAAAAATCTTTAAAGGCAATCAAAAGAGCATGTTGACAATTTTATTGATAATCCCCTTATACTTGATCATCGAGTTGATTTGTTGGAGATAAATCATCTCCTTATGTAGAGCTTGTTGCAGTAAAATAGATTATGGTTTGTATGTAATTCAAAGTTTAAAATGGCGCAATTAAGTTTTGAGGCGTTTTTCATCCATGAGACAAGGCGTAAGCCTTAAGGCATTTTAAGGTAGAAGCCTCAAAATCAATAAATTACGCAAAGTATACACATCAAAGTTCAAAACAAGTAATATATTATTATTCTAACCAAATAACTTAGTAAAATAAGATACATTAATATCCTAATACAATAGGAAGTAATAAATTGCACAAAATATAAAGTAACATATTAAAATCTTGACATCGAATCATGAAGAAAAAGTGTTATGCTAATATCAAAGCAATATAAGATATCAAATTAAGAACTAATGATATAGTAATTCAAAATAAGTTTAAAATAATAAATTTTTTCTCCCACTCTAATTATCCAATATCAAAGTAACTACATCACAAGTAAAGGTGGCAATGGTGGTCAGACTATGTAAGGAATGAAGAGGGCACGGGAGGAGAGATGCTTGGGTAATGTTTATCTGGAAATCGGTTGCGTGTATATTTGAGTAATTAAAATTTATATTTTTTTAACCTAAATCTAAAAACGCAAGCCTCACAAAAAATGAGGTGAGGCGGGTGTCACATCATGTGATGCATATGCCTCACGTAACACTAATGAGGCAAGTCTCATTGCGATTTTTCAAAAAAAGTACTAAAGGTATTGAGGTGGGTTTTTATTAATTTTAAACAAGGGTATGTATCATAATCTCCTTCACCAAAAGGTAAGTATGCCCATGTTTTACTACTTAATGTAGAGCCAATAGCTCACTTGATAGTTTTAAATTCCCAAATATTTCAAAATGATAAATAATGAGTCTCACATCTTATATAAGTACTATCCCATTGCATGTCCACTAAAATCCGTATACAATTAAAACAATGGTAATAAATTTGGCAAGGCTAGCAAAAAGATCTTGTTCATCATCTTCTTAAAAAAAAAATAAAAATTGACTCATCTTGCTTTTGGCTTCATACACATTTGATATTTGTAGGGCTACAAATGAATTGAATATTTGATAAGCTACTGGCTCGAAACTAATTAATTAAGCTTGAACACTTTGTAAAACTTCGTAAATGAACAAAGCTTGACAACTTGTTGTTCTATTCATTTATGTTAGGGAACTCAATCAAAGCTTGATTAAGGCTCGATTAAGACTCATTCATGAATAGTATCATTTAAAACTTTATTTTTTTAGGGTCAACAAGTTTTATTTGATACAACTCGTTTATATTTCCCAACAAGCTACTTGTAAGCAAACTCAAATAAGGCTTGATTAAAGCTCGTTTATTTTGTTAGACGAGCTACTCGTTAACAAGTTTGGTAATCCTAATATGAACTAAGCCGAGCACAAGCAAGATTTTAATAAATTAGCTCAAGCTTGAATATAATCTTAAAAGCACAAATCGCTCTGGGATTGCACAGGATGCTAATAAATGAGCTCAAACTCGAACAAGTACTTGCTTGGCTCAGCTTGGTTCATTTGCAACCCTAGGTAATGGCTCCAATCAAATCATGTAAAAAAGAGAAATACTTAAAATGGTGGACGAACTTACAACCATATTGAAAGCTCCAATGAAACTCCTTAAATCAATCACTGTCAACAATCAGAACCACAAAACGATTGCCTTAACATTTTAATAATTAAATTTGATCTCCCTTCTGCACATATCAAGTCTTAGGTAGAGAAAAACATTTTGGTACACTTCTTATGGTTAACATGAAGATGGAGCTGGTGCAATAATGAAATACTTTCTTCAAATGCTAGGAATACTCCACCCATTCTCTATTGTAGAGTAAGATATCATCGAGATAAATGATAATAAAGTCATACAAGTATGGTTGTACAATAACATTCATTATCATTTATCAATCTCATGAATATAGTTAAAAAATCGTAAAGTTTGAATACATTATGAAAACCAAATATAAGATCTAGCTTGAATATGGTTGCAAGCTTCAATTGATCTAGTATGTTGCTGATATGTAGTAGCAGATAACAATTCTTTACTATTATTTTATTCAAAGCACAATAGTTGACACATAATATTCATGGGTCATCCTTTTGTGTGACCACAATAATGAGTGATCCACATGGCAAATTATTAGGTTGAATAATTCCATTCTCTAGCACCTTTGTAGCTTGGTTTTTGATATCCTCTTTCTTAATCACTAAGTTCCAATATACCAGAAGATTTGATAGTAGCGTGTTTGAGAATGGTTGGATAACAAGTATTATGGGATGTGCTAGTGGTAGTCTTTATACCACCACAAAGAGCAATGCATACATTGTTAATAGTTGTTGCAATTATACAACAATAGCCTTGCTCAATGCAAATAAAGCTAGACTTCTTTCTTCCTTCAAGACATGTATGATATGCAACAATTTTTAAAAAATATGCGTAATTATACTTTTACTTGTCTATCATGTGTCCACAATTCTTGCTGGTACAGCATAATCATACTTTAGTAAGTATTTCCTCCCATTGTTAATCATCTAACATTAGTAAGGACAAATATAAATCAAAGGTGTTAAAATTGATCCATGACAACCAACCCGACTCAAAAAATCTAGGTTGGATTGACCCAATTAATTTTCGGGTTAGGTTCAAGTTCAAGAAATTGAACCATTTAATATTTTGGGTCGGGTTCAGGTTGACCCACCAACCCGACCTGTCGACTCAATTTTGACTCACAACCTGAAATTGATCCAATTTTTTCTCACAAACTTAAAATTTGATTCAATTTTGACCTAGGATACATATATAAATAAATCATTCAGGTCGTGTTTGAATCAATCAATTTGAAGGCAAGTCGAATTTGGGTTTGAGACTTTTGACCCATTTAATAAACGAGTCGGTTTGGGTTAAACCTATTCAAGTTGGGTCAATTTTGGGTCAAACTCGAACCCGACCTGAATTGACACCCCTACTATAAATACTGTTTACCTATCATGCAAGCATTGACTACTAAAAATAACTTGATAGAGGCACTACCTTGCATAGAATCTCATTGATGCACTCCTTGATGATTGCAAATATCAACTGACAATGGTGATCAATCTTGATCTTAAAAACATACATCAATCCCAAAAAATAAGGGCTTAAGTGAAGTATTATAGTGTTCAATCCTAACTTATGCATTGTAGGGATAGAAATAAGGTTCTTTTTATTGTTGGTGTCCATAATAATATTGATCACCTCTTGCTTAATAAAGATCCTTGTCTACAAAATAAAGCAGGATGACGATGATGCCCATGGCATTGGTAATTTAGAGAAGGGGCTCTGCATATCTAAATGCATCTACATAGCCTAACCTACACAATACACTAATCGGGTAAAACTCCTAACAATCATCTAGAAAATCTAGGCAACTACTCTCAAAAGACTCTAGGAAGATGACTAAAAAAGCTATGTCCCTTCAAATTAGTGCATCAACCTAACTGATCTCCTTCAAAACTTGAAATGCTTGGCCTAGTTCAACATTCAAATAAAAACCAAGAACACCAACATTAAAAGTCAAATAAGGCAAGAGTTGGGAAAAGACATGTGGCACTAAAACATAAAGTCCACTAAGCTTTAACCTCGTGCAAAGGAACATGTGCCCTGCATACAATAGAAGGTGTTGCTAGCAACACCAAGAGCATGTTATCTCTAATGGAAGAGTAACACAAATTTGACTTTAAAGAGGGACAAAATGCATAGCAAATTGAATATCAAATTTACAACTTTTATAATGAAAGAAGATCCCATTAGAACACCCATATCAAAAACAAGATAAATCATGCATTCTTTGCTCATGGGTGCATAAGCAACAACTCTCATGCAATGCGACTCCAACAATAATAAAAAAGCATTTTTTCACTCTCTTCTTTGAGGATTCTAAAATCTTATCCTAAAATTTTATCTTCCTTTTGAATGGCCAACTTTGATGTTGGAGCTTATTGGATTAGAGGAAGATAGTATATGGTGCAATAATTTGGATAGGTTTCTGATTTATCAAAATTTACATGGCTAAATGAGGGCACACCAGCAGACTACCATCAGAATGTTACTCATGGTGAAAGATGATGAGGGGGGAGGTCTAGCGACCCACAAACTATAAACAGGGAAATAAAGTTTTGTTGCTACTTTCCTACCTTACCCCACAAATCATGCCTACACAGGCACATGTGAGGAGACACTTGTCCTAGGTTGGTTCAAGCCAATTGAAGCTAGATTAAGATCCAATAGGGCTGCGATCAACTAGATCAAGTATGTGCGAATTTGGATCGACTATTCAGATTTACCTGGAAATTGATCGAATCAATCTGATCTTATCTGAGTATTATTTCAACCAAATTTACTTCAAACAGATTCCAGTTCAATATCCATGAGGTGTTTCAAGCAAAAATTATGCTTAATCAAATAAGGATTTGTATGATCCCAACATTATCAATAAATGTATTTCTCACAAACATAATCATGCCCTGTTCTTCACACATATTATTCAACATCAATCAGTATTCTCCATTCTGCAACAAATCTATACATCACTCATAACTCGTATAACTACACAAAATGAGTTCAAAGAAGAATAAGTAATAAAAGCGAAACAGATCAAAATCGAACTCCACACCTCAGAAGAAAACAAGCTAGACAGCGAAGAATACCAGCCACCGCCGACCAAATCCAAATAGAAATCGGATACCTTATGCCAAGGCCTTGCATACATATATTGGAAGCTCTCCCTGCAGCATTGGTTCGAATGCTACAAATAAGAACGAAATCGATAGAAGAATAAAAAGTAAACCCTAGCATTTCATAAAGCCTCCAATCAGCGGGAAATCGACTTTGAAATACCTCGCTGTCCACCTTGAAAGGCGACAGGAGTTGTGATTGTAGCGGGCGTAGTCTTTCTTCTCCATCGTTGCCGTGATTCCGCCTATTGTTCTCGTAGGCGGGATCTTTCCGATACCTCTCACGACCATAACCCTGCTCACCACGCTCTCTCTCTCTCTCTCTCTCTCGGTGTGCAAAAAGTAAATGCATAAGAATTGTGACATGAATATAAATCTTTCTTTATTTTTTATATACATTAAATAAGTTTTGTATATTCATATATTCAATAAATAAGATTTTATTATTTGTATAATTATTAAAATTAATTAATATTAATTTTAAAATTTTAATCAAATTTTCATATATATCCTTCTTAAAAGAGATTAATATATCATTTAAAATAGTGTAGATTTAATTCAATTTTTGTATACATCCAATAAATATAAGCATGCTCAAAAAGGCATTTAAAAAATATCCTAACAAAGAAAGAATGAATATTTAGGAGATCATATATGTTTTATCCACAAAATTTAATATAAGCTTATTGTTATACTCTATTAAAAATATCAAAGATTAAAATTATAATAAAGATATAAAATTCTCAACACCTCAAGTGATCAAAATCTTTAAAATAAAATGACATAAAGAAGACTAATATTATCATTTTCATCATTCAAAAAAATATTTAAAATAAATTGAGCATGAATATCTTATTCACAAATCCTTATAAAAAAGAATAATTTTGAATAATTTTAAAATCAAATAAATCAAATATATAATAAATTCATTTAAACTCAACTTATTTATATCCATAATTAAAACATATGATGGTAATCTTTAACCACTAATTTGCTATTAGTAGGTATAAAAATATAAACTAATGAATGAGTACATCTAAAATCTTGAGTAAAGATTTCATTTACATCATAATAAAATCTCATCTTATGAATTTATACGAAAATAAAAAAATATAAATTAATGTTCATCATAACTTAACTTGATTGAAATTAACAAAATATTTAATTAATACTATTTATGTCTTTAACTAAATTATCTAAATACCCTTATTAAAAATCATTATATATATATATATATATATATATATGTATTTTTCTTAAAACATATTTTCCATTAATGGCAAGCATAGAGATCATTCAAAATAAAATAAAATAAAATAAAATCAATGTAAATCGTTCCCAAACATAACCTTAGCATATGATTAGGGTTTTTATTTTTATATCTATAAGTTGATACATCTAAAAACTATAAACTGACATGAAAAAAAGAAGAGAAATTTTATTATTTTAAAACTCAACATATGGTAGAAACTCTTAAGCTTAGACTGCCTCACATCACCAACATATCATATACTCATTCAATTACACATTACACCTCTCATTAATCAACATAAAACATGATTTCAAAAAACAAATAAAGAGACGGAACAACCAAATAAGTACAAGATGAACTAAGGATGAAAAATTTCAACAGTAAAAGAATGAAACATGAATCAGCAGAACAAGCAGAGAAGAAACTCATCTTAAAGCTTCTAATTTCTTTCACTTGAAACCATTCTTTATTATACAACTGCAAGCCATAAAACAAGATGCAGCTAACAATAACACAAACTAGAGAACAGAACTTTTATTAAGCCCTACGAACTATTAGAGAGGCCACTCCTAAGTTCAGCTAACAAGTAACAGACTAACAGCTAGAAAGAAAGCTTATGATCATCAGGCCATGGAGTCGACTGGGACGATCCCCCATGCATCCGCTCCTATTGATGTGATCAGAGAGTTCATCCAGAGACTTTGTGAGTTCTGAGGGCTTTGATTAGCTCATCGGCCTGATGCCTGGCAAGCTCTGTTTCTGCAACACTTGGCTTCAAAGAGTCTGTAGGCAAAGGACATTGGGTTCTGCCATCCTGCAAGTCACCTCTCAATATGGCGCACACATGTTCTGCATTCTCCTGCAACTTACCTGTTATTAAACGGGTCTGCTCTGAGCTCTTTGAATTGGTTGTCAACTCTTCGTGTTGGAGAGCTGAGAGAGTCAGATTTTGGGTGGAAGGTTTAGGAGAGGGCAAGATAGATAAACGAATTATTATTTTTAGGAAGGATAGATTCTGTTTTTTTTAGATATCTTATAGCCTTTATTAAAACATTTGAATGGTTTACCATATGAAATAGTAACAACTCAAGTTTTAGCTATTTGCACCTTGCCAATGAGTTTTACATATATTTTAGATTTAATCATTCAAATATTTTGATAGATTGAATTCTACCCAGCTAAAAGGATACTGGTGTGTGTACAGGCCCTTATCTACTAAACTAACTCGTATATATATAAATATATAATAAAAGAGGGAGAGAGAGAGAACCTGATATTACGCTGGCCTTTTCTGTACTTTTAGTTGTGATCAACTCATCCGCTACTGAGTTCTTTGAAGTGTTGATCAACTCTTCCTCTCCGGAAACTGTTGAGTTGATGTTGCAGGGAAGATTTAGGTAAATAAAAGACAGCGGGAGGGAGGGAGGAAGGGGGTTGGCGGAGGGAGAGAGAACCTGCCATGACAAGGGCCTTCTCTGGGCTCTTCGAAGTTGTAATCAACTCTTCCACTTCTGGGTTCTTGGAAGCTGTAATTATATCCTCAATTTCTGGGCTCTTCGAAGCTGTGATCAGCTCTTCCACTTCTGGTCTCTCTTCTAGACTCTTCAAAGTTGTGTTCAGTTCTTGCACTTCTAGTTTCTGTTCAGAGCTCTTGGAAGTTGTGACTAGCACTTCTACTTCTGGCTTCTTGGATGTGGTGATCAGCTCTTCCTCTTCTGGTCTCTCTTGTAGACTCTTCAAAGTTGTGTTCAATTCTTGCACTTCTAGTTTCTGTTCAGAGCTCTTGGAAGTTGTGACTAGCACTTCTACATCTGCCTTCTTGGATGAGGTGATCAGCTCTTCTGCATCTGGTCTCTCTTCCAGGTTCTTAGTAGATGTGCTTAGCTCCTCCGCTTCTGCTCTCTCTGTAAAGTTCTTTGAAATTGTAATCAGCTCTCCCGCTTCATGGCTCTTGGAAGTGGTGATCAACTCATTGCCTATGGAAAGAGCGGTGCATGTTGCATCAAATTTCCAGGAGAGAGAGAGAGAGAGAGAGAGAGAGAGAGAGACAAGCTTTCTCTTGGTTCTCCAAAATTAACTTTTCCACTTCTGTACTCTTTGAAGTGGTGATCAACTCATTCACTAAGGAAACAGCAGTAGATGCCGCATGAAATTTTCAGAACCAAGAGAAATAGATAGATAGAGAGAGAGAGAGAGAGAGAGAGACCTGCCAATACAAGGGCATTCTCTGGGCTCTTTGAAGTGATGGTTTCCACTTCATGAACTGTGAGGGGCAAACATAGCATGAAAATTTCTGGCAAATTTGATGAAGGGGAGGGGAAGAGAAAGAATTTAGGTAGAATAACATCAGCTGGCAAATATTTTTCATCTTCAGACAATTAAAAGACATGAGCATGGAGCTTAAAAGTAGTCAATAATGCACAAACACTTCTAAGAGGACCACTTTGATCTATTATTTGACATAGCATGGAAAACTTGAAAACTTAAAAATTCGAACGCACCAGGTGACATAGCTCATTTAGAATGTCTCATTTATCATTTATTAAAAAAAAATGGCTATCTCACAGCACATCATGAATAGAAGATGGAACATCATACTAAAAAAGAGAACAATGATTTATTACAACATATTGAGCATTACAATTTTAATCCGACTGTTTGCCATACTTGATCAAGAAATCTATTCATATTATTAAAACGTGATTCTATGTTTTTTTTAAAGCAAAATATATATATGTATTTTGAAGTGTCATGTCTAATCTGTGCCATTGCCTCACGTTCAAGAAAAAAAAAAGAGGACATTACATACAACTATTTATATCCATTTTTTAAATTCTCATAAAACATTTAAAAAAGAGTCCATAACACAAATGCTAATTTTGTAAATAAATAAATTTTAAATATTATGCATGTAATTCCCCGCCGCATGTTTGCATCTATGCTATTAATGCATCATAGCTCATATACTATTATACATGAATCATTACAATGCACAATATATTTGGAGCAAACATAAGTAAACCATATTGAAATACCTATACATAAAACCATGCATATGTAAGTTTTATTGACAAATTTGCCAATAACTACATGAATAATGATAAATTATGATAAAAATTACCTGCAGACTTCATCTAGGGACTTCAAAAAAAATTGAAAAGAAATTATACATAACCTAACGAAATCAATTATAAATGTACTATTTCTGTTGATGTCAATGTAGGCATTTTATTTAGCATGACGTGAGCACCAAACTAGATATTGAAGAGCTTTTTGCCATGAAAATTTTATCAAACAGATTGGGCAAGTGGAGGTAAATAATTATTGTAAAAAAAGCAACAATAAATTAATTATGTATGCTGAACTTTTATGTATTCCAAAATGGATATTTTGGTTAGTATCTCGTCAATCACCAGCCTAGTTAGGGAAAAGCTAATTTGACATAAATTTTATTTAAAATTTGAAGAAACGTCTACCATGAAAGCAAAACAGCCAGCAAAGGTTAGTTTCTATGGATTCCAAACTGCATTTTAAGTTGGTATGGTATCTCCTTGATCATCAAATTACCCATTTGTGGTTCTCGAGAGTCTTGATTGGAGTCCAAGTTAGAGATACCTGAAACTTTCAACAGGCAAATTAAATAGGTTTTCATAAACAAAACTCCAATGCTTAATTACCCTTTTTTGATGAAAGAGAACTCTCCACGTAAAAAAATAAAAAAATAAAAAAATCACCATGCTTTAATTGACCAACAGATGAAAGTTGGTAGTAGTTGCATTGCATTACTTTTATTATATTGATGATTTTACATAATTTTACATAAGTCTCATTGCAATATGTCGGTTCATGCTTCTGAAATGGGAATGGAGATGATGTTAAGCACCAATGGTTGATTATGTCATTAGAAATAGGTTCCATAATGGGTCGTGGATGAAAACTGTCCTGATGGTACGAGTTTTCATAACAAATCTTAGTTTAGGTAAGACATGGCCATGTTAGATGGATTGAATGGCCCAGAGGTGTAAGCATGGAGGGCATAAAGCCTAACAAACTGTAACAGCAAGAATGAGGTATGACCAATAGCAGTTCAAAGGCATGGTATGTTCGATAGTAGCTCTGAGGCTCGATACCATAAGCATTTCAATGGCATTAACATGATTATAGTTGAGGCCAAACTCTACTAAGAGCAATTGATTTATATATTATCCCAAGTGAATTTTGATCCCATTTATGTCATGTTGGGGAGCTACTTTTGTATTCCCTTGCATGTTATTGGAGAAAATAGAGATTGGTAGCGCTCATCTGCCAACTCCATTGCAGTCAATCACTCTATTTCCATCAGTTGGGAAGTATTGGCGTGGAATAGATGATGAGCAATTGGATCCTTAACATCCTTATTATAAAGTAAACTCCACCTAGGATAAGATTTATTATTAAAAAGATGGAGCTAGCATTGCCAAAATGAAATTCGACATGGCCATATGATATCCTGATAGAGTATTAATTTTGGTAAGATTGAATTGAGGCAGTAAATTTAAACAATTGAGGAATTTATCAGCTCTTCTCTCTCCAAATTTAAATGCTCTACTTTTGAATTGGGTAAATATCATTATTGTTGTTTATGCCATCCACAGCTAATCATTACCTTCATCCTTTTGAGTTAGTTTATTATGATATTTAAAGGTTTTTTCCCACTAAAGTCCTTAAAGTGATGCTTTATTATGGTGCAGGCAGAATTCAAATCCAAAATCTTAATAATAACTTTTAAAATCCTTACCAGCCGAACTAATTGATACCTACAATTTTGATATTAAGGTTCTACCATTATTCGATTATATTTATGATCATTCTAAAGTAAAAAATGATATATTTATTAAAATGTTAGGCATAAGTCATGCATTCCAAATTTATCGGGTAATCAAAGGCTTAATTTTTTTAACTTCACTCAAAGTTTTGTTTGTTTGTTGTATATTTTAAAATATATGCAAATATAATTTCATAATTTTTGCAATTATTTACCAACTCTACATACATCTACCTCTCAACAAAATGACATAGTAAAACGTAAAAACATCATCTCCTCATAATCACTAGGGCACTCATGTATCACTCACATGAATATATCCCAACAATTTTAGACAGATGCAATCATAACTATCTATTATCTTATTAATCAGATCTCCTCTACAATTATCAACAATCAATCAATCATCAACACTGTTTTGCTCGCCATGCCTTTTATTTCTCACTCAAGTATTTGATTTTATTTGCTTTGTTCATATTTTTTGCCAACAAGATAAACAGTCTCCTCTTACTAGTCATTAATTTCTTGAGTGCTCACATATTAAAATAAGATACATATACATCAAGATCCACTTATCAAATATCTATACACTTTGACTAATATTATATTTCATGAGAGTACCAACTTTGTTCCTAACATCACTCCTCGATCGTCATACTTGTTCAATCTTCATTTCATGATGTCCCTATTTGTTCTCTCTATTCCCAAGGCATCCAAAAGCACTACAGTATCCTTTACAGAAATAAACTATAGATGCTGAGATGAATTTTCTTTATAGTAAATATGCATGGGAACTAATTGTTATTTTGCCATGTCTCTATTTGAGAAATTGGTTATCACATTCGATGCAATTAGTTATCACATCTGTACTCTTTTGATTATTATTTTGGCATGTCTCTATTTGAGAAATGTATTATGGATTCCAAGATGAATGTTCCAGGTCAACATACATTTGGGTCAAACTAATTGTTTTTTGACCGGTCTTCAATATCAAGTTTATCTCAGCTCCATTGATCAATATAAAACTCAGTATGCCAAAGGTTTTACTCAAGTCTACGAGCTATCTTCTTTGCAGATGCTAGGATCAACTTTCTCATAATTTAATATCTTTGGGCATCAATCAAGAATGGTACATGACGTAAATACATGTTAGTAATGCCAATGAGACGATATATATGGATTATCACTTGCTTTGCATAAAATAGAAATAAATATGCCTGCTTAAAAGGCTATTTATAAGCTCAAGCAAACTTCATGGGCTTCATTTGAAATTTTTTGCAAAATTCTTGCAAAAGATGGTCTTCAAAATAACACCATTGATCATTTTAGTTTTGTAAACATAACAATGGGCCCAAATTGTAGTTTGTTTAGCCATTTATGTAGATAATATATTGCTCACTAAAGTAATCAAGAGGGTATATAAAAAATGTAAGACTACTTATAGAATCGTGTTGTAATCAAGAGGGCATATAAAAAATCTAAGGTATCTCAAATATTATCTTGGGATTAAATTTGCTTAAAATAAGAAATGGATCTCTTTATCTTAAAGAAAATGCGTCACTAATATCCTTAAAAGAAATTAGATATCTTGTGTGAAAATCAACTAATAGCCAATAAACAACAAAATCATGTATGATATGCTATAAGATGATTCATCAAAATATTGAAGGATGGTTGAAAAAGTAATTTATGTAGTGATTACACAGTCCAATATCTCTTTTGTTGGATGGATTATAAGCCAACTAAGCAAAACTCAATACAGAAGCAGTGGGCAGCTATTCTTTTCATATACATTTAGGTTTTATTTTTTATTTTTACGTTTAGGTTTAGGTTTTTATTTTATATTTTTAGGTTTAGGTTTTAGGTTTTTATTTTAGGTTTATTTTTAGTTATTATTTTAGTTTTTAGGTTTTTATTTGTAGTCAACCATTCTATTAAAACACCAAGTGTTGGATTGTGATTTC